>CM042670.1:24031995-24631995 GCA_023638005.1 Forsythia suspensa | reverse complement strand
TATCTAGTTTACATGTATTTGAAACCCTATATATATGGATCCTTTATTATAATGAAATACATAGTTTTTCTCTATTCTCTTTTATTATTTTCTATAGTTTATAACACGTTATCAGCACGAAGAAGCTCACCAAAAATAGAGAGAAAATCTGAGAGCAATATTTTAGAAAATTCGTAAAATCTGGGCAGCCTGCGTATATGTGATCAAATATTGATATCTCAATACTCCATGGTCCGATCATTGTGAAATTTGGACAGTAATTTTAAAACTCATTGTTCTTTAAATTCAATGGTGGGATCTAGATCTAACGGTTCATTAGTGAAAAATCTCTGTGTGAATAGTATGAATTTTGAATTCGTGGAAGAATTTGGACAGCCTGCGCAGTTGTGATCAAACATTGATATCTTAGTGATCCAAGATCCGATTGTTTTGAAATTTGGACAAAATGTTCAAAACTTATTGATATTCAAAACCAACAGTTAAAATCAAGATTCCATGGTTCATTTGGACAAAAGGTTAGTATTCTCTTTAATATTGTATTTGATTATATATTTTTCTATATTGATAAGTAGTAGACAAGTGTTGCATGAATATTATTAATTATTAATTATTAATATTTAAAATAATATTATGTTAGTCTTGAAGATTAACTTGATACAAGTTTAAGTTTGATAAATATATTAAGACTCTCGAAGAGCACAATATTATATTAATATTCTAGAAGAATGTTACTTGTCTCTAAATAACGTTATATTATTAATTTAATATTTCAGAAGAATATTGAGTTATTGCTCCCGAAGAAAAATAATTTCTTATATCGATACTATAGAAGAAAATTATATCGTTAATCTTGAAGAATTGTCTATTACTAAGAATCAATATTCTAGAAGAATATTGTATAATATTTTGAAATAAACACAACTTTGCAAATATCAATATTCTATTAGAATATTATTTGCTCTCGAATAACATAATTGTATAAGATCTAAACATCTATTATATTTTTGAACGACAATTTGTTGTTGCTCCTGAAGTAGTACAACATGATATTAATATTCCAATAGAATATTACTTGTTTTCGAAGAGCGTAATTGTCTAAGATTTAATATTAAGTTATTGCTCCCGATGAACATTTTAATATTTTATAATAATATTATTTTATTGTTCCGTAGAAATATAAATTTAATACATGTCAATATTTTAGAAAAATATTGAATTCGTCTGAAGAAGAACAATTATTTGTATATTAATATTTATACAAATGTTTTATTAATACTCTTGAAAAAATATAATGTCATTAATATTAATATTCTAAAATGAAATGATATTGTTGTTCCTGAATAAACAGAAAATATAGAAATATTTTAAAAGAATATTATGTTGTTGCTCCTAGCGAAGCACAACTTAATTAAACGAATATTATATGATTGCTCTTGAAGAAGTATAAATTTGTACATATCGGTATTCTAAAAAAAATATTATGTTGTTGCTCTTCAAGAAGCACAACTTTACAATTTTAGAATATTAATATTGTGTAATATTAGAGCATTGATACTCTTAAAGAAATATAACAAACTTGTGAGACAATTATTTATTCTTCATTTCTCCATTATTGTGAGACAAAGAACATAAACTTGCTAAATTATATTGAACTAGTAGTTCAATACTTCAAAATTTTATTGATATACATTATCGGTTAGACCATTTCAGATCAATATGATGCGAATTATTAATGAGAATATCTATTGAAAATTAGAAGATTTTTCAATATAATGAATTCTCACGTGGTATTTTTTTTCATGATATATAAATCAGTAGACCTTTACTAGCTAAAATCGGGACTGAATTTCCTGCATTTCTGAAAATTATTTAGGGTGATTTGGGACCCCATCACCTCTATGTTGATCATTTAGATATTATTTGCATCTAATAGATACATCTACTAAATGATTGTATGGTGTTATTATTCGCAACTTGAAGTTTGCAAGATTACTTGCTCATATTTTAAATTATGAGCATAGTTTTTAGATTATACAACCAAGACGGTGATGTGTCTTGTCAATGCTAGTGAGGCTAAATCTCGAACTTTTAATAAATGTTGGTTGAGATGATGTTAAATGGTTTAGCAATATTGCTTGTCAACGCCTTCAATTAAATTCTAAATCATTATTATTGAGAACAAAGTGCTTTCCATTTTTGTCTAGGGAATACTATTTTATATGCAAAAATACTTATACACATCATGTCAACATCAAAGTTATCCCTGTTTCTTTTGGCCACAACACCATCCCTTGTCGCGACACCATCACTGGGGAGGCTGAGGGAAACAACAACCTCTCATATCTCTCATCCGACTTTTAGATTATTTTTGAAAACAATCAGCTCAGTCGCGAGGCCTAGTTTGCTGTCCATAATGCCACCACTGGTAAACCCACATCCGGCCGAGTCACTATGTACCCTCAATTTTTGTTGAGCTTGGCTATTGTATATATATTGTGATGTATGATATACGTATTATTGAAGAGATTGGAAGATTGGAAATTCTTCAAGGGTTGTTATCCTTCCTCTTACCCAATGATTTCTACTTCACTAACAACCATTGGTGCAAATTTTCATGTAGCCCATTTTTGCTTAGCTATCTTATTTGCTCATTGTTGCTTTGCAAACTTGTTATTTGCTCATTCATGCTTGAAATTGCCGTGGACTTTGAGAATGAGACTGATTGTTGATGTTAATGTTTTGGTTAATTCTGGACTTCCATGGGGTTGTGAAAATGGTTACTGATCTTGATGTTTATGGTGTAATATGCAATTTTCGTGCTGGATATTGGCCAAAATAATGAGGCAATGATGATTTTTTTTATGTGTCAAAAATGAGCTACTGATTTGTGGTAGGAGATAATCGAACCTGTATTTTGTAAGGATGACAAAAAAACCCGCACTCGCTTATTTTGGTAATAGGAGCCGGTCTGAGGTATAATTTTATTCCTCGCAGAGGTCACGGGACGGGTCTAGGGCATCCACAGTAGTGATATAGCAACCGTGGTGATGGCATGTGGATCAATGTAGTGTTGCAACGTGGACAGTGGGTACATAATTAGTGTCCACTGTGGGTGCTATATCACCACTATATATATATATACTACATCTAAAATATTCTAAAAGGGAGAAATATTTTTAGACCAAAATATCATCACTCATATTTTAGATTTTCCAATTTGCTATTGACTAATTTAAAATGCCTTTAAAATTGATTCAATTAAATCTTAATTAAGGCCTTTAAAATTATTCATCTATCAATCTATCCCCTCCTTTTCATTTCATGAAGTGAATATAATTAATTGGAAACACTAGTCTCCAAAGCTAATTATCACTCTTCACTCAAGTTCACTGTTGTATCAATTTATCCATGATTCGATGCTTTTCATAATAGTAGGTTTAAGATTGTAAACAAAATTGTGAAGGGACCATGAATTGTGAAAACTCTAGTGGAAAATTACTCTATGTGCCTATTAGGTAAAATCCTGAATTGTTATTACCACAAAGGACCTAGTTATCTTGAAATAACCCTAGTAATGAATATTAGGATGTATTACTTAGAGCTATGTGCTACTTGAAATGTCTCAAAGAGTATTCATTACATTAGTGAGAATATCCTCCAGTAGTTGAAGGATATAGTGACCCTAATTGGATATCAGATACAGATGAATCTAAATCCACTAGTGGCTATGTATTACTCTTGGTGGTGGTGCTATATCTTCGAACTCTTCTAAATAAACATGTATAGCTTGATGAACAATGGAATCCAAGTTTATTGCTTTAGATAAAGTAGGAAAAGAAATGGAATGGCTTCAAAAATTTCTTAGAAGATATTCTTATATGGCCGAAGCATGTGCCTGCTGTATATATTCATTGTGATAACTAAGCAACTATAGCCAAAGCAGAAAACTTTGTGTATAATGAGAATTCAAGACATATACGTCATAAACATAATACTGTTTGGCAGTTGCTCTCAAATGGAACAATATCAATTGATTTTGTTAAGTCAAAAGATAACCTAGCCGATCCGTTTACAAAAGGGTTATTTAGAGAGAGAATAGACTGCATCAAGAGAAAATGAGTTTAAAACCTAAATTTTAATGAGTCAACTTAATCGAAACCTAACTTGTCGACTGAAGATCCCACAGACTAGGTTCAATACGAAAACTAGTTATGAATGACTCGATGAGAAGCACTTTGAAATTTTAACTCTTTCATATTTTTATGATGCAAAAGTGCTGCCTACAAAGATTGTTAAGGATAAGTTTTATTTTTAATGACGACTATATCTTGTAAAGGTACAAGTGGAGTATTGTAGGATACTCTTTATAAAACATCACCTATGTTAGTGTGAACGTGACTTGTTCTTTGAGAATTTTACTTAGGCAAATTCTGCAAATTCTCTAAAGCACTCGCAGAACCCAAGTAGTTTAGGGCCGAAATAATGAACATAATAGAGGACTAAGTTTGATATGAGAGATGATGTGTTTAATCTATTGTTTGAGCTTGCAATAACGGCTGATAGTTCAAAACATTGTGTTCACTAATTAGCCAAGTGAGTTTGATAGAAAGCTACTTATCTTGATGCGTTATCTTTCAAATAATACTCTTCTTTTGTCTTCCTTGATTTAAGTCAAATTCTTCCATTCATGTAGGAGATTATTGGAATTAATTGAATTTTATCGGATTGAATCATTAAACATAGTTAATAATGTGTGCAATTAAATTAACTTTGGTTGAATTGAAAAAGTCTTCAATAAAAAACACGTAATTGGTAAATGAGAATGATGAATGGACACATTTATTCATAATTGGTGAATAAGTATGATGAATGGACACATTCATTCAAGGTTTAATTTAAACCATTAGATCACATAAAAATATGAAATGGTGGGATCTAAGGAATCATATTAATTAGACCAAATAGTGTACCTATTCAAAAAGAAGTACGCACCCATTTAAAAAGACATTTCAAAACTTATAAATATGGATCACTAAATTCAAATTTTCATATCAATTCAATTTTGAATTAATTGATTTTAAATTCTCTACTTTTCTCCAAAATTCTGCGTAAATAATTTCTGAAGTTTTTTCTAAAGATTGTAGTTCCTTTTTTTTTTGAGAAGAGTGCAATCATTTTTTGGTTTGACCGGCAAGGTTGGTGTAAGTATAGTACCGACTTTAGAAGAAGCATTGTATATTGGAGGATAGACGTCCTTTGATCCTGTTGGCACCTTTGTAGGGATGAAATCTATCTTAAATAGATTTGCTACGGCATACCTCGTTTCATCTCATTTCTACTTTTTGGTTTTATGTTTTCTCGATTGTTGGATTCGACATTCGTTTATGTTGTCAACTTGCGAACAATCATGATATGAATGTTTTGGATTTTGGTTTATTTAGAGCTATATTGATTCACTTCAACATCAAGAGACTCCAGCTACAATTGATGAATTTATTTCAGTTGTGGAAAAGGCATTTGATATATATTCCCAACTCAAGATTTAAACAATGTGTTTTTTACATTACAACCATGAATGGTTGATGTGATGAGAAATTTGAGTGGTAATAACTACAAGTTTCCACATATGAACAAACAAAAATTGATTAAAAAAGGATAGCTACCAGATTGTATTGAGTGTGACTCTCAATTTCTGAATGAGGCAAAAACGGCTTTATGTTTTAGACAATGAAATTTTAGTACAGCAAAAAAAAATTAGTACTTACCAAATTTTTGAAAGTTCTTCAATTTGTTCATTATGCAAATGTATTGAACTGTGATCTAAAACTAAGCAATTAACTCCTGAATGCGAAATGTGATTTAAAATTGGAGATTTTTGGCTTGCAGCAAATTATGGATTTGTTTTCTAGGACTTGGATTTCCTCTGATAGTTTTATGCTTGCCTAATTGGAACGAGAGAGTGTTGTTTGTTTTGACAAGCTTTTATGTATGCTAATTCAACATATTCACTTCAATAGAATAGTTTGAAATCAACGTCAAAGATATTACAAATACATTCTGAAATTGGACTGTAGCCATTACCAAGTGCTAGCAATAAAACATTACAGAAAGTTTCGGTAGCAAAAATTACAGATAAAAACACTAGTAGAATTTGGATAGAAAAATTACCATCATATGAGAAACAACACGTTGATATTCTTGAGTTGCGGAAATGTAACCATCTTCTTTTGGTGGAGCATTCAAATCAAGCAATGGTCTCGCCGATTTCTTGAGGTCGTGATGAGTTGTGCTAATTGTTGTACGAGTATCTTCATAGGAATTGAGTGAACGTGGTGGTGGGTCTTTTAATTTCTTAATCATGGTCTCACTTGCATCGAGGGAACGTGGCGGGTCTTTTAAGTTCTTCAAGCCAAATGGTTTCTGGCATTACAAGAAGATGAATTAAAAAATAGAGGAATGAAAAAATCAAATACATCAATAAGGTAAGTGAACTACCAATCTATATAAATGGAAAGGAGAGAAGCATGTCAAACTAAAAGATACTATGAAAAAATAATAAATACTTATTGGAATAAGTAAAATAAAGTGTTAAAGATTGGAGTAATTCAAAATTTTACTCTAAAATGCCAAAGATGCTATTTATAAATAGAGAGTATCTTGGAGATGCTCTAATATTTTATAACTAATAGTATTTTATTTTCTACTGTCCAATCAAATTTTCTACTTAGTATTAACGTTCTATTGCCCTCTCAAATTCTCAACCTCGTACTATTAATCAAAATGTTTCTATTTCCTATCCTATTGATCAAAGGACTAAAATTGTATTAGTTTGGTTTGTCTATTCAATTCGTTTCATTCACTCTTCTATCTGAGAAGGATAGAGCAATCAATCAAAAGTTGAAGAATTGAAATAACTTTCTAAAGTATAATCCTGCACATGTTGTATGCATGGGAATTAAAAGCGAGAGGAACACAAAATTTATTACTTTTCGTTACCATATCCAAATTCTAAGTAAAAAAAAACAAAAAGTAGATTGATTTAAAATTTTAGTGAACTATTCCATTCATCTTTAATTGTGTTTGGTAAGTATTTCTACGGTCACTTTTTTATTTCAATCGGGTAAAAAAAAAATATTTTGCATTGCATACAATGTAAAGAAAGGGTAATTTGTACTTTTGGTCCCCAATTTTTCAAATCTATAACTTTACCCCAACTAATTTTGTTAGCATTAGTCATCTCCAATTTTTGTAGTTTGTTGCAAATCACATCCCCATTGACATATTTTGACGGATTTTCCTTCCTCTTTAAATAAACAAAAATACAAAAAAGCTAAAAAAAACAAAAAATAAAAAAAAATTACAAATAAAGTCCCACAACTTTTAAAAAGCACAAAATAATTTCATCTTTCCCAAAAACCTACCCTACCCCACGCCCCACATTGATTTGCCACATGTGGCGAGTTTACAAAGATAGGAAGTTTTGCCGCCGACAAGTTTACAAAGACATGAAGCTTTGCTGCTGGCGAGTTTACAAAGACAGGAAGTTGAGACCTGCATTACTCTATTATTTTTAAAGTGATGCAACAAAATTAGAAACTATTCTTTTCACACCTTCTATTTTCAAAGCAAACAGCTCAAATAGTTTTGTTCTTTGGACTTACCATCATTTGGATTGATATCTCCATGGAAAAATCGAATTGCGAAAACTAAAATTATTCAGACCACGATCTTCAAATTCATGCAATTTTCTAAATGCAGTGTCTGGTTTTTGCACCCATTCAGCCTAGAAGAATATGTTGTGGTAAGAAGAATATCTGGTGGTAAGAAAATAAGTTGTGGTTTGTTTTAAGAGAAGATTTGTATGAGTTGATTGGTTTAAGTAGTAAGTTGTGGAAAATGTTAACCTTTTTAAACTATAGCAGATTATGTGTAATAAGATTACAGTAGATTACCTATTTCAAATAGATTTGTTACCCAAATTGGATTTGATTTGATTTTACTCGTTGCTTATATGTTCTGTTATAAATTCTCTATGAATAGCTGTGTAATATTATTGGAAATCAACAGTGATTTTGATTTTATTCTTTCCAATACCTTCCTTCATCGTATCTGAGCTAGGAATTGGTAATTCTTCTTTAGCCTTCAAATCCATGGGCTAGTTTTTGCACCCATTTTTGCAGCTTTTTATAGCAATGCAGTGGCTGAAATGTGAGGAGAGGCTACTGGGGTGTGGGGTTGTATAGTGGGAGGTCCATTGGCTTATGGGTTGGGGTATGTTTTTGGAGAAGATGAAGTTATTTCGTGCTTTTTAAAAGTTATGTGACTTTATTTGTTTTTTTTTTTTGTTGTTTTTAGCTTTTTTTATTTTTGTTTATTTAAAAAGAAGGGAAAATCCGTTAAAATATGTGATTGGGGACATGATTTGCAATTATATCAAAGTTTGGGGATGCCTGGTGCTAAAAAAATTTGTTGGAGGTAGATTTGTTATAGATTTGAAAGGTTGGGGACCAAAATTGTAAATTATCCTAAAACAATTACATTTCTCTTGTATAGTCTATGGGCTCCAAATTAATCAGTGCTTTGAAGTTGAAATCTATATAAAAATATGTGATCACTCCAATGGCCTAGTTTGCGAATAATGGTGAGCGTCTTGGCACCTATTGTAGACACAACAGAGCTAATTTCCATTTTGTCCAATGACTTCTCCAAGCAATTTCCACAAAAAAAGTTGTATAATATTGTTTTGGGTGGGTGGTGAGTGGTGCTCAACTTAAATTTGAATGAATTTTAAAAATTTATATAAATTTAGGTGTTCCAACTCAGATTTTAATTTATTTTATTGAAATTTAGGTATCCTCAATTCGGATTTAAATAGATTTTATAAAAATTTTGGTATCCCCAATAACTAGTGAATTTCTAAATATTTTATTAATTAGAAGATTTAATCATATTTTAATAGATTTCGAGCCCATAAACATAAATACCAAATTCTTTATGAATTATAGCTCCATCCCTCAAAATTTAAATCCAACTATTCTCTCACGCCCCTCTCACCTGATTGTGCCTAGAGTTGGCAAAATCGGCCCAGCCTTAAAAAAGCTGGCTTGAAGAAATCGGGTCCATATTGGCCAGCCCGATTAGCCAGACGGGCCATTTGGAGTTGGGTTACTATGACCCTATTTTAACAGGCTGGCCCAATAATTTTTTTGATTTTTTTCTTTCATTTTCAAGCTATCCAACAACTGTGATATGCCCTAATTTTCATCTAATTCACCAATCTTCTCCCCTCTTCTTCATCAAAATCACGTACCGATATGTCGAAGTCAGCCCACTATTCGTTAACCTAGACGGCGACGGCAAAGTTTGATGGAGATTTGACAATTGCGGAGTGTTTGACCGACTGCGAAGGATTTTTCTTCAGAATCATTTTCATACTGCAATCCGCTGAAATCAGTCCCAAAATCCATTAACCCATCTTACCAGCTCCATTTATTTTTTTCCCCAACTAGCGACTACAAAGTTTGAGTTTGACAATTAACTGTGAAGTGCGAAAAACAATTGGTAATTTTTGTATTTCTTTTTTTTTTTGTAGAATTTGTGAGTTGTGTTAATTTTTTAATGCGAATTTTGGTTGAGTTGATTGTCAGTGTTTTTGCTTGGTCCATTGTGATTGGATTTTGATTTGAAAGTTTGTTTTGGGACGCATAAGAAAGGTGGTGAATTATGATATGAGAGTTGGGACTGTCGTAATTATGGAATTAGGGTGAGTAGAGGTCATTTTCTTTATGGCTGATGCGGCCTTGGACTTCAGGGTTGCAAATAGAATTGTATATGAATTAATTTGATCCCCTATGGTAGTGGTGTTGTCAAACTCATAATACATGGATCCTTCAATTTTTCCCATTCATTCCACTCAGCTTATTCTCCTGTCTTGTTGATGTATATGTGATTGATCCAGGCCTTTTCCTCACGTGCCCTCTGTGCTATTGATATGTATAGATATAAGTGCAGAACATGTACATGTGTTTGGATTAAAATGTGAAAGTAAGGAGTTGAAATCCCAAACACATGAAAATGTACTCAGATGACAAATTTAACGTTTATGGTTCTAAACATATTATTTGATTTCATTTTAAGAAATAGATTTCAAATTTCCTTAGTATTTTTGGCCATGAAGAGGCTATTTTCGTTGTTGTTCAGTAAAATATTTATATGAGTTGTAATAGCACTATATTTCATCAAGTATGCGAGTTTTTGTAAAACTTTGACTTGGATTGAATCTTCAATTTTCTTGAGATGTAGACTCTGTAAATCTTACTGCTATCTGCACTCCAACTGATTACAACACGAGCCCTCTTGACTTGATCTACAGTAACTTCATTGATGCTCTCCCTATGGTTAGTGTTTCATGTTACATTTGTAGCATGTTTATTTGATATTGTTGAAAGATTTGATAGTTTCTTTCTGTTGTTGGTCAAATTGAAATTTTTATTTGGGGTGATGGCTTTTGTGGTTATAGGTCAAGTATTGCATCTAATACACTTCTCAACTTGTGAAGTTTATGGGAAAACAATCAGCTGCTTTTTACCCAAAGATAGCCCATTGCGTCATGTTAGCATTTGCTGTCATTTTTCTTTCTCTTGTTTGAGGATGACTAAGTCCAGATCTCTACACTTCTCTTGAAATTTTCCTTGTTGAATTTTGTGACTTGATGTTGGAATTCGAAATGATCGAGAGTATTATCCAAGTTAGGTTAATTTCAAGAAATGAAAATTGTGAAAATCAGAAAATTATTAATAAATCTGTCGCTCGCGGTGGGTCACGGCCAGTGCCATATTCTCTTGGCCAAAGCACTGCACATATTTAATTTTCACCGTTGCCATGACTAAGGGTGGTGGTGGTGGTTAGTTCGATCAATCTGATCGAACACGAGCAGATAGGATTTATCCATGTTTGGTTAAGTTTAAATTATAATTTAAGTTAATCAAATTGATCAAACATATTTTTTATCCAAAAATTTCGTAAAATTCACAACTTATAAGTACTTAAAAAATAATTTCAACAATTAGAATAAAGTCTTTCAGATGAAAAGATCTTATCAAAGAAGCAGTGGAGATGATTTTGAAGGATGCAAAATTGGGACATTCTCATATTAAAATATGATTGCACTAAAATAAGTACAGATACAATATTTTTTAAATTAGTATGTATATATAGTATTTTTCTAAGATTTCTGCCTTGAGTAGCTTGATTGTAGGCCCACTAGATAAGGTTTAGTAGTTTGATATTTGTACAAATCAATGATTATATTTTGGGTTAATTACACTAATGGTCTCCATTATTTCACGTTTGTAACGATTTCATCTCTATTCTTTTTTTAGCAGATATCATTTTTATTTTTCTATTTATTCTTACAGACAGTCCCATTCATCTATTTCCACCGTTATCTGGGTTCGCACTTCTCTTTTTATCATTTTAAAATGAGGACATTTTCAGGCAGATCACCAAAATATTTCTTTCTTCCCATAAAATTACAGATGTAGCGTGCAAAAGACACTCAAACGACTGTTCATATTCTTGAAACTTCCGTTCATCATCTCCATTGTGGAAACCCCAGTTTGTTTGATTTTGTGGTATTTGTTGTATAAAAAGTTCTTCAAACATATTCGTTGGTCGTCTATATTTTGCAAACAAAAAAATACAAATTCGAAGAAAGGCCGATAGTATTCCACAGTACAATAAGATTCAAAAATTTGGTTTTTACAGTTCAAATGTATCATTTTTTGTAGAAAATTACCTTTATTGCAATTATTGATTCACTAAATGTTGTTTTATGTTTGTTGTTTGAAGAAGAAGATGAATCGCGTTTGTTCACAATGAAATGCTTCCATGGAGGGATTTTCGAGAGGATGCGGAACATGTTCTATTCCCATGGAAAAGTTCATTTCATTGATGAGATTCATGCTGATTATTTTTTGAAATTTGAAATAGACTATATTGTTGAGTCTCTAGGACTTTCTCAATCGTTAGGATATATGTATAGGAGGCCAAAGTTGTCCTTTGCTGACGGGTTGATGCGGTTGATGAGTGACAAAGATGTGTTGGGTATGCTTGAAGACCTTAGTTTCTCTAGGATTATTGAAGTGTATTTCATTCCCTCACCAGCACCATGCTTAAGTATCACATTTGAGAAAAATGTAGAAACCACTGAAGTAGATGATATTGATGCGGAAAAACATCATTTCGGGACACCGATTGAGCCAATTGTAGATGAGGTTGATGAAGGATGCGATGAAAATAGTGTTGAAGTTGAAAGAGACTTAGTAGATATTGCAGAAAGTCAGCCATTGTCGGGTTCACAACCTCCGATGATATCGCAAGATGATGTTGGTGGTAACAGTGATTACGCAGAAGAAATAAGGCAGTGGGAGGAAATATTAACTAACAATCAGGACTACGGGATTTAGTTTGAGAATTTATTTGACTGGAATGTAGGGTTTGATGATCACCCAAATGAACAACATGAGGTTAGACAACATGGTGACGAACGTAATGAAGAGGCTAATGTTGTGGATCAGAATGAAGAACATGAAGGTAGAGGTGATGGTGAACAAGTAATGAAGTACTTGATGAACAAGATAATGAAGTACCTGATGAACAACATGATGAAGAATTCAATGACACGGACTACGAGCATGAGGTTCCTATTTTGAATGATGATGCCAATTTCGAGACACATTACATTTGGGATGATGACAGGCCGATATTACATGAAGGCAGTGACGATGATGATTCCGACGAGTTGAGGAGTTTAGACAGTGATGAATAAAGGTGCGGGAAAAGAAAGAAGCCTGAGAATGTCTACTCCGGTAGAGATGACAATGAAGACCCACAATTTCAGATAGATAATTCATTTTAGTTGAATCTCCATTCTTTACATTCGAATCATTTATGTCCTTCTTAATTGTCTATGTACTTTTGTACATATAGGTTTACAATTTGAAACCAAGGCACAATTGAAGAATTTGATAAAACAGTACTTGTGAAGCATGGTTGAGCTATCAGGTTTATTAAAGATGACAAAATTCGTTTATGGGCTAAGTGTCCAGATGGATGTCCATGGGTATTATATATATGGTACCGTGGTACCAAGGACAACTGGATGAATCACAATTGTGCCATGGTTTTTGAGAATAAGCATGCTACTTCAACTTTTTCTCGACTAAGTATGTGGACATGTTCAAACATCAGCCGAATTTGACGTTTAACAGTTTCGAGGACATAGTGAAGAAAGATTGCACGGTCAATGCATCTAGGTACCAATTTTATAGGACTTGTACAAAATGTTTGGAGGCAATTAAAGGGTCGATCAATGAACAATACAAATTATTCTCTGATTATATGGAAGAGTTGCAAAAAAGTAATGCTGGGAGCACTGTCGTTTTAAAGAGAGAAATGGGTAGGGAATGTTAAAGAATTTTGACAAATGTATATTTGTTTGGGAGCTTTGAAGGAAGGGTTTCGATCAGGGTGTAGACAAGTGATTGGTTTAGATGGGTGTTTCTTAAAGGGTGAAAATGGTGGGCACATGTTGATTGCGATTGGAATTGATGCTGATAATGGAATGTGTCCGCTAGCATATACGGTTGTGGAGAGTGAAAACTCGAGCAGTTGGAAATAGTTTGTGGAAATTTTACTTGACAATGCGGGAGTTGGTAACAGTTATGGTTGGACATTCATTAGCGACAAACAAAAGAGTTTAGTACATGCTTTGGAGTCGTGCTGTGAAAATGTTGAGCATCGTTTTTGTGTACGCCACTTGTTTGCCAATTTCATGACCAAGTTCAGTGGGTTGGCATTGAAACGAATGTTGTGAGCTACTGCAAGGTCAACAACAGAGGCACAGTGGAAGGTTGAATTGGAGAGAATGAAACAAGAAAATGTGGATGCTTATAATTGGTTGGTTAACAAGCCGGCAACTCAATGGAATCGCTCCCATGTTAGAGAGACGAACAAGTGTGACATCCTGATGAATAATCTGTGTGAGTCATTCAATGCAACCATTATACAAGCACGTGACAAACCAATAATTTGTTTGTTGGAAAAAATAAGGTACTATTTAATTACACGCTTGGCTACAAGGAGGAAAAATGTTACAAAATGGGTTCATCCGTTTGGCCTTAAAGTTTGGAAAATTTTGGAGTAGACGAAGGTTGAAATCAAGGTACTGTCAACCTACATATGGAGGAGACATGCAGTTTGAGGTGATAGATAATAGTACTGGATTCATCTATGCTGCTAATTTACGAAAAATGACATGCATATGTAGGAGGATCCAGCTGTCAGGGCTGCCATGTGCCCATGCAATTAGCTCCATTACCAAATACAAATTACAACTTGAAGATTACGTGGACATGTGCTATAGTAAAGAGTCATTCGTAAAGGCTTATCATCCAATAATTTGTTTGATGGCGAGTCCTGAATTTTGGGCAGTCAGCAAATAAAATCCTATAAATCCACCACCTCATCGTAAACAACCGGAAGGCCTAAGAAAGTAAGAAGAAGAGAAGTTGATGAGGCACCTTCATCGAGCAATAAACGTTGCAGGTTTGGTATTCATATGTCTTGTAAAAAATGTAGATAACAATAAACGTTGCACAAATGTCTTGTAAAAAATGTAGACAAACAGGACAAAACAAACATAGTTGCAAGACAGCTACAACAAGGAGCACTGATGCAAGCAAGCAGCAAAAAAGAAGAAGAAGACCTGAGAATGTAGAAGAAGAAGGCCTGAGAACTGTACATTTTGTGGGAGAAGAACTGCATGTTTTTTTTGTCCTCAGGAACTACATGCCATTTTGATATTGTGGATCAGTATTGCGCTTTGCACTTATGGTGATCAATGTAATTTTTTTGTTATTTTCTTCTGGTTTAGATCATTTTTTTGCTTTGTGGATGTTGATGGAATGTTGTCGGTTGTGGTATGTGGGATGTTGATTCTGTTGGTTTTTTAGGAGATGTTGATTCTGTTGGTTTTTATGGGATGTTGATTCTGTTGGTTTTTATGGGATGTTAGATTCTGTAGGTTTTTTTGAGATGTTGATTCTGTTGGTTTTTATGCAAAACAAAGCAGGTATGTTCAATTTTTCCTTTGAAAGCTGTAGCTCAACAGGTCCCAATTCTTTACATTCAATCACAGGACATGTCCCATTCTTTACATTCAATCACAAGAAATGTCCCCATTCTTTACCTTAAGTTGTAGCTTACATCCTCATTCTTTAACTACACTAGTATGTATCATCCCTTAATGTGATAACGTTATTGCTGTGTATATTCTCATTATATTGTAGACTGGAAAAATAAGAGCATCGTCATTTCATTTGATTGAAAATTGGAACTTAACATATTTTCCATTTACTACAAACACGTAACTTAGTACATGAATACCTAGACTCAAAACAACAAAATTATAGCAAAAACAATCCAACTTCGACTGCTTCCAACTGCCGATGTTTGCTTTTGTGCTTGTCTTCTGTTCTCAACACGTAATTTTCCATCCACTGCTTCTAGTCTTCTATTCTCAGCTTATAGTGTTCTGTTGTCAGATTCAAAACTTGTATTAGCAGCTTCTAATCTAATGTTCTCTGCTGCCAATCTTCTATTATCTGCTTGTAATGTAGAGATCTCGTCTTCCAATCTTCGCGTTGACCTCAACAAACCCGAAATGACTACATTTGACTAGTCACATATTGGTGGGTCATACCACACAAAGCATCTACAACGATCTCCTTATAAGAAGACACATTAGCATTAAAGATTCAACTAAAAAACCAGTCATTTGTGCTAAATGATATCTTTTGGTCACAGACGAAGAATCTTCTTCCTGGTTCGCATCAGTCCAAGAAATCTTCAGATCTATGAGATGACCACATCTACATGTTCTACCTTCCATATCTTGGTTGCAATGGCACAACATAGAACAAAGAACAAAGTTGAAGAGAGAAGAATTATGAAAATAGTACAAGAGAGATGTCAGATGAGAGGTAAAAAACAAATCTGAACTTCACCATTAATATAAGACAACCACGTCATTTACTTGACAAATGGAGGGAAGAAATAAATATTTTGGTAATATACCTAAAATGCCCTCGTTTTAAAATAATAAAAAAAGAAGTGCGAACACAGATAACGGTGAGAAATAGACAGATTTCGTGAGTGGGGACTGTCTATGAGAATAAATGGAAGAATGTAAATGATATCTGCTAAAAAGAATGGAGATGAAATCATTACAAACATGAAAGAATGGGGACCATTAGTGTAATTAACCCTTATGTTTTTATTGATAGATAAAATGCAAATAAATAAATTTGTCTCTCTTTAACAGTTCAATTCCAATTACATGGAACCGATTAGTTCTATGTGTAAGAGGATATCCATTGGGAATCGAGTCAAGTCTAGTACCAAAGAAAACTAGATGGAATTGGTTTATGGTATCAAGAAAACCAGTCTGAATGAGCACATCCCATCCCTAGTTAAACATGTTATCATCAAAGCACAAAGATCTAAATTTCATGTTTTGCTCTTACTAATTTGTTGTGCATGTATCAAGTCTCGATGAAAAAATACATTTAACTTGTACGTGAAGAACATGTTGAAGACAAATATTGAACCACTTGAAGAAGATATAAGCATAACGTAACTATCAACCCTTAATCTACTAGTACATGAATGAGTAACAGAAGAAGTCAATGTGTGGGTTACTTCATTCTTTGAACGAGGAACAAATTGCAAGAGCCACGCCCAATTGACAAAAATAGTATTTTAATATCAGATACCGAAGATGCATCAACCGAAAAATAATTAGGTGAATTGATTTCTAAGATAGTTAAAAAAAATCAAAATCCACTTCTGAAATCTTGATGCCCCAATGTCGCGTGAGGGATAGTCCCACCGCTTAGCATCTAGAGGTGACCTCGATACTTCTTAGTCCAACAACAAAGAACATCTACTTAAATTAATAAGTACAGACCAAGTAAGGCACAAAAAGTCCCTTCTTTTTTGGACCAAACATGTATTTCACTCTTAAGGGGGACGGAATGTGAGTCTACTTATTTTGAAGGATTGTAGGAGAGACATAACACTGGATTGATCAAATAATTGAGCTATTTATATCACCACACAAAAAGAGAAGTCTCTCTATAAAATGAAGTGATTTAGGATCACAAACATTATCAAGTGCAATATAATCTACTACCATACTTGAAAAAATGGCCATATTAATGCTTTCAACTAGTCACGACCGTAGGGATTTCTCTTGTACTGGCCCCAAAAAAATACATACATGTTTGTCTTCATCTTCATTCTCAAAATTGATTTTTGTCCATCATGTCTCATCTATTATTCAAATTCCTTCATCTCAAATTAAATTCTCAAGTAAACCTTCTTCTTCATCTGCTACATCATTTTCAAAATTGATTTTTCACCATCATATCTCTTCCTTTTCAAATTCATTTTCTCAAATCAAATTCTCAAATTCACCTTTTTTTTATCTGCTATATATTTGAATTATCATTGAATTCGAATCGTAACCTACGGTTGAATCTACCGCAGGAAAGCTGTATATACTAGTCTAGTCTAGAAAAGACATCTAGAAATGTTGTGTGTGTCTTGAAAGGAACACAACAAATATGTTAATTAGATAAACCCTAGTTAGTAGATTTGTGTACTCAAGTAATATTCAACATATTGGATATGTCAATATATAGCAACACTAATGTAGAAGAATAGTAATATGGCTTTTTTACTACATAATGCAATTTGATTGAACTTCAAGTGGTGCCTAGATATTTTCATATTGCACAAGAGAGCTTGAGCGAGAGACAATTTAATTGTTTGTGTTCAAACACAATCATTTTTATTCTTTTGCTAGAAAAAAAAATGCTGATTGTAGTGGATGCTGGTTGTTCCCTGTCATGTGAATACATGCTATCGGTTATCTAAATCTCTTAGTTTCATTGTCCGTGCATAAAGAAACTTCTCAATAGGATTAATGAGGAAAAACTAGTTGATATGATTGATTGGATTACAAAATATTCGACAATAAAGACATCTTTTTGTCATTTGCTCATTTTTTCTCGTCGGGACGAGTAAAGGTCCAAAAGAATCTTAGGCGAAATCATGATTAATATATTTATACAAATATCATTCCTAATGATGATGATTTTATTAATAGTTAGTTCAGTATTTACTCTAAAATTATTGTTTACAATCTTAATAACCTTAGCTAAGCACTCCCACTAACCCAGGAAACCTCTTTTTCTATAACACATATGGAGTTTTAACATTGTCCTTAATTGTCACTCGATTCAATATATAACAAGAAGCTAGAATAGCTTTACCCCATAAATTCTCGGGTGCTCCATAACTTATCAACATAGTATTAACCATGTCCATCAAAGTCAGCAACCCATTAGATTGCGGTGAATAAGGAGGTGTAGCTTTATGTATTATACCATTATCTTCACAAAACATATTAAGACCATACACAGTATACTCTCATCCTCTATTAGATCCTAAGACTTTAATCTTACTCTCTAATTGATTTTCAACCTCAGCTTTATAGATATTGAACTTATCAAAGACTTCATCCTAGTCTTTAATAGATAATTATAGCAATACTTAGAGTGATCATCTATAAAAGTTACAAAGTACTTATTCCCAACTCTAGTTGGAGACTTATTTGAATCACAAACATCACTATGAATCAACTCTAAGAGATTTATGTTTCTTTGAACCGATTTATAAAGTTTCTTAGTTTATTTAGCTTGTACACAAACTTCACACTTTCTATTATCAACTTGAACTTTTAAAATCAAGTTCACATTCATTAATCTCTTGATGTTCTTATGACTAACATGTCCCAATCTTTCATGCCATAAACAACTAGATTCAACATTAAGAACAATAGAAGTATTTTGATAATTTTCATTAACAACATTCAACTTAAACAATCCATCACTAATATAACATTTTCCAATGAATACATCATTCTTGGTTATTACTACTTTATTTGATTCCATTACAACTTTAAAATCTCGATGAATAAGATAAGATCCACTAACTAAATTTCTTCTAACTTTAGGAACATGTGAACTTGATCTAAAACTAAAGTCTTTCCAGAAGTCATTCTAAGCTCAATTCTTCTAATTCTCAATACACGAGCAATAGTATCATTTTCCAAAGTTACGCTTCCTCTACTTGAAGTTTGATAAGATTTAAACAAAGATATTTACTCTAGAATCTTACCACCAATCATTACTTTTATAAGTAAAATTGACTAAAGGGGTTAATGATTCACACATAATAGAAGGTTTACCGTCTTCATCGTATGCACTTGATCTTTTTGAGATTTAGACTCAGGCTTGTACTCTTTAGTTTTTCTGAAGAATCCATCTTGCACCACGTGATTCATCCTTCCGCTTGCAAAACATGACTTTGATTCTCCTTTCCCTTTGTCTTTGCCATCCCTAGTGTAATTATTCTTTGGCTGTAAAATTTTCTTATTATGGTGAAATTTATTCGTTAACCTAATATTTTGAGACTTGAACTGAAGTATTAGTAGAATTTTTAGAATTTTCAACCAAGTTTGTCTTAGTCTTCAACCCATCACTTTGACTTAAAACCTTTATATATTATTCTTCTACTATCAAAGAATTAAATAATTGGTTTAATGTCATAATCCCTTGCATATATCTAAGACATTTAGCAAAGTCTGACCAAGAGGGTGGAAGTTTATCTATAATGCATGACACCTTATAATCTTTACTAAAATTTGACTATTTTTCTTCCACAAGTCGTAACATATCTTAAAATTCATGAATGTATTCATTAATAGGTGTCCCATCTACCATAAAATATTTATTAAAGGTTGATGCATTAAACCTATTTACGCCAGCATCATCAATTCCATATTCATTTTCTAAAATTTTTCAAAGCTCTTTTGTACCAGTGATATTTTGATAAATATCATAAAACCTATGAGAAAGAACACTAAGAATTCGATTATGACAATGGAATTCAATATGTTCATAGTTGAACCATGATGTGGACACTCTACTTTCATTAGTTTTTTCTATGGCAGAAATTAACTTAAGGATAGTCAACCAATATTTCTTTTGTTTTTTTCCATCTCTTAAAGTTTTTCTTATCAAAATATTCAGGCTTAACACTAATTGTATCTTCATAGGATGTCATTTCTTACACTAGGAATTACTAAGTCAAAGAAGAGAAATAACTATATGGATATAAGTTTGTCAATATCACAATTAATTTAATCAAAGTAATATGTATAACAACAATAATAAATATCACAATTAAGTCAATGATATATTTAGTTAAATCAAAACTCAAGTTTCAAATAAAACAATAACATCCACTACGAAATTAAAGAACAATTCCAAATGGAAAATAAGTGCAAATAAAACCTCTATTAGACTATATTAATTTCCAATGATAAAATATTACGAGTAATTAAATTGAAGCTAAAAGTTAAAATTCAATCAAGTGCAAACCTAACTGAGTTACTGGTGAATTAAAACAAAAATTCAAATTGCAAATAATAGAAACTTAAACACAAGTCAATTTTTATTTTCTTAATCTAATCAAGAAGTAGATCAAACAAAATTAGCAATTGAACAATACTAAAATGTTTGAGTCTATAAAACTATTTGGTTATAAAATTATCTTTTATATACTAACAATAAATTAATACACAATAAAATGATGTGCAACAAACATTTTAACAATACTAAAATGTTTGAGTCTATAAAACTATTTGGTTATAAAATTATCTTTTATATACTAACAATAAATTAATACACAATAAAATGATGTGCAACAAACATTTAGCAGGAGAAACTGTATTTTTGTTAAATATATGTTACCAAATTTCTCTTTCATAGAATTACGAGTCTTTTCAATAATGAGAACGTAATAATCTAGACCAATTAGTTGTTGTTGTATTATATTTGTTGCAAATCCAAGACGTACAAGCACTAAGTTCAACAATAAATAAACTTAATAACAAACTTTTCCTTCTTTTCAAATATTGTGCCAATAATTTGAAATTAAAATTGATGGCACAATTAATTCAAAGTTAGAATAAAAATGAGTATAAACTTTCTGCACCAAGTTATTAAAGTAGAAATATGTGCTACTCTTAAAATATTGACCAGAGTGCAATATTGTCAATGAAAAGAAAGTTTATGTAAAGTTTTTTAGAATGTAAAAGTTCTTGCACTAAAGTAATTAGAAATTCTTCAACATTATGAAAATTGATAACACATTTTACTACACAAATTACAACTTTAGATTGTTGCATTGTAAGTGATTTGTGTAATTAATTCATTAAATTATAATTAACAGAAAATATTTTAATATATACAGTTAGAACTTAGAAAGGGCTGGCTTTAGAGAGTCATGAAAATCATTGTCCTAAAGTCGTGTGGCCTCCAATTCGTGCTGGTATTGTCAGCATTGCATAGCTCCAAGATAAACCCTTTTAGCTCACTACTTATTTTCTTTCTATGGGCACGACCAAACGGAGATAAGAACGAGCCTTTTAACTAGTTGCCAAAACAAGAAAATAAGTATAATGTATAGTGTGTTTTCTTGTTGTATTGTGTTATGTCTAAAACATGAAACTACACCCTTTTTATAGTAGAAATTTCAACCCTCACTTTAATGAAAATTCATGTCATTCAAAATATTTTTAATCATGAAATAAGGGTTTTTTTGAATTTGCTTAAAACTGAAAATTAAAACTAAAAAACTGAAAAATAAATCAAAATTATATGAATGTTTAAATCTTTAATTTTAGATTACAACACCCGATACCAATTAATGTAGAATATTGTCACTATTTTGTCTAAAACTATAGTTCATGAGATTAATACAATCCTGACTCGAAGCTCACTTTCTTTGGGCCTACCCCTCTTCAAGCAGGTTCATTTATAACTGAAGGCTTATGAAATATTGAAGAGAAATGAGCCCTTCAATCTAGGGATGGCAATGGGGCGGGGCGGGGCGGGGCCACGAAATTGTTAACCAGCCTCGTCCTGCCTCGAGACTAGCGAATTCGCGGGACGGGGCAATCTTTTGACCCGCTAATCGCCTCGCGAAATTTTTTTAGTTTTTTTTTTTGTAAATTTTTTAATAATTGCAGCAAAAAAAAAAAAAAATTAAAGATTGAGATTGTGATGTAGTGGTTGAAATTTGTAGTTTAAAACTTCAACCCGAGTTCAATTCTTCTTTAGTCCATTTCTAACAAAATTTTAATTTATATTCTATTTTAATATTTTATTAAAAAAAAAAAAACTTGATGGGTGCGGGTGCAAGGTGGTCGCCTCGGACCCGCCCGCGACCTCCTCCATGGGGTAGCAAAGTTCGCACTACGGACCAACCCTTATTACCCAAATAAGTGGGATGATGATGGTCGGGAGGCGGGAGGCGGGGCCGGGGCAGGGCAGGGCAGGTAGGCGGGCGAGCGAGGCGAGGAGGCGGGCGGTGAATATTTTTGCCATCCTTACTTCAATAATAGTTATCGAGGCCAATTTGACTTCATCATTAACCTATGACCAATTATCAAGTCATTAATTCAACCGTTGTGTACGACTGACTTTAATATGCCTTCAATTCTCCCCCCATCAATAATATACAATATTTCAAGATCAGTCCTTCTCTATTTATTAAAAGCATCTTTTGTATTTTAAAAAGTATTTATAAATTTAGAAAATAAGTTTTTTAAGTACTCAAACAATCTCTTTATGTTAACACATCATTTTACTTGTCCTAATAACTATTTATTATTTTTTCCTATATTTTATTTTGACATATATAGAGCTGGCAAAAGGGTTGGGTTAAAGCCATATTAGCTCACAGTATAGGTTAGAAATATGTACCTGTCCAGGTTTGTATGGGTCGAAATATGCTAGTCTAATCTGGCCCATTAGTCCAACTTGGTCTTAATTTTTTTTTCTTTTTTTTTAAATAAATTTTTTATACAATAGAATATAATACATCAAATACAATATAATATAATACATCAAATACAATCTTAGATAAATTTAGACTATATATTTTGATATTTTTAAAGATATTAATTTATAAAATTAGGACTCTCATGTATTAGTCAATAGATAAGCGTCAATTTTCTTTTAAAATAATAATTTTTTTATTGTAAACTATTTGTAGACACTTTTTAAAAAAAAAAATACAAATATTAAAAGCATGCTAGTGTTATTGCTTTGAGATATAAGCACATTTTATTTAAATTAAAAAATTTACTTATAAGTAAATTTAAAATAAATAATTTACTTGTCACACCAAATATATTTTGGATTGAAACTTAAATTAAACTAAATTTTAATTAAATCTAAACAATTTTATGTTGTATCTTGGGATTTTTGGATTAATGTTTACTGGTGACTTGGGCTTAGATCATTTTAGATTGATATTATTTGGATTATGTATTGGGGCTATTCGCAAAATGAGTGATTAGTGTTAAAGGAGCAAGAGCAAGAGCAAGATCAAAATAAAAAAATAAAAATAAAAAATCGGGCCCCAAGTAAAGTAGCTAGATGGGCTAGATGGTAGGACCCATATTAACTTTCGGTTTTATTTGGGCTAGCTCAGTCCCGGGTTATATACAGGTCGATTTTGCCACATCTAGACATATATGATTTTTCTTTATGTTTTCCTATTTTATTTTGTATATACTATTTAATTTAGTTAATATATAAGTTTTAAAAATAAAAATTCTTTGAATACATATAATTATAGAGAGTGAATTTGGTTGGAGAGTCAAATTCACTTTCTATTTTAAATAGTTAATTTAGAGATTCTCATATAAATAATTTTAAAAATTGACTCTTTAAAATAGAGAATATCTAATATTTAAAAAGTCTTTTGAAAATGCTCTAATATTGTTCATTAATTATGATCACCACCGATTTAAATTACACTGAACTCCTTAGTTTAATGTCCAATGCATTAAGAATAATACTATTTAGCTCCATTAATGTCAAGCTACACGAATTTTATTGAATTATGTGGTAAGTACCACTGCTATAATTCATAATGTTAAATAGGGTTGGGCGTGGGTTGGGTCGGGTCGGTTTGGGCCCAACCCGAACCCAACCCAAAAAAGTCGGTTAGAGAAATTTCAACCCAACCCAATCCAAGATAGTGCTTTGAACCCGACCCACACAAGCGCCGGACGGGTTGGGTCGGGTTCACGGTCATTTAATTCAATTTTTTTTTTTTCCAAAAATTTAGCACACAAAAATGCGAGATCAAGAAATTCAACAAACAAGAAAATAATTCGGCATAGACCAAAGAACTAAACTAACAATTAAACCAAAGAAATGGAATCAACAAGATTTGGTATACAAGACCACAGATTAACCGACTATGTTAAAGGGTTGAAAAAGTAGAAACCTTTGAAAGTTGAAGCCAGTAAAAAATCATCTCTTAACCGGCGATAGAGAGGCGACAGCGACTGAGAGGCGTGAAAAAATCAGCTCTTCGCCCGCGGTAGAGAGGCGGCAGCGACTGAGTGGCGTGAGTAAGGGGTGTGTGCACGACTGAGAGGTGTGTCTTCACCGGTGACTGAGAGGCGTGTCTTCACCGGGACCATGTGTGTGCACGCGACTGAGGTCTGAGAGAGTGAGAGGCGTGAGAGGCAGAGAGTGAGAGGCGTGAGAGAGTGAGAGAGAGAGAGGAGAGAGAGAGGAGGAGAGAGAGAGTGAGGAGAGAGTGAGTTAGGGTTTTCATTTCATTTTAGTTGTTATATTATCATATATTGGTTTTTTTTTTTAATTGTAAATGGGTTGGGTTGGGTTGGGTCGGGTTGGGTCGGGTTCCACGACCCAACCCGAAACCCGACCCAACCTGATTAAATTGTGAAAATTTTAAACCGAACCCAACCTACAAAATCTAAAAAATCGACCCAAATTGGTCGGGTCGGGTCGGGTCGGGTTGGTCGGTCCGACCGGTTTGGGTCCGGTTTTGCCCACCCCTAATGTTAAATAACATTATTCAATCAAACTTTACTATCAATTGCGGTACTCTTCATTCTAAGAAGTTTAGGTGAAAAGTTTGTCTAACCTCTCGCATTTTAAGTGTGAGGCATGACTTCCACACCTAACTACGTCTCGTTCTTGCCTTTCTCTTATCTTGCTCTCGTCCAGTTCTGAAAAACTTAAAGTCCGACATCTACATCTAGCCGTGCTTTACGTTTTTTAGATTATTGGCAATACTCAAATCTTATAGTATGTTTGTTCGTACTTATAAATATTTATAAACCGATCAAATATTATTTTTATCTATACATTTCATAAGTTTTATAATTTTTATCCACTTTTTATCCATAAATTTCGTAATCACTAATGTAAGGAGTTTCTCCTCTACTGGCCCAAAAAACACATACGCATGTCTTCATTTTTATTCTCAAAATTGATTTTTCTTAATCGTATCTCTTATGTTCTTCAAATTCCTTCCCCTCAAATCAAATTCTCAAATTCACCATCTCCTTCATCTCCTACATCATTCTCCAAAATAATTTTTTCCATCATATTTCATCTCTTTTTCGAATTCTTTTTCCTCAAATCAAATTCTCAAATCTATATTCTTCTTTATCTGCTACATATATAAATTGCCATTGAATTTAAATAGTAACTTACGGTCGAATTTATCGCGGGAAAGCAATATATACTATTATATAATCTAAAAAATTTTGGGAAAATTTTGGGCCGGTCACAGTTAACGCCATGGTGGGCTGAAAAGTCATATGATATAATCTTAACTCAACTAAAGTCATACTTTATTACTAAAAGACCAATATACCCTCCAATTGTAAAAACTATCATTTAAACACGTAAAACCAACAAAATCATTTCAATGCCTGTTTACAAACTCCTTCATTTACTTTTAACAATTTTCATCTTCTTCTTGTGTTTGATTCTTCTTACCATAACTCAGAACCGCATACAAACAATTCGAAAGTCGATATTTCAATGGCAAACATATATTTTTTTTTTTTTGTATAAAGTAACCATTTTCGGTTAAAAATAATCATGAAAATATTGAGTTATTGTTCCAATTGAAACATATGCAATGCGATTAATGAATGAAGTTTGGATGAACCGATTTAACTAGTTTTTGATAATGTAGTTGTTGTGAGTTAGGGTTTTATGTTAGAACATGTAAAATACTTGATCTTGTTTCAATAGATGTGTTTCAATATATGATACTGTTTCTAATGATAGTGAAATTTACTGATTTTTTTTCTTTGTTTTTAATGATAGTGAACAATTATTCTTTCTTCATCTTGGCATTGCTCTGGTGAAGTATGTGTTTGCTTTTAAAGGACTCAGATACTTTGGAAGAGCTTTAATTTGCAGCAAAAGAATGTACATTAATCCGTGATACTGTTTTAGAGGATTTGTGATACTGTTTTGAAAAAAAAAATTAAAGATTGTCATTTTAAGCTAAAGAGACGATTTCAAATGGGTTAAATCCATCATAGGCGATCATAAAGCGATCTGGTCTTGACAAATCTCGTCGAGACCATTCCGAAAACATATTATAATAAAAATTACGAGCACGTGTGTAAATTCTATGTTCATTTCTATTGTGATACTATATTTTGTGATCTTTGTTTTGCATATCTGAGATCAAACAACACACATGATTATGATACCATACTTTTATCTTTGATCTTTGTATTATGCAAAACAATATAATAGATTAGAACATGGATTAAAACAAACATAAAAATTACTAATGCACATTACCTAAACAAAAACAATTATCATAGATTAAAATAATATCATAGACAAAACTAAGACATTCAAACAAGATCACGGTGTTCAAACCTTGGCATAATTAGACGGTATGAAAGAATAAAAACACGGTATCATAAATAAAACTCATTCCACATAGAATAAACAAGATCATGAATTAAAATAGTATCAAAATATACTAATGCACATTACCTAAATAAAGCAAAGATTATAGATTAAAACTAAGACATTCAAAGCGATTATCATAGGATTAATACATATGCCTACATAGTTTTAGATGACTTCCCTTTAACTTGAGAATGATTGGCGTTCTTCTTTCTTCATTTTAGCATTGCTCAAGTATGTGTTTGTTTTAAAGGACTCGAGATACCTTGAAAGAGCTTTAATTTGCGTAAAATGATGTACATTTATCCGTGATCTTGTTTTAAAGAATTTGTGATAATTGTTTTGAAAAAAAAATTAAAGATTGACATTTTAAGCTAAAGAGACTACTTCAAACGGGTTAAATCCATCATAGTAAAGCTGCAAAGCTATGGTCTTGACCGTCTCGTCGAGACCATTCCAAAACATATTATAATAAAAATTACGAGCACGTGTGCAAATTCTATGATCATTTCTATTGTGATCATGTTTTTGTGACACTTTATTTTGCATAATCTGAGATCAAACAACACACATGACTATGATATCATGCTTTTATCTTTGATCTTTGTTTAATTAGTCATATGTTTTGTTTGATCATCGTATTATGCAAAACAAGATCATAGATTAAAACATGGATTAAAACAAATATCAATTTATATGAATGCATATTACCTAAACAAAACATTACCATGGATTAAAACTAAGACATTCAAACAAGATCACTTAGTTAAACCTTGCCATAATTAAACAATATCAAAGATCACATAGAAGTATCACGGGATAAAAGCGTTATCATGGATTAAAGCGGTATCAAAATATACTAATTACCTAAACAAAACAAAGATCATGGATTAAAAGCGGTATCAAAATATACTAATTACCTAAACAAAACAGTATCATAGATTAAAACAATATCATAGATTAAAACTAAGACATTCAAACAATATCACGAGGTTCAAACATTGCCATAATCAAACAAGTATCACTTGATTAAAACACTATTATGGATTAAAAGCGGTATCAAAATATACTAATTACCAAACAAAGCAATTATCATGGATTAAAAGCGATTATCATAGATTAAAACTAAGACATTCAAACAATATCACGAGTTCAAACATTGCCATAATTAAGCAAGATCAAAGATCACATATATATATTCAAACAAGAATACGTAATTAAAAACGAAGATCATGGATTAAAACATGTTTCAAATGATAGTGAAATATTATGACAAAGTTTTAATCTATTAAACCTGCCATAATTAAACAATATCATAGATTAAAACTAAGGCATTAAAACAGATTATCATGGATTAAAACTAAGACATTCAAATATTAGATGATGGAACATTCAAGCTCCTATTTACAACAATTCTATGTCCATTTATATTGTGATCGCTTTTTACGTGATCTTATTTTGTATAATATAAGTATCAAATAACATACCATGACTAAACATTAGATGATGGAACATTCAATCTCCTATTTCTGACAATTAGATGGTGGAGCATTCAAGCTCCTATTTACATAAGATAGTAGAGTATTCAAGTTCATATTTACAACATTCAAGCTCATATATACAACATTCTATACTCATTTACATTTGTGATGACATTGTTTTGTTTAATACAATATCAAGTTGCTATTCTATAATACAAAGATCAACAATGAGATATTACCTCATTGTTTATATAATGGAAAATGCTCATTGTTTACATAAATGCTAAAATACTCAACCTAAATACTCAACCCATGTTAATCATATTGGTCACCCTTTTTGCAAAGACGGATAGATCAATGCTAATGTTAAGACATTAAGAATAGAAAGTACAACCACGTAAGATGAAGAAATAAAAAAGCATACAAACCAAAGATAAGGATTCAAACAACGTGACCAAAGTCCATAAAGCGTTATTTTTTAGTTTCACAACTAACAAAATCTTCACCAAAAAGCGCCTAAAAGTTATCAAAATCTTCACCAAAAAAGTGCCTAAAAGTGACATCGCGCTTAGAAGCACTCATGGGAGGTCATGGGAGGTGGAAGTGGTGGTTCTTTGGAGGTCGCCGGAGGTGGAGGCGGTTGTCGCCGGAGGTCGCCGGAGGTGGAGGAGGAGGTCACCGAGGAGGTGGAGGCGTCTTGGGGGTTGTCGTAGAAGGTTGTCATGAGGAGGTGGAAGAGGTTTGTGGAGTTGAAAGATTGTGTCAATGAAAATATGGTTAAAATGGGTAATTTTGGAATTAATATAAAATATTGATGTGAAGTATGAAACTTAATCACAATTTAAAAAAAAGTTTTGACCTAATTTAAAACAAGTCATGTGGAGATGAGTTATTGGCAATTTTCCCAAAAATATTTATGAAAAATACTCATACTTGGAACGAAATAAAATTCTGACTTTTCAGAGAGGGACCCTTTTTATTTTCATCTGTATCTTCACGAATCTCTGATTCAATGGCCCCTGTGGCCCTGTTTCTTTCCGCCATTAAATATCCCCATGTATACTGCAGTTTCCAATCTCTTTAACCCTTGTAGCCTTTTCTGGGGGTTTCCTTTCTCTGTTTATAAATTATAATCATTCCCCCAGCCGCGCCACCGCCGCCGTCTCTCCGCCTCTTCATTTTGTGGTTACAAGATTCAATCTTGGAAGTCAAATTCAGTGGCTCCATTGGATTAATTACTTCATGGTGAGTCTCTTCTTTTAATTTTTTTTTGTCTTTGCTATTACGTGTTTATGAATATATTTTGCCCCGTTCTGTGATTTAAAAAATAAATAAATAGGGTTTGCTGTTTTTCTTTAATTTATATTCTTCATGTAGCTATTTTTAGGGTTTCCTGGCCCCTTCCCCTCGAATCAGACAAACATAGAAGGGAAGGTTTAAATCGTTATCGTGACTTCTTTTCCCTGTTTTATATAAGGTTCCATTAATGAAAATTTTAGGCTTTTGATTATGTATATAAAATTTTGATCTGTGTCATTGTCAAAATTTTCATCAATTTATAAGTGTTTCGCCATCAAGATGTTGCTATTTGGTTTATTTTGTTGACTCTGTTTTTCTGGTAGGATTTTGCGAAGTTACTGTCACGGGGAAAAATTGAGGCTTCTCATTGAGATTAGATTGCGAAATTCGATTTGATTCGTTGCAGAGTCATTTCTTTATTGCTATTACACCATATATTCTTAGCTTAATCGCTTGAAGTAGTTGAAATGGACGACGGGGAGCTTGATTTGTCGAACCAAGCCATGTTTTCGTGTTCGGATTTGGTTGATCTTCCAAGCAGTTGCTCAATGGGTGACATTGAAGAGTTTCTCAACAAGACACATGCCTGCACTCATGCCCACACGTGCAATACTTCGGGCCCTGATAACTCCCACACTCACACTTGTTATCACGTCCATACCAAGATATTGCCTGCCCCAAGTGATGATCAGACTCCGACTGATGACACGGCCGAGTCTGCTGAGAAGAAAGGGAAGAAACGCCCGTTGGGTAATCGTGAAGCTGTACGCAAATACCGTGAGAAGAAGAAGGCGAGGGCCGCATCGTTGGAGGATGAAGTTGTTCGATTGAGGGCTTTGAATCAACAGTTAATCAAGAGGCTGCAGGGCCAAGCTGTGTTGGAGGCTGAGATTGCTCGACTCAAGTGCTTGCTTGTTGACATTAGAGGAAGAATCGAAGGCGAGCTTGGATCTTTCCCTTACCAGAAACCAGTTAATACGAATCTTCCAGGGGCTTATGTGATGAATCCGTGTAATATTCAATGTAACGATCAGCTTTATTGTCTTCAACCGGGATCAGAAGGCACATTATTGAATAGTCAAGGTGTCAATGATTGTGAATTCGACAATCTACAGTGTATGGGGAATCAAAATTCGGGATGAAGGAGCCTCCGGGTTGTGGACTTGACAATGGTGACAGCGTACTGATTGGCAGTATTTCCGGTAGGAATAAGAGACATTGAATTTCTTATTGCCTGCTCGTTCGGCCGAATTTTCAATTTGGGACCACGTGATTTGTGACAAACATGAACTGCTTGGTATGCAGTGAGATGCCTTTTCTGATCTACAATGAAGAACAATGTTGTTTGAGGTATGGAAGTTGGAAGGTTATTTCTGTCCAGCTCATTAGCCCCAAGATGGAAGCCCATTTTTAACTGGTCCAAGTTATAGATCAACAAATGTCTGGTCTGACTGTAGATGAAACCCAAGTCATTCCAAATTTCTTTGAAGTTAAAGTTGAGAATAATTTTGATCTGTCAAGTGTACCCTGATATTTCCTGAGAACCCCAAAAATAAATTTGATGTAAATTTTTTCTCCATTGTGTTCTTAGACAGTTTAACTGCCTAAACATACTTTTTGCTTCCGAACTTCTTTGTGTCTTCTTCATGCATAGAAGAAAGCAACTTTTCCAAATACTGGGATTTTAGTAGCATTGGGGCATCCTTTCTTAGTTTTGAGTTTTCGGAATTATTCTGTTGTGGTTCTTCTCCACATTCTTACCACGCGATTTAGGAATTTGTTTGTGATTTTTTAACTGATATTTTGATATGAAAAGTTTTCCTTATATCTTAACTGCAGAAGTTGAATCAGCCATTGATTTTGTGTTTTATAGGTTCCATCAAATTTTAATTGATAAACATTGAGCAAGGATTTGTTGCAAATAAAAAATGGAGATCAAAACAATGTTCTTGGGATTTTATTTTTAGTACTGGAGTATAGAGCACTTAATACTCCTTGTCATTATTTAATTGATGAGTGTGTTGATTAATTGAGATCTAAACATATACATGTTAATTAAATAGTGACAAGAAGTACCGAATTTCATACTATGAGAATACTAGAAGTTTTTCATTGATGGAGCCCGGGCGGTTGTTATAAACCAAGAAAAAGATCAAATTTGCAGATTCTGTATTTGAGTTGTACTCTTGAATTGTTAGATACAGATGCAGATACTGTGCGTGTATTGAATATATGTATGTATTAAACAGCCATTCGATTGTGGACCATTTTGTAAAGACAATTAAAAAGTGAATTTGTTGTAGCATCTTCAGTAGTAAATTGTACTAAAAAGTGTACAACATTACTCTAAATTACTTACGTAACAAAGAAAAAAGAAGAAGATGTATATATATATACTAGTTTTGGCTATGTGCAATGCACGTATTATGTAAAAAATCTTGAGGAAAAATTTTAGAATTATTCATACAATCATTTTTAAAATAAAAAAAAAAATGAAAATGGTTAATATAACATCTATAAAAAATATTTGAAATTAAAATGTTTATTTGACAAAAAAAAAAAAATATTGGGTTGCCGAGATGCCGGTAACCAATTACATAAGTGAAAGGATTAGGCGTGGTTTAGTTGTATAACGAAATTACGAACATAAATATATACTTAAATATGTTAGAGAATTTGTAAAATTGATGTGTTAAATAAATGAATAAGATGATGATTGTGGAGAATTAATATGATCGGTTGGAAATTTTTTTTGGTTCTCGTGTTTACTTAATATTTATGGCTACACGGAATGCAAGTATGAAAAAAAAATGTAGTGATTTTTAAAATAAAATAAAAATTAAAATGGGTAATTTAATATGTATAAAAAAATTTCAAATTAAAATGTTTATTTGACAAAAAAAAAAAAAAAAAAAAAATTTGGTTTTAGAGATGCTTTACCAAGCAATGAATTTGATTGCCTTGGCAATGAATTTCATTGTCGAAAGCATCTATTCACTTTTTTTTTTTTTTTTTTAATTTTATTGTGTCAAAGAAAATGAGTTAAAAAAAAATTGTTGAACAGTAAAATAAAGTTCTTTCGTCGAGAATTTTTATTGTTCAATTTTTTTAATGTGGCAACATTATAAAAATAAAAACATTCAATTTGCTTAAGATAAAATAAAAGAATAATAAAAAATTGAATGAAAATGTGTAAAAAAAAATAAAAACATTCAATTTGCCACCAAGATTTCACAGTGAGTGGAGAAATTCTTGAATGGGATTTTTTAGCATTTATTTAGAATAATTTGTAAAAGGTAAAATAAAAAAACAAGATTAGTAAAAACTTGAATGAAAATTAAGTGTAAAAGAAAAAAAAAATAAGAAAAGAAAATTAAAGATTTATTTTTTAGATTGTGGGCATATCCCAACGATTTTAAAACAATAGGGACCTTTTGTGCAATTATTCCTTAAAAAAAAAAAGAGAAAGCAGGTAAAATATCGTTCATGGACGATAAAATATTGTTCATCAAATTGATTGCCGAGTTGCTTGGCAATCAATTTGATTGTCGAGAACTATTCACCTTTTTTTTTTCCTTGTGTCAAAGAAATGGTAGAAAAAAAAAATTGGTGAACGAAGAAATAAAGATCATTCTTGAGTTGCTTTCGGCAATGAACAATTCATTGCCGAGAATTTTTATTGTTGACGAAATTTTTTTTTTTTTTTTAACGTGGCAACATTATAAAAATAAAAACATTCAATTTGCTTATTTGCTTAAGATAAAATAAAAAGATTAATAAAAAATTAAATGAAAAGGTGTAAAAAAATAAAACATTCAATTTGCCACCAAGATTTCACAATGATGGATTTTGAAATTCTTGAATGGCATTTTTTAGCATTTATTTAGAATAATTTGTAAAAGGTCAAATAAAAAACAAGATTAGTAAAAAATTGAATGAAAATTAAGTGTAAAAGAAAAAAAATAAGAAAAAAAAATTAAAGATTTTTTTTTAAGTTGTTGGTATATCCTAACGATTTTAAAACAATAGGGACCTTTTGTGCAATTATTCCTTTAAAAAAAAAAGTAAAATACTTGATTCTTTGAGCCATCTCGGCAATCAAATTGATTACAATTGGGCTCTATTGGGAAAATAGAGCCCAATTGGCAATCAATTGCCGAGCACTTTTTATTTTTAATTTTTTTTTTTTTTTTTAAATTTTATTGTGTCAAATGGGCTTAAAAACAAAATTTGGTGAACCATTTAGAATTCAATGACAAGTTTATCACTATATAAATTCAATTATACCTATTGATAACAATCCTTCATTTTACAATTGTACTTTTATGATCTTTGAAAATGAAATACAACATAGGTTACAAAAATCGGATAAATTTTTCCAATTTTTTTTTTACTCAACAAGATTTTTTTTTCTTGTCCAAACTTTAGAAAAAAATGTTAACTTCAAGGTTGGCATTTTAACTATATGAAAAACTAATATTTGAACGTTCCAAAGCACCACGTGAAAATAAATCCCGAGAACGCCATTTATCAAGCATTACATTCACGAGCTCTTCTGCTTTCTCCTCATTGATCTTCAAAGACAATGTCTATTAATATATTCAGAAAGTTCTGCGGCGGGATGAAATCTCTTCTTACCATATCAACTAACAATTTGCTAATTTCCTCATAGAGACTTTCTTTGCAAAGAACATTCATAAATGCATTATAATAACTCTCATTTACTGAAATTTTCCTTCCCTGCATAATGCATAATGTAATACAGCCCAATTGCATCATTCACTCTGCCTTCTTTGGATAATGCTTTAAGCATACATCCATAGGTCTTATATTGTAGTTGGATATTTTCATCACAAGATCTCTCGAAAAACAAATCCTCATTGTATAATTACTGGGTAATTGGCTATTGAGCTGAAACAACTTTCTGGAAAAACTTTGTATTGCAGATTGATGCCACTCTAATTTGCAATTTTTTTGTAATAATCTTTATTAACCATTCTCTAAATCATGTGTGTGTATGTGTATGATTTATACTAATAATTTCTTACAACATGTTTGGTTTATTAATAAAATTTATCTGTCCAATAATGTCTACAAAATATTTTAACTTATCCTGGTAATGAGTATCTCGGCAACCAAAAATGGTTGCCGATTTCTCGGCAACCATTTTTGGTTGCCAAGCAACTCGGCAACCAGTTTGGTCTCGGTTGCCGAGCAATTTGGCAACTATCATTGGTTGTTAACATGGTTGTAAATTGTTGAGATTTGGTAATGCATATAGTATATAAAAAATAGTCCAAAAAATTGAAAGAAAGTTGGGATGTTTATTGTTAAAAAATGATATTCAAGAATTTATAAATCCAATGTTTTTATTTTTTTTACACATTTTCATTCAATTTTTTTATTAATCTTTTTTATTTTATCTTAAGCAAATTGAATGTTTTTATTTTTTATAATGTTGCCACATTAAAAAAAATAAAATAAAAACTTGACCAGTAAAATTCTCAACAATGAATTGTTCATTGCCGAGCAACTCGGCAATTATCTTTATTTTACTGTTCACCAATTGATAAAACTGGATCTTTCGCGAATGGTGGTGGAGTGACAAGATGTTCATCAATCCAGACCCTTCTCTTTCCTGCCTATAAAATCCTCAATCCAACAACACACCAATAACATATATATCAAAAGCAAAAGTTCGTTCTGCAATAGTATCAATAGCCATTCCAACTATCTATTTTCTGCAGTTTGTGCTTTTGAGGTAATTATAAATGGCTACTAAATTCTTCACATGTGCCTCTTCTTCTTTAGCCTCAAACAATGTTGTTAGGACAAATTGTTATGTGTTTTTCCTTCTGCCTGCAACGTTAGAAGGTCGTCATTTGTTAGAGCTCGAGCAGCAGGAAGCGACAAAGACACGATGGTCGGCGTGCATCAAGTCGTGGCAACAACCAACGCAGCTTGTTGCAAGGCGATCCGCCCGGAGTTTGGCTATGGACATCTCTCCTTTCGATAAGTCTCTCATCTCCAAATGAAACTATGTCACTGTTTTTTTCTATTTTTCTTCTTCAGTCTTTTAGCCAATCTAACAATTAATCTTTTAATGGGTGGTAGGATTGTTAGACCCCTGCCTTCAACAAGGACAATGTTGAACGTGATGGACCGCTCTTTCGGGACATCCCTACATTCCCACAGGCGTAGTTGGACCTCGTGGGAGGTGCGCGCACCATGGGATATCAAAGGCGAAGAAAATGAAATCAAAATGCGCATTGACATGCCTGGACTCTCCAAAGAAGACGTTAAAGTTTCAATTGCCGAGATGGCTCGGCAATTGATTGCCGTTGCCGAGGTGGCTCGGCAATCAATTGATTGCCGAGCCATCTCGGCAATCACTTTTAATTTTTTTTTTTTAAATTTTATTTTGTCAAAGAAATCAACACGTGTTTATGCATGCATATGTATGTAATTTTGCTTGTACATCCGGTGTATGTATAAATGATTGCAAAGATGGAAACAGTTTTGATTTTTGGTTATTGATTCATTCTTCTTCATGTATTTTTAAAAAGTCTGAGCTTTAATTGATTTCGCTTATTAATCAGAGTGGTGTTTTATGTAATTCCAATTGCAGGGTTGATCTCAACTTTGATTGAGAGAGAGAAGAGATTTTTGGGTAAAATATTGGACAAAGTAAAAATTGCGGCCGGGCTTCATTGTCAAAGCGGTGTCGTGTTGGACGAAAAAAAGCTACAGTAAAAAAATTAAGGCTCTTATATTATTGTAAGGATATATATATATATATATAATTAATGTCTATCAAAATAATTGTTAAGCTTCTTTTATTTAATTTTTAATTTTTTATAATTTATCTACCATTCTTTCTTGTACACGTGGATCATAATTTTTTCAATTCACAAATTCATTGGAGATGTTTTTCTTTCCGTCTCTATTTTACTTGCCACGTGTATAGCAATCTACATTGTTGCATTATTGCATTAGATGTTCTAAACAATCGACATTTGAGTTTGGAGTTTGGATGGTGTGCTTGTTACGTAAAAAAGGAAGAGGTCATAGATCAATGAAATAAACATATATGAGAAATTGAGGATGCAGAAATTATTTTTTAAGTGTTTATAAATTGTGGATGATATGGAATATAGGGATAATAAATTAGTAAATTGTGAATCTTACAAAATGTGAAATGTTTAACCAATTTAATTAATTTAAATTATAATTTAAACTTAGTGTAACAAAAGCTAAGAAGAAGAGTTCTTTTGCTCTGCCAGTCTAAAGCACATAGGACAAATACCAGTTTGTGGCTAAGGAGCTTTACTTACATTATAGTGAGTATGCCTTGGTTATTTCTTCTGACGAGGAGGCTTCTCTTGCCGAGCCATTCAAGTTTACACTTGTTGGCAAGTTTTCTCATCGCAAGCCCAAAATGGTGGAGGTACGCTGTAGTTTTCAAAAGTTTGGATTTTGCAGTGATTTTAAATTTGGGCTTATAGATTACAAGCACATACTTATTCACTTGACACATGAGGATGATTATAGTCGTTTGTTTTTAAAACCACTATGGTTTATTGATGGTTGCCCTATGCGTGTACTTAAGTGGACATGTGATTTTCATCCCGATGTTGAGACCCCCATTGCCCATATCTAGATATCTTTCCTCTATTGCCTGTTCATTTACGTGCAAATGAATTTTTATTTACTTTATTTAAAATTGTTTGGGTGTCGTTGATGATTGATGAGGCGACTGTTGATTTGTTGAGGCCTAGTGAAGCCGGGGGTAAGTGTTGAGGTGAATTTGGAGCATAAGCTCCCATATAAGATTTAGATTGATATGGGTGCATCCCATAGTTTTTGACAGCCTATTGTTTATGAGAGGTTGCCACATTTTTGTGCCAAGTGCCATCATATGGGCCATATTATTGATCATTGTAGGGTGGAGGCTCCACCAGTGGATACTGTTTTTCCTTAGGCTTCTAAGCCTTTTGTTACTCCGGCTCATAAGCCTGCTGTTGCTCCGGCTTCTAAGCCTGTTGTTGTTCCGTCTAATAAGCATGTTGATGCTCCAGTGCCTATTGTTGATAAGGCTGGGAAGGATAAGGAGAAGTAAGTTGTTGTTGAGGTTCCTAGGCAGTGGGTCCCAGTTGTTGGTTCTTCTTCAATTGTTGCTATACCATTTCCAGTGGTTCATGTGGGACCCACTATTTAGCTTACTCATACTATTTCCACTATTGTGGCTTCGAAGCCCTTTCATAATGCTGTTTTATCGATCCACTATTAGATCACGTAACGTCCGTCCCTCGTGAGTTTCCTATTTTGTCAGAGCCAGTGCAGCCAGTTTTTTATATTGATCCACATGTCAGTCCACGCCTCAGTAGTAATGAGAATGTAAAGGCTTCGATTCCTTTCGATATTGCTAGTTCTATTCAGCTAGAGGTTCATCAGTAGGGACATTTTCGCAGGAATTCTTCTGATGACTTGGTTGGTTTAGATGAGCGACAGGAGGCCGATGGTTTTACTACAGTTCAGAGAAAGAAAATCTGAAAGTTACAGATATCCCGTGCCTGATCAAACGGGTGACTCGTAGTCAAACAAGTACTTTGTCACGTAGCCAGTCTTTTTGATGAGTGTTATCATATGGAATGTGAGAGGTGTGCGTTGTATTGCCACTCGTAGACGAATTTAGAAATTGGTTTGGCTACATCATGTGTATTTCTTGGTGGTGTTGGAGCCATTTGTTTTGAGGAAGAACTTTGACTTTATCCGACGATTTCTCTCTTTTGATGTGGGCTTACAGAATGAGTCGGATAAGATTTGGTGTTTTTGGAATTTGGGGGCTACTGTTGCATCGATTGTTGATCATCCCCAATTCTTCACATTAAAGTTGAGGATCCTAGATTAGCCATACCGTTGTTTATTACGCCGTCTATGCTTCTTGCTCGTCGGTTGGATGTAGGGATTTATGGGTGGGTCTTCACCAGGTATCCCTTTATGTGGATGGGTCGTGGCTAGTTGGGGAAGACTTTAATGTGATCGCTCACAATGGTAAGCGTACTGGTAGGAATACTCGTGATAGGGGCACTTCAGACTTTGCAGATATGATGATGGATTGTAGTTTGACAGATGCAGGGTATTCTGGAAGTTGTATACGTTGACAAATGGGAGGGTTTGGAAGTGTATGGACAGAGTTTTGATTAACTCATTGGTAGTCTCATTTTGTTCTCGATTTTTAGTTCGTCATCTGAACCGAAGCACTTCTAATTTAGTAGTCTTCTGACAATGATTCGGGGGTCTCATCCTTTTCAATTCCTCAATGTTTGGTCTGGTCTAGGCATTACGATTTTTTGGGCTCTGTATCTCAGAAGTGGTCATTTCCAACCCATCTTATGGGAATGGCTGCTCTCTAGGAGAAGATTTTTAGGCTCAAACATGGCCTTCGTTGGTGGAACTGACATGTATTTGGTGATATTTTTCAGAGGGTTAGGGATGCAGATTGTAGGGTGGACGAGGAAGAGTTAGACCATGACAGAGATCCTTCTTCTTCTCATCTTGATACTTTGCATCAGGTTCAGGCAGTTCTGAACTAGGCATGGCAATGGGCCGAGCCGATGCAGAGTGTAGGGTGGATGAGGAAGAGTTAGACCATGATAGAGATCCTTCTTCTTCTCATCTTGATACTTTGCATCAGGCTCAGGCAGTTCTGAACTAGCCCATAAAAGATGAGCTCAGCTCGTCCACGAGGAGGAGCCGAGCCCGGGCTTAGCTTGTCCCCAATTTTGGAGTTCAGTTCGGCCCACGAGCTCGTGGGTCGAACGAGCCGAGCCAAGTTCGTGGCGAGCTCGGCTCAACCTTAATATTTTTTTTAAATTTGAAAATAAAAAAAGAAATACAATAACGAGAATCCTTTGTGTTAAAAATTAAAGATTTAATACCCTCCTCTCTTTTTGTTTTTGTTTTTGTTTTTTTAAAATTTGAAAATAAAAAATAACTACCATATCGAAAATCCTTTATGTTAAAAACTAAATATTTAAAACCCTTTTCATTTTTCTGGGCTTGGAACCGACTACTTTAAAAGTAGGCGGAGTTGAAATTGTACACGAACAAGATGTTACATGTACAATTTTTTTTATTAAAATAAGAAAAAAATATCAAATACATAAATACTAATGTAAAATAATACTTACTACGAATATGATTAATCCATATTTAAATCTTCAAGTTCTTCGGACATTATTTTGTCCACTTTGTCTTGTATTCGAAGTTCGGTATCATCCCAATCCTTTAGACACAGTAAACTTTCTAAAATGTCGACTTTGAGTTTTGACTTGATATCATATAAAACCCTGCCACTTGTACTAAATACAGCCTCCGATGTTACAGTTGAGACCGGAGGTGTTAGTAGATTAGGTGCTATTTTTGAAAGAATTTGGTAACTACGTTGATGTTGTCTCCACCATCGTAGTATATCAAAGTTTTTTCTCTTTTCGTCATCTAACATACTAAGCACATCATGCGCAAAATACCTAACTAACTCTACAAGTGTATCATTAGAACGGAAAGGAAGAACTAGAAGAAGAACCAACTAATTGTTGACCTGGACCACTCCTATGTGTACTGACGTAACTCCATAAGTCAATATTATCAGTTGATGACGAAGTATATGTTGGATTAGGGGACGTACAACATTCGTACCGGCCTTTTCATCATAGACCTCATACATAGAATATAAAGTTTGTTCTAAATTAGCACACGTGATTGGATTTCTGTAAGTTAATTTATTTGAAATTATCATTATTGTTACTTTCGTACCCTCTAAGTTAAGTCGATGATCCATGATACATGCTAATAAAAATAACATAGACAATTGTTCCCAATATTTCTAAATTTAGGTTCCATAGCATATATAATACTAGTAAAAAGAGCAAAATTCTTATACCTATTAAAATTGTTAGCAATATAATAGAAATGATTTAAAACAAGTGGAGTAGTTGAGTAATACACACCAGAACATGCAGTTGTTGCGTCGTAAAAAACTTTTAAAAATTTTCTAACATGACCACATATTTTCCAATCATGTAATTCTGAGCCGTGTGAGTGTCGGCCATTATAATAGACAGTAATGCAATTTTCATAACCTTCACACAATTCAAGTATAAGATATGTTGAATTCCATCTATTAGCAACATCAGTTGCAAAACTTTTTGATTGCAGCCCATTTTCTGTACATAGAGCAGTAAAAACTTGTTTTCTTGATGGTGATACCGAAATATAATTAATAGCATATTTAACTTTTTCTAATTGAGGTTGTATAAATTTTAATCCATCTTATACAATTAAATTAAACACATGACATACACAACAAATATGAAATAAAATACCATCAAAATTGGGACTACAATGTTGCATTGATTTTTCAATTACTATATTATTTAGGCATGCATTATCAAATGTAAAACTACGAGCCTTAAAATCACATTTAAATTCATATAACACGCCTAATAAAATTTGATAAATATTATTTCCATTATGAGGATAGTTTATTTGTTTAAATGCTATTACTTTTTTATGCATTATCCAATTATTATCAATATAGTGTACAGTTGCAACCATGTATCCTTTTTTGTTACAACATGTCCATAAGTCTAATGTAAAAGATACAACACCGTTATAATTATTAATATCATTAATTATAGCTTCTTTCTTTGTATTATATCTAACAATAGTTAGAAATACTAATGTACCTTGGTTGTAGATATTTTTGGACGAATGACGTCCAATGAGGATTGTCCACCAAGCATAGTGGAAACTCAACATTTGCTATCAATTTCGGCAGTCATTCATGACGCGTGAGTTCTTGTGAGTATATCCAGTTGTTGAGAGCGGGACTACTGGACCCGACTCCTAGAGATCCAAACTAGAGTTGTACCTGATTTGTATCCAAACATCCATGTTTGTATTGACACTTTTTTAAGTGTCTGTTTAGATGGACCATGCCTATCCACTTTTGCCAAGCGAACTTCTCTTGACAGTGTTTACACTGTGCCTTGAACTCAGGGACTCCGTTCACTAGTTCACCAGTCGACACCAACTTAAAATACTGTCAGCACTTAGCCTTTTGTTTGGTGGCTTTTCGTTTAGTGCTAGAGCCAATGGTAGTTTGTGTATCGACGTCTTCATGAACGTCTTCCAAATCAATTGGATCAATGCTACCACCAAACTAATCAATAATATCCTCTGGAATTGGAATGTCATTAAGACCACTGAAATCATCATCACTTCGGTTGTATGCCATTTGGAATAATAGAATAAAGAAAATAGGACAAGATGAAGATGTGTAGTAGAAACTAGAAAATAGAAATGTAGAGAATTAATAGAAATAGAAAATTACAACTTAAAATTATAGAGTAATATCTAGATAATAAGATACTAGATACTAATTAGAACACTAATATTGGGAGAATGTAATTAGATAATTGTTAATGGATTGAGACTTTGAGTATATAATTGAATGAGAGATAAGAGATTGAAGTGTGAAAAAAATGAGTTTAGAATAAGGGTCTTTATAGGAAAATAATGAAAGTAAAAAACCAAAAAAAAAAAAAAAATTGTTGTCACCATTGACCAGCCACGAGTCGAGCCGGTTCGTGGCTCATCAATTTGGCTCGTGGTAACGAGCCCACGAGCCCAAACGAGCTGAGCCTTTTTTTTTTTTGAGCTCGGTCCTAGCTCGTCTCTCGACGAGCCCGAGCTCGAGCCCGAACCCGAGCTAGGCCGAGCTTTTACGAGCCGAGTTGGTGAGTCCACGAGCCGACGAGCTTTTTTGCCACCTATATTCTGAACTGCACTTTATTTATTGAGGAGGACTTTTGGAAACAAAAGGCAGGAGCATGTTGGATTTGTGAAGGTGATCATAACACCTTATATTTCCATTCTATAGTTTAGGGATGATGTATTTGAGCCAGGATCGATCCATTACTTGACTTGGGTGAGATGTTTGAGTCTACTGAGACTATTCAGCTTTCAGTAGTATCTTTTTTCCAAAAGCTTCTGTCGACTTTTCATAAGTCTGTCGACCCTATTCGACCTAGTATTATACCTAGATTGGTGTCCAATGAGAACAATTTGTAGCTTAATCGGACTCCTACTTTGACTGAGGTGCGAGAAGCTATTTTCAGTATTGATCCAGACAGTGTCACCGGGCCAGATAGATTTTCATCTTACTTTTTTCAGGTCTGTTGGGACATAGTATCAGAGGATGTGTTTCAGGCAGCCTTGGACTTCTTTACTGGAGGGCATCTACCTAGGAGTTTTGCAGCTACTTCTATTGTCTTGCTTCCAAAGCGGGACAATGCATGTAGGTGGTTAGAGTTTCATCCTATCAGCTTATATACAGTGTTTAATAAGTTGATTACGAAGATGATGAATTTGCAATTGGGTACATCTCAGCTCCTTAGAATAGGAGTGGCAAAAAAAGCTTGTGGGCTAGTGGGCTCACCGGCTCGGCCTATAAAAGATCGGCCTAGCTCGGGCTTGGGCCGAGCCAAAAAAAAAGAGGGCCGAGCTCTCTTGGTTCGACCAAAAAATGAGTCGGCTCGTGGCTCGTGCAACGGTCACACTATTTTTATTTTTGTTTTTTGTTTTTATTTTCGTTATTTTCCTATAAATACTCATATTGTAAAACTCATTTTTTCACATTTCAATCTCTTATCTCTCATTCAATTATATACTCAATCCATTAACAATTATCAAATTTTATTATCTCAATATTAGTGTTATAATTAGTATCTAATATCTCATTATCTAGATATTACTCTATAATTTTAAGTTGTAATTTTCTACTTCTACTAATTCTCTACATTTCTAGTTTCTAGTTTCTAGTTTATATTACATCTTCATCTTCTCCTATTCTCTTTATTCTATTATTCCAAATGGCATACAATCGAAGTGATGATGATTTCAGTGGTCTTAATGACATTCCAATTCCAGACAATATTATTGATCAGTTTGGTGGTGGCACTGATCCAATTGATTTAGAAGACATTCAAGAATATGCCGATACACAAACTACCATCGGCTCTAGTGCTAAACGAAAAGCTATCAAACAAAAGGCTAAGTGCTGGCAGCATTTTGAGTTGGTGCCGACTGATAAACTAGTGGACGGAGTCCCTAAGTTCAAAGTACAGTGTAAACACTGTTAAGAAAAGTTAGCTTGGCAAAAGGATATGGGCACGACCCATCTAAACAGACATTTAAAAAGTGTCAATACAAACATGGAGATTTGGATACAAATCAGACACAACTCCATTTTGGATATCCGGGAGTAGGGTCCAGTAGTCCCAATCTCGACAACTAGATATATTCACAAGAAGTTATACGCCGCGAAGGACTGCCAGAATTGATAGCAAATGTCGAGTTTCTACTATACTTGGTGGACAATCCTCATTGGACGAAATTCATCCAAAAATATCTCCAACCAAGATACGTTAATATTTCTAGAAATACACTTCTTAAAAACACTATTGTTAGATATAATACAAAGAAAGAAGCTATTGTTAATGATATTAATAATTACAACGGTGTTGTATCTTTTATATCAGACTTATGGAAATGTTGTAACAAAAAAGATATATGGTTACAACTGCACACTATATTGATAATAATTGGATAATGCATAAAAAAGTAATAGCATTTAAACAAATAGACTATTCTCATAATGAAAATAATATTTATCATGTTTATTAGGTGTGTTACATGAATTTAAATTTGATTCTAAGACTTATAATTTTACATTTGATAATACAGGTCCAAATAATATAGTAATTGAGAAATTAATTCAACATTGTAGTCTAGAATTTGATGGTATTTTATTTCACATTCGTTGTGTATGTCATGTATTTAATTTAATTGTACAAGATGGATTAAAATTTATACAACCTCAATTATAAAAAATTAGATATGCTATTAATTATATTTCGGTCTCACCATCAAGGAAACTAGTTTTTGCTGCTCTATGTATAGAAAATGGTCTGCAATCAAAATCTTTTACAACTGATGTTGACAATAGATGGAATTCAATATATTTTATGCTTGAATCTTGTTAATGTTACGAAGATTGCATTACTTTATATTATAATGGCCGACACTCACACGGCTCAGAATATGATTTACAATTATATGATTGGGAAAATATGTGGTCATGTTAGAAATTTTTTAAAAGCAACAACAGTATGTTCTGGTGTGTATTATCCAACTACTCCACTTGTTTTAAATTATTTCTATTATATTGGACAATTTTAATAGATATAAGAATTTTTCTAATTTTTCTAGTATTATATATGTCATGGAAGCTAAATTTAAAAATATTGGGAACAATTGCCTATATTATTTTCATTAGCATGTATTATGAATCTTAGACTTAACTTAGAGGGTACGACAATAATAATAATGGCAATTTCACAAAAATTAACTTACGGACATCGAGTAACTTGTGGTAATTTAGAACAAATTTTATGTTTTATGTATGAGGTTTATGCTGAAAAGGCGGTACTAATATTGTACGATCCCCTGTTCCAACATGTACATCGTCATCAACTGATGACATTGACTTATGGAGTTACGTGAGAACACATAGGAGTGGTCAAGGTCAACAATCAGTTGGTTCTTCTTATAGTTCTTCCTTTCTCCGATCTAATGATACACCTGTAAAGTTAGTTAGGTATTTTGCGCATGACGTGCTTAGTATGTTAAATGACGAAGAGCGAAATCTTTTTAATAAACTACAATGGTAGAGACAACATCAACGTAGTTACCCAATTTTTTAAAATGGCACGTGATCTACTAACACCTACGGTCTCAACTGTAGTATCGAAGGCTGCATTTAGTACAAGTGGCAGGATTTTGTCTGATATCAGTTCAAGACTCAAAGTCGATATTTTAGAAAGCTTATTATTTCTAAAGATTGGGATGACACCGAACTTCGAATCCAAGACAAAGTGGATAGAATATTGTCCGAAGAACTTGAAGATTTGAATATGGATTAATCAGATTCGTAGTAAGTATTATTTTCCCTTAGTATTTGATATTTTTTCTTATTTTAATAAAAAATTGTACACATAACATCTTGTTCGTGTATAATTTAACTCCGTCTACTTTCAAAGTAGTCGGTCCCAAGCTTGGAAAAAGGAAAAGGATTTTCAATCTTTAATTTTCAACATAAATGATTCTCGATATTTTATTTCTTTCTCATTTTTAAAATTTTTAAAAAAATTGAGGGCCGAGCCAAGCTTGTGGGTAGCTTGGCTCGGCTCATTCGACCCACGAGCTCGTGGGCCAAACCGAGCTAGCATTAGCCGAGCTCAGCTCATCCATTTAGGCGAGCCGAGCTCGTATTTTATGGGTCGAGCTGGCTCGGCTCGGCTCGGCCCGACAAGTCCATTGCCATGCCTACCTCAGAGTAGATTCATCTCTGGGACAACTCATTGAGGCTTGTTGTGAGTACTTCGAAATAGTGCCAAGAACTCTTTTTGATTACCTTGAACATTAACCCGAAAATAAACTGCAAAATGGCTCGTTAAATTAGATTTTTGTTCTCAAAATCAGTTTTATAATTAATTAATTCATGGTGACTTCCTACTTAATAGAAATGCTAACTTGTTTAACCTATTAAATGGTTTGGGTAATTCATAAATTCAGTTCTGCTTGATGGAATGAAATTTGAGGGATTAAAATTTTAAGAGAAGAATCTCTCTTTCATGGGTATATACTCCTGGGCCTGCTTGGGAGTTTTTTTTTTTCACCGATTTGGACTGGTTTTGGGTGGTACCGTTTATAAAAGGTTGAGAAAATTGGTGTTTGTTAGTTTTTTGGACCATCGGTTTTGAGCGGTTTTAAACCGTTCAAAATCGGTGTAGTATAATTTGAAGCGCATCTTCTAACCCCCCAAATCGGTGGTTTTTTGCCGTTCTTCAAAATTTCTTCCAATTTTACCCACTTTCAAACAATTATTTTCAAAACTACCTTAAACTTAATTATTGTAAAAATAAAATAACATATACAAAAAAAAAACACATGTAAGAACATAAATTTAATTTTATATTTTCAATGATATGTGGATATATAAAATTTTTAAAATTGAATTGAATTTTTTTATATGGGCACATATGTAATTTGATTGTCTTAAAAAACTTTTAGAACCGCTAGATAATAAACTCCCAAGTATGTGTTGGATCATTTAAAAAATCAGTCAAAGCCGTTCCACTCATAAACACCCAAAATCGGTACTTTAAAAGAAGAAAAATTGCCAATACGTACTTGTAGGTAACTTGTTTCAAATTAGGTCAAAACATTTTTCAAAAGGGTAATTATATTACCACAACATTATTTGTTAAGTACACTACATTCTAATTGCATTAAAATCTTCAACTATTGGTCACTTTTGTATTTATGACTCTAATTTTTATTAGCAAATTTTTATCATCAACTTATTAATTTGCATGTCTTATATTTGTCTTTGATGATGATTTTTTGTCCAAAAAGTTAATTAAGAGAGGCGTAAATTTTTTTTTGCCTCTAATATTTTTACATAATTAAAATAAATAACAAATACGTAAGTTAGACAAAATATTTTTCCCTCATTTCAATACATATTAGTAGAATATTTAGAAAAAAATCTTTATCGGAGACAAGATGTGAAAACTAAAATGAAAGTTAATGATAAAAATACGATGAAAAAAATTAGAGACATAAGTCTCTAAATATCAAATATTGGGGGACTTTTATTGCAATTAAAACGTGGTGTGAATAATAAAAGTGTAGTATGAATATATTTACCCTTTTCAAAATTGTTATTAAGTCATACTCTTCACCAATATTTCAAATTAATCTCAAAATTACCCATGTAATTCATATTTTTCATCGCACTGTCTCGTCTTGAGATCTAACTTCACGGCACAGCGGCAGCCTTCTTCCACCTCTACAACCACGTCCGTCGCAGCTGAACAACATACATGGAGGACCCCCCGAACTGAAGTAGGTACCCACTATTGGAATTCGATTATTCACGATTGGAGAAAGAATATCAGGTTTCGGCCGCAACTTATTTGTTTCATAACTTGCATAAAGATGGATTTGGGATTGATGTTTATACATATACTTCCTTGATAACCATTTTTTCTAGCAATAGGAGTTATATAGAGGCGGTGATGGTTTTCAAGAAAATGGAGGAAGATGGATGCAAACCCACTTTGATTACTTAAAATGTGATTTTGAATGTATATGGGAAAATGGTATGCTTTGGAATAAGATCATGGAGGTTTTCAAGGGTATGAAGAGCTCGGGTATTGTCTCGGATGCTTATACATATAATACTATTATAAGTTGTTGTCGATGGGGGTCTTTGTATGAGGAAAGGAAAGGTATTTTTGAGGAGATGAAAATCAAGGAGATATATACTGGATAAGGTTACTTACAATGCATTGTTGGATGTTTACAAAAAGTCCGAAGCCTAACGAGGCCATGGAGGTTTTGAAGGAGATGGAAGTTAATGGATTTTCTCCCAACATTGTGACATACAGTCGGGTGCAATTGAGCCACATGTCGTGCTTTTAAAAACTCTTGTTCTGGTATATAGTAAAAGTGATGTTGTAATGGAAACAGAAAGAGCTTTCTTAGAGCTAAAAAGAAGAGGTTTCATTTATGGCCGAAGGCAAATGATAGAAAAGACAAATGAGATTTTGAACTTCATCAACAAGAGTGGGTTCACACCTAGTTTGACAACTTACGATTGTTTGATGTACATCTACAGCCGGTTTGGAAATTATGAGTGATCAAAAGAAATACTAAGGGATCTTTTGTCGAAAGGAATGAAGCCTGACGTCATTTCATTCAACACTGAAATATATGCTTATTGCAGGAATGGCTGAAAGAGGGATGCCTCACGAGTTCTCCAAGAAATGAGGGAATCCAGTATTGTGTAGAGAGAGATCTTGCAAATGTTGAGGGAGCACGTGATTAGGGACAGGGTGCAGGAGTGGAACAACGAGAATGAGTATGCATGTGTGCAGGTTGCGAATTTTGGAGAATTTGAATACCAAAGAAGTGGCCATGATATATTGCTGTAAATAGCAACTTGAATTTATGTAGTGATGAAAAAGTTTGATGTGGGCATGCTTTAATGAAAGTTGGCTATTAGATTATTCTTTGTGTTGTTTAATCATCACAAAAAACAGTATCATAATAGAAACGGGCATATAATTTGTATATTTGCTCAGAATTTTTATTATAATATGTTTTCGGAATCGTTTCGATGAACTGGTGAAAACAAATGTCTTTACCACTACTGATGATGGATTTTAGCCATTTGAAATTGTCTTTTTAGCTTAAAATGACAATCTTTAATTGTTCTTGTCTAAACAGTATCATACATACTAAAACAGTATCATAGATAAATGTATCTTAATATATTAGTATTATACATGAAAGTATCTTAATAAAATAATATCACATACACAAACTATAACCCAATAAAATAACAGTATCATATATTAAAACATTATTGTAATAAAACAGTATCAAAGTTAAAAGTATGGTATAAATATCATAGATAAAATAGTTTCATAAATATAACTAAGTAGAGATGTTTTACTAGTTAATTGAAGTAATTATATTGTTCTTAAAATGCTCGATTAGTAATACAAGACCATTGATACTGTTTGCATTCAATAACATTATCATAGATTGAAACAGCATCATAAGTTGAAATATTATCATAATAAAACAGTATCAAAGATAAAATATAAATAATACAGTATCATATATATCACATTATCTAAATAAAACAGTATCATATATAAAACTAAGAACAAGATATTTTAATGGTTGAAGTAATGATACTGTTCTTAAAATGTTCCATTAGTAGTACAAGATCATTGATATTATTTGTATTCAATAACAGTATCATATGTTGAAATATTATCATAATAAAATAATATCAAAGATAAAATCCTGGTATAAATATACCAAATGCACATTATCTAAATGAAACAATATCATAGATAAAACAGTATCATACAAAAATAGTATAATTGAATTAGCATTTTTTGAAAATTTTAGGGGTATGTTGGTCTTTTAGCACTAAAATATGACTATAATTGAATTAAGTTTTGGCCATATGACTTTAGAGTCCATAAGTGCAACAACAGTGACCGCCTTGAATTTACCCATTAAAAAACTCTCACAATTGGTCCTCCAAAACTCCCAAGCAGACCCTAAGCAGTCCCTGAGCAGTATGAGTTGGACTGACTCGAATTTTATAAGGATGAGTCAAGTCTAGGCTTGACTCGTCTCCAAAAATCAAGTTCGGGCTTGCTCACGAACCCAGGTTGTTAATTTTTCCTTTCTTTTTAGAAGGCACTATTTTTTTGAGATTTGACAAAAAAAACTATAGGAACTAAAACGATCACAAAAGTGAACAGTCACAAAAGTGATCGTTTTAGTTTCGTGATGGGCTGAGCTGCAGCGGTCGGCCCAATTGCGATCCCCACTCCTAAGCATATAAGTAAGGTAAAAGTTGAAGAATGTCCATCCAAGAAATTAATTGATGTTAATACGAAGACTTTCTAATCGATATGATCTATTCGTAATAATAAGTTGAAAACATACCAATTGGAGGGTTTGATTTCAACAAAAAGAAGGGTTGAAATTTAGATTTTGCACAAAATAACCATAGCTACTTTCAAAATACCCGTGCTTGTTGAAAATTTTAGAGGGGCAAAATCTTTAAACCTCAAGTATTGACACCTACTTACAAAGGTATTAGGACAATACAAGGATTATTCTACAGTGTGTCGGTGTGATACGTCACTTGACCTATTTATTTTATTGTTTATGTGAAATGTTCATGCGTCGATATTCACGACAATTATACGTGTTATTCATGATTTATAAGTTAAAAGTGAATTTATCTTAAATTAAAGAAAGTGATTTATTTTATTGTTATTTGATCTTATAGGAATAAGAAAATCTGGACTAAATATAATAAAATTCAAGCTCAATTTGTATTAATCAAGCTCAGTTACATAATGGGTAAAACAAAAGAATGAAGAAGAAGAAACAAATGAGAGAAAATGGAGGAAGATTCTTCACAAAGAATTCTGTTACACATTCATATCAATGCCATTCTCTCTCTTCCAGCTAATACATATACTCAGACAAGTGAAAAACGTTTTCTTCCTATAACTCTAAAAAACATAATACAACTTAATTAATTAATTTGAAAGCCAAAACGACGTTGTTCCCTTAATTTGAATTTCTGGTAAGTTGGTTTTCCAGCTGCTTCTTTTCTTCTTCATCTTCCGATGTAGATCGTCTTCTTCAGCTGGTTCTTGCTCATGTGGCTCTTCCTCTGCAGCTGGTCCATCTTCATAACACCCCTTTTGTTTTGTATGTGCTCAAGTTTTATGCATCGAAAGAGATATAATTTTTATTTTAAGATTCGTGTAGGGTATTTTACTGTTTATTTCTTTAAATTTAAAATTCATTTTCTTGTTGTAGACTTCTGTCTATTGCAAATGGTGGCATCCGGCGCCGGTCAAAGTCATTTTCTGGTATCCCTTCTAATCGAGAAATCCTCCAAAATCTATCTCTCTAAAATTTCCTCGTTTTTCCTTTTTCTTTTTATGAACATTTTCAGGCAATTCAGCAGAAATTGGCATTTTGGTTCTTGTTCCTTCTCTTGATTTTCTTGTGTTTGGAGTAGTTAAAATGGCCGTTCAAGTAGAAATTTGTAGGTTTGAGAATATGGATTTCAACTAGCAACATGATCAATCAATCTCTCCACTATGGTAAAGTCTTTGCTTCTTCCGCTCTTTCAATTTACTGCTTGAAATTTTCATTCAACAAAATTTTTGTGTGTGTGTGTGTATTTTTAATTATAGATATGGTTGATACTATTACGGAATAAATGGATCTTGCCATAATGATAGAGCCTTTGCTTCTTCTTTTCTTTCTTAATTTAGTGCTTGAAATCTTCATTCAACAAAGTTGTGTTTTTTTTTTTGGACCAACAAATTTGTGAATTTTATTATTTTGGAAATTGTAGACCCGGTTGATACTATTATAAAACATGCAAGGCAAGCTAATTTCACCATAATGGTAAATCCTTTGTTTCTTTTGCTATCTCTCCTAACATATTTTTGTATCTGTATCCATGGAGATAAATTATTATGGGGGCTAATAACAAAAAGAAGTTAAGCAAAGTGAAAAGTCGCCAGTCACATGGCTCTCAATCTTATTCTAAAGGATTCTCTTTGTAGAAGGTTGGGTTTTATCTTATTAGTCGGCTTTCATTCCCTCTTCTTCTAGATGTATTAATTTATGAATTTATCATAAAAATATGTGTATATAGATATTTATTTCTGTTTGTTTAATGTTTTACTATTACGAGGAAGTGGAATAATGGTGGAAATGGAGAAGTTGAAATCGGGTTCAAGATCTCGAAAGAAAGATTGAGCAATTCAGATTTGAAACCTGGCTCAAGATTGGGTCCTAGCAACGAGTCTATGAAGAGTAGATGAAATGCTAACAATTTTGTGTACACACAAGTCTTGTATTTATTTTTAGTGAATATCATAATTATATAGAATTTTCTACGTGTGGGGATGAAACCAGTTAATGATCGAGGTTTTTAGTTGAGAACTTCACTCTTAAGAGTGCAAAGAGATTCTTCTGAAGCACATTCCTTTCGATTTTGAGTTGAAACATTCCTTTCGATTTTGAGTGAAAACAAATGTCTATTTTATTTTTTTGCTACAAATGATTTTTGATGCTCTTTTATTGACAAAAATAAGGCACATAGAAAAATCATCTTTTGGAATGGTAGTTTTATTTGTTTCCAATGTATTTATAAATTATTGAAGACTAAAAAATATATTCCACGTGTGTTATTTGTTAATTGTTGGACCAAGTTTTGGAATAATCACAAATTTTTGTATTAAAGGTGTAATTTTGTGGAGTTTTGCAGGAGTTCGAATCTTTATCAAGATGCCATTTTCTTGAAAAATATGTGTACATTTTAATATTTGCAATGTAGTTTTTCACAATCAGTAAATGCTCTTTAAAACATATTTTTTATGCATTTTTTTGTCACCTTTTTCTTGATTGTTGATTGTTTGCTTAATTGGTATCAATTTGAGGAAGCTAGGAGAAGATGGCATCTTGATAATGATAGAGTTGTTATTTTAATATTTACATCCACTATCGAATCATAATCATACCCTTTCTTCTATATAGCCGGTGCTTCTCGTCGTCACTTTTGGTGCATGTGGGGGATATTAGGTATGATTGATCAATTGATAGATTAACTTTAATATGACATCAACATGAACATCGACTTCTTATCTCTAAGTCATTCACTTTTGGTTCAGATAGTGGTAACTTGAGATTTCATCAATCCCAATGTTTTGGTTTGGAACAAGGTATTAATAGTTTACGTGAGTTTTAACTAAACAACTTGTGAGGAACAAGACACCTTCAAATTCAAGTTCTTTACATATAAACATGGGTCTCATTCGAGAGAGGTTTACTTAAAAGGCATGTTTATTCTAACTAAACAACAAGCATCCTCAATGGTAGCAATTGATGGTTCACACAATATTAGTAGGATAATATGGTATGATCTAAGTACTTGTCCCTTTCTTCATCGCCCCATTTTCTCCTCCTATATATGACGATTGAAGTCTTGTTTCTAATACAAAGCTAAGAACTCTCATTATTTGTAAGGTCAATGATGGGTGTCAAATCTAACAAATAATAAATTCTCGTTCTTAAAGTACAAATTGTGATATCGGTGAGCAATGTCATATCCACAGGGATTGGTTATATTTAATTCTTTGAAAAATTAAAACAATAAAAGAAATGGGGTTTTGGATTATTGTGAATTAAAGCGAATTAAATTAAAGTAATTTTTGTAGAATGCAAATTAAAGAGAAGATTAATATTAGTCAAATATCCTGTCTAAGGTATAATCTCAAAATTAATTCGGAGAATCGACCATTGATGCAAAAATAAAACCTTTTATTCTTTCACCAAATTGGTTATGGTCATTGATACAATCTAATAACCTATCTTTCCTTACTTTCTTGATAATCAAGAGACGCTCTTTGACTATTTCTCTTGTCAATAAACAACCCTAGACATGATTTTAAGATTTAATTTACCAACAACATTAATCTCTAGAGAGACTACCAATTCTAACCATCAAATACACAATCGTGATTCATTTAAGCTAGATTATATATCTCCATAACATAAATTGAAAACTCTATTTGTAATCAACTATGTTATTTTACTACTAATATTAGAATATCTAAACAATTACGGATTTAGATTTCTAATTGGCGATATATCGTTTTGACAATCAAAAAACTTGCACTTTATTTAATCAATCAAAACCATAATTTCAAGAAACACATAAGATATATAAATAGAGAGCATAGAAGAACAATGAAAATTAATTCGATCTCACAATCTTTGGGGAATCAAAACTTCAATTATCCTTATGCTGGAATAGAAATTTAGCAATCCATGAAAATATTTAAAAAAACCTAAGAGATAAGAGATGGGAGTCAAAAAAACGTCTTGAGAAGAGGAGGGTGGAACCCCATTTCTAGGAGGAAGTTGAGAGAGAAAAATGTAAGATTTTATTTCCTATTTCTAGTCTAATTCTCTTCCTTCCAAAGATTCCAAATATCCTTAAATTATATAAAATAATCCCTTTAAAATATTCATATTCCTTCTAGAAATATGTGTAAATCAATTAGGATCTCCTTTTGTAGTCGTCCCATTATTTCTTTCAAAAATTCGTGTGCATGTAAACTTTGGTTGCTCGAGTCAGTAAGGCATGCCCACGGCTTACACAAAGTTCACTTCTATTGGTAAAAACTAGGAGATCAAGTGTGCCTATGCCTTAAGTAAGGTTCGCTTATGTATTGTGCATCTTTTTGAGCTTCAATTCTCCTCTCCAAAACTTGTGAAATTGAGTCCAACTCGATCCAACTCCTACATATAATCCACAAAATACAAAATGCAATCAAAATTCAAAACTTAAGCAATTGTAATCATCGAAATATGAGGAATTAATACAATTTATATAGTCATTATGCATTCTATCAAATTTCTCCACACTTAGACAATGCTTGTCCTCAAGCATACAATAGCTCAAGTTTATTAATTGTTCTCATCATCATTCATTCTTATACCTTCACCCATCCTTCTACAACCCAAATTATCATGCCTCAAAGATTTAAATCTCAACACAACAAGGAAACAACATGAAATAGAGTAAACTCCCACCTATTTACACGAATGATCAATCACCTCAACAACTTCTTGAAGTCCAAATGTAGTAGGATCTAACACCCTCACATTGGATTCACTCAATACGCTCAAGGTATTTAGGGTTGTCAAGAGTATACTCTTAAGTTAAAACATAGAAGATCCTGACCATGGGCTTGCTAATATATCACATCGGCACCACCAATGATTTGAATGCAAAGTAATGGTCTTAAAACGAGTTGTAACGGGTTTGGACAAGGTAGGATAAGAAGGATTTCTTTTTGGCTAATTCATCGAAGAAATTATACAAACTTCTTTCCAAAAGCTCAGTTAAATTTCATATACTTCTTTCTATCAAATCAAATCTGAATGATTTAAAAGAAGGGTATCACATCTTTGCTTCACTTTCATATCTTTCTTTCTTTATTTTCTTTTTCTTTTTCTTTTTTTACATTGGAAGAACAATGTAAATTGCAACTTGAATACTTTATTCTCAACATTTTTTTCATGCTTCCACTTTTAAAAGGACAATGAGACTTGTAATATGAATCATTGATTCCCAATAACTTTCAATCTTTCCAAAAGTAAGTTAAACTTCATGTGAACGAGCTTATACATTTCTTCGATGCAAGGTTCAAAAGAAGGGAAAATATCAAATAATAGGATTTCTCTTGGCTTGTATTGTGGTTAATTTCTAACAAAAAGGCTAAAGGTCACAAGTGGCTTTCTATGGGAACAATTCACTGTAGGCTTTTTTTGTTCAAGCTAAACTGGGCTTCACCTAAATGCCCTTACTTATTTAATGCATCCAATTACCAAGGGGCATTCCAACATGCGTACCAAAACAAGTTCTAGAAGAATTCAACCACGCATGATAGTTACACAATCAAAGAAATGGAGCATGATGTAATGTATATGCTCATAGGCCCAAAAGCTCACAAAATGGGGTTAATGTGCATCAAATCCCACACATTCTTCATTCAATCAACCATCAAGAGCAATCAATCACGGTCACGATAAACAAGAATTCAACTACTGTGTTAATCCCCAATTGTGCCTCAATTTATCTCAATGAAGCACAATAATCTAGATCATACAGGGACAAGCATCGACAAAATCCAAAATTTAGATGAGAATTTTCAAAAAAAATCTTTGGAAAATATGGAAGACAATTGAAAAAGAAAAATGATACTAGAGTTAAGACAAAAATAGAAATGCAACTAAGATGAAATGGAACTAGCATTTAAACCATAAGCAAAAGTATATCAAACCCTCCCTCACACTTAGTCCAGACATTATCCTCACTATAACAAAATAAAAAAAAAGAGAGGACTCTCCTGGAGATAGCAACAACTACATGCTAGGTGGTGGTGAATCCTATGTGAGCAAAGAAGACTGTCATATTCTTTTCCATCATTGCAAGTTGAGGTCCGATGTCATATTTATTTATTTATTTGAAATTTTTGTCTCCTAGACTAGAGTAGCACCGTGAATAAGGCATGGGCACGTCTTATACCAAAAGTGTCAATATTGAAGTTAAATATTTTTTTCATAAAGCGCACCCACAGCTTAATAAACATCGACATCTGTCCAAAAATTGAAACAAGATTAATTACACTTTGAAGAATTGTAAAGGTTATAAAAATAAAAATAATGAAATAATAAATAATAAAAATAAATAAATAAATAAAAATCAAATGCGAAAACTAAAGTAAAATTTGGGTTGTCTCCCAAAAGTGTATTTCTTTAATGTCTTTGGCTAGACGTTGTTATCTCTCAATTGGTGTAAGTTGGGCATTCCAACTAATTTGATTAACATTATACACTTGAAAACCGTCGTAAAAAGGTTTCAAGCGATGCCCATTGACTTTAAAAGTCTTACCGGTTTCCAAACCCTGAATTTCAACGACACAAAAAAATTTCTTGGAAGTCATTTGATCATGGAAGGCCTTTGTCTTTTCTTTGTAGATCCTTGAGTTCTCATAGGCATCATTGCTGATGTCCTCCAACTTTTGTAGTTGTAATCTCATTTGTTCACCCAACTCATTCATCCTCATATTGCAATGCTTGACATCCCAAACAGGGACACATTACTAGGATATCTCATGGCATCATAGATATTAAATTTAATAATTTCACCATCAAATTCCATTGTGAGTGTACCAACATGCACATCAATTTTTGTCCTAGATGTTTTCAAAAACGGCCTTCCTAGCAGGATTGGTGTAGGATTAGAAGAGTCACCATCTTCCATGTTAAGCACATAAAAATAGCAGGAAAAACCAATTGATTAACTTGCACTATAACATCTTCTAAGACTCAATCAGGATACACATTAGACCTATCAGCAAGTTGGATTATCACACCTGTTTCTTTTAATGGACCAGTATCCAAAGATGAATAAATAGAAAAAGGCATGATATTTATTGAAACTCCTAGATCTATCATTGCTTTCTCAATCCTAATACTACCTACTTTACAATGGATAGTAAACATACCCGGGTTCTTGCATTTGGGAGGTAATTTTTTTTGAAGGATGGCTGAAATATTCTCTCCCATTCTTACCTTCTCATTATCTTTCAATTTCTTCTTATTGGTGCACAATTCTTTGAGAAATTTAGCATATTGAGGCACCTGTTTAATTGCATCAAGTAAGGGGATATTTACCTTAATTTTACGAAAGGTCTCCAGGATTTCTTTCTCTTCTTTTTCCTTCTTGGATTTATTCAATCTTGTAGGAAAGGGAGAGCTTGTTACCAAAACCTTTGGTTGGTCTCTCTTAAGGCCTTCAGATTGGTCATGTTGAGGTTGAGAGATAACTTCATTTTCGGCTTCTTTTCCTAAGTCTCCTTGCTTTATCTTGCTAGGTTCTTTCAATTCCTTCTTACTCTTCAAGGTAATCGACTAGCATTCTATTTTGGATTAACAATAGTTTGTGAAGGCAATTTACCTTGAAATTCCAATCTGTTCATAGTTGATGCCAATTGACTCACTTGGTTCTCCAAGTTCTTGATGCCCGTCCTAGTCTCCTGTTGAAATTGTTGTGTGTTAGTTGCAAGTTATTTAACAATATCTTCTAGAGACATACTTGAACTTGAAGAAGGTTGTTGTGGTAGAGGAATAGGATGTCTAGGCTAGAATTGCTGAAATTGTGGTCTTGTCCCATAACTAAAGTTAGGGTGATCCCTCCATCCTGAGTTGTAAATGTTTGAATAAGGATCATATTTCCTTTGTGGTGGGCCTGAAAATCTTTCAACTACATTAGCATGGTCAAAAGAATCTTCTTGAAGTGTAGGACACATATCAATTGTGTGGTCGGTAGCAGCACATATTCCACAAGCTTTAACCTGCTGCATATTTTCCACAGCCATTTGTTGAAAAATAGAGGTTAGCTTAGCTATTTGGTTTTCAAGGGAGGATACATTTACGTCATTCACCCTTCTCAAAGGGGTGTCTTGTCTAAATGCAAATTGTTGTAAGTTGGCAGCCATGATAGATATCAAATCTCAAGTGGCAGTGGGAGTTTTATTCACTATAGCACATCCGCTAGCTGCATCCATCATCTGTCTCTCCATGGGTAACAATCCTTCATAGAATTGAATAAGCAGTTGTTCAGAAATCCCATGTTGAGGACAGCTTGCACATAGTTGCTTGAATCTTTCCCAATATTCATAAAGGGTTTGTGTCTCTTTCTAATTTATTCCACATATTTCCCTTATGATGTTTGCAGCTCGTGAAGGTGGGAAAAACTTATCAAGAAACAATCTGACCATTCTTGTCCATGTGGTTATAGATCCTGGAGGTAAATAGAATAGCCAATCCTTTGCTCTCTCGGCTAATGAGAATGGAAAAGCCTGCAATTTGGTTTGTTCTTCGGTCACTCCTTGTGGTTTCATACTTGAACACACCACGTTGAATTCTTTTAAGTGCTTATGGGGGTTCTCATTCTCAAGACCATGGAATTTAGGGAGCACATGGATCAAACTAGATTTTAGTTCAAAGTCCACATCCAAAGCAGGGTACTGAATACAGAGGGGCTATTGATTCACATTTGGTGCAACCAATTTCCTCAAGTTCTTTTTTCATTGGCCATTGCTTGCTGTGCTTCAAAATCGCTAGATGAATAAGCTAGGTTGAGTGTCAGATCATATGAATGTTCTTGTTTGCCACGCAACTTAGCTTCATTTCTCAATTTTTTGAGCTGTCTTCTCAATTTCAGGGTCGTTTCAATTCACCTATACGAGAAGAACGAGGCATAAAAAGAATAAAAGAGTAAATAAAGAAAAATTAAATCCATTTGACACCAATCCCTGGCAACAGCGCTAAAAATTTGATGGGTGTCGAATCCAACAAATAATAAATTCTTGCTCTTAAAATATAAATTGTGATAACGGTGAGCAAGGTCATATCCACAGGGATTTCTTATATTTAATTCTTCGAAAAATTAAAACAATAAAAGAAATAGAGGTTTTGGATTATTGTGAATTAAAGTGAATTAAATTAAAGTAATTTTTGTAGAATACAAATTAAAGAGAAGATCAATATAAGTCAAATATTTAGCCTAAGGTATAATCTCATAATTGATTCGGAGAATCGATCATTGATGCAAAAATAAAATTTTTATTCTTTCACCAAATTGGTTATGGTCATTGATACGATCTAATAACATATCTTTCCTTACTTTCTCAATAATTAAGAGACACTCTTTGACTATTTCTTTTGTCAATAAATAACCCTAGACACGATCTTAGGATTTAATTTACCAACAACATTAATCTCTAGAGAGACTACCAATTCTAACCAACAAATACACAAGTGTGTATCATTTAAGCTAGATTATATATCTCAATAACATAAATTGAAAACCCTATTTGTAATCAACTACCACTAATATTAGAATATCTAAACAATTACAGATTTAAATTTTTAATTGGCGATATATCGTTTTGACAATCAAACAACATGCATTTTGTATAATCAATCAAAACAATAATTTCAAGAAACATAGAAGATATATAAATAGAGAAAGAATAGAAGAACATTGAAAATTAATTCGATCTCACAATTTTTGAAGAATCAAAACTTCAATTATCCTTATGCTGAAATAGAAATTTAGCAATCCATGAAAATATTCAAAAAAACCTAATAGATAAGAGATGGGAGTAAAAAAAAAGTCTTGAGAAGAGGAGGAGGAAACCCTTTTCTTGGAAGAAGTGGAGAGAGAAAAAGATAATATTTTGTTTTCTATTTCTAGTCTAATTCTCTTCCTTCTAAAGATTCCAAAGATCCTTAAATTATATAAAATAATCCCTTTAAAATATTCCTATTCCTTCTAGAAATAGGTGTAAATCAATTAGGATCTCTTTTTGTAGTCGTCCCATTATTTCTTTCCAAAAATTTGTGCATGTAGACTTTGGCTGCTCGAGTCAGTAAGGCGTGCACACGGCTTACGTAAAGTTCGCTTATGTTGGTAAAAACTGAGAGATCAAGCATGCCCATGCCTTAAGTAAGGTTCGCTTATGCATTGTACATCTTTTGAGTTTCAATTCTCCTCTCCAAAACTTGTGAAATTGAGTCAAACTCGATCCAACTCCTACATATAATCCACAAAACACACAATGCAATCAAAATTCAAAACTTAAGCAATTGTAATCATCGAAATATGAGAAATTAATACAATTTATATAGCCATTATGCATTCTATCAGTCAATCAACAATTCATTGATTATAGATCTAATGAAGAACAAAAAGATTTTCATGGAATATTCTTGTGTTTTATCATTTCATTTGTATGTTTAAAAGGTGAAATTACAGCCGTTTCAATTTTTATGGAATTGTGTGGGGGTTTTATTTTTCACAATAACACTTTTTTTCTCGTGAATCTCAGTGTTTGTGATGCAAATTCTAAACTACATTAGAGTAATATATTTCATGTTTTATGATGGGAATAGAACAACCGTGGGATCTTTCAACAATGATACTCTCTTCTCTTCATGAACGTACGTGTCCTTAAATAGTTCTGATTTCTATAACAAATGCTACATGCCCTCCCCTTTCTAACTTGTTTTCTTTAGTTGATGACCCGTTTGACTTGAATCTTCATGATAATAGTGTGTTTTAGTTCCTTCATCCGATTGTCGTTAGGCACTATCATGTATTTACTTCAATTCTTTCGATCATTTATAATTATTTCTTTATGCAAGATATTTTCTCTCTTCTACGATCTTGATATTTTTCAAGCCACAAGTTCATCAAGCTGATTGTTTTTCCTCATGCTTTCACTGTCTATGCTTGCTAAACAATTGCTTTTCTTTTTGTGCTTTTTGATGTAGACAGTTTTTACATAACTAGTTAATAATACGTGCGTTGCACGTGATTTTGTAATAATATTATGATTTTTTTATTTTAAAATTATCGATGAATATAACACTTAAATGAAATTCATTTTCAATCATAAGTTCATCAATGATTATGATCAACTAAGGAATTATATTCAAACTTTTTGATAAAACATGTGGTTCATTAAAAAATATATGGCCTACGTGAATATTAAGTTTGAAAGATTATTGATACTCTTTTAATTATATTTTAAAGCATATATCTAATAGCATATCAGAAAAGGTAACTTTCTTTTATGAAAATTAGTATCAAATTCTAAAATACATAAAAATAGTAGATAAAAGTACAACACAATTTTTCATTGATTTTCTGTATTTATATAATTATAAAAAGCACACGAAAACAAAATATTTAGCATTTTTAGGTAATTATTTCTCAGAAAAAAGAATCTCAAAATTCTTTGACATAAGATAAAGAAGAATTTTCTATTGCAATATCCATTCAGTTTTAATGTACCCATAAATTAAGGTTTTTTTTTTTTGTTCTCTTTATGCATTCATTACCGTAATTCTATCTAAAATATTATTAAATTTCAAGAAAATTCAAAACAACCAAGTATATGGACAATGATTTTAACTCATCACATAAAACCACTTATTATGCGAGATTTATCTTCACTTTATACATAACATGACTCACTTTATCCAAGTTATGTCTTCCTCAGCCGCATGCTTGAAAGAGTTAGAATAACACCAATTCTCCTTGTTCTAACTCGTTCTTCCACAATAAATATACGTTTAATTGCTTACAAAATGACATAAAACATCATTCGAGCTTAAATCCATTTGTTATCAAGACTACCACAATAATTAACATTTTTACATCGAACAAATATTCTAAATCAAGAAAAAAAGATATGAAATCAAAATTTAAAATCAATATTATCATCATATATATTCTTAAAATTAGTGAATCATTTATGAAAAAATAACACATCCATTATTACCACATTAGTATCAAACTAATTATCAAAGATTAAAAATCGTCATTGCGAGGAAAAAAATATTCTTGGCATAATAAAAAATAAAGACGAATAACAAAGGAAGAAAGTATGAATCAATAATAAGAAAGTCGAAATGCAAAGCATTGTTTACAATTAAAGATAATAATTTCAATATATTAAAATCTTATTAGTATATTTTTATTTATTTTCATTAATTACAATATATAATGGAATTTAAAGAGACAAATTATTTTTAATGATCAAAATACAATATTTATATAGTACTAAATAGTTTAAATTAAAGCCAAAATAAATTATATTAATTGAAAGATGATTTTAGGAATTATAAGTTATTTGAGGGGCAATATCGTCCAAAAATGTTTCTCCCTCTAAGGGACTTTTAGAATTAGTATAGATAAATTGGCAAACATTGGTTCGATTTATGTCTTGAATATTGATAAAGAAACTAATTCATAAGATGCACACCACTAATTAATAAAAGAATATGAATGGAATATTGATTGTTCTATGATTATTCTATAGTTGTTCTAAATTTAATATGTTAATTATTGAACATTGGATTGAACGTTGTCGATTTGAATGAGATTCTGATGGTTGTTTTCTCCGTTGTTTACAATAATGCTCTAGCAAATGTGATATAAGATAAACAAGTTAATTGTGATACTTCTTAGTATATTTATTGAAATTGGGATATAAAACTAGGACATATTGATGTCCAAATTGTGAAACTCAAACTTTATTCTTATCATGTTTATATCCAATTGGAGCCAAAATAATATAGTTATATATATATATATTGGAATATTGGAATAGTTGTTTGCTGAATTACTCTAAATTCTTACTTTAAATTCTAGGTGCATTTGATAAGGCTTTCATGGGAGGGTATGAATGGATCTGCAAAGGTTTGTTTTTGCATCTGAATGAAATTTGGGACCTCGCTTCTTGTCCTTTTGATCAATGCATATTCTCCACTGTCTTCTCTTCGAAAAGAGCCATTTGTTTTATCTAAAGGCTGTTAAAAAAATGGTCATATAGATCAATAGAAGTATGATATTATTTTCATAATCGAACCATCTGTTGTGATAGAGAACATACAAAAAGTGCTTCACTCTCAAAATTCAAAATCTACCTCTCAAACATGGAACTTTGTGCCCACTGCCTCCATTAGCAAAACGAGTGCTCTTTGAATTCCTAGCCATTTCAACCTCAAATAAAAAGACTCACTGAAGAAAATCATCTTCATGGCACCGCTGAAAATGCAATTTTGAAGTTGTCTGATACAACTGCATCAACCATCAAAGACAAAGAGAAGGGTCTAGCAATACACTGAGTAGAAATGGCATACTCTCTTTTGGCTTAGTTTTTTGTTTTTTGTGTTGTTCTTGGCTGCAAATATTGTCTATCTTGTACAACTCCAGTGGCTTTTAGAAATGTCAATAGTCTTTTGTCCACTCCAGAAGAAAACTCTTACTAATTTGATATTAGAAGAGAATTTCACTTGCACAATTCTCATTATATATTTTGTTCTTTTGTAATAGGACAACCACATTAAGAATTCCAAGTACAATTTGTATATGCACATGAAAGATGTTGGGCTAATTATCTGTTATTTCAATTCATCTTTTCCCGATTCTTGTTGCAACTCAATGGTTAATTAGTGTGTACGTGTTGAAGTGATTCTCTATTATTTTAATCCCAGCTGGTATATGTACACATTTTATTTATCCATACTTCATTCATTCGATCTAATGACAACTACAAATCTAACGATAGCCACAAAACGTGCAACGCACGTGCCAAGACTATATATATCATTGAAGAACAATGTCAAGTTGTTTCAAGGATATTGTGCTATGGTACACATTAGGGTTTCATTGGCGCCATCTATAGGAATCTCAAAACATAAAAGCTATGGCAAGACCCAGAACTAAAAGTAGAGGACAACCAGTCATGCTCACATCGAAAGCGGAATTTGAGACTTAAAATCAATAGTGCAAGTTGTTTCAAGGATATTGTGATATGGTACACATTAGGGTTTCATTGGCGACGTTTGTAGGAATCGTAGGACATAAAAGCGGCTTATTTGCACAAATGGTCACGACTTTTGCACTACTGCGGGTTGAGGACCCATCTTTTCATTTTTGGCGGTTTAACCCCTATTTCAAATGTTTTTTTGCGAAATGGTCCTTTTCAACAATTTCCATCCAAATCAGTGAAATTTTGGTGGAAGAATTTTTATTTATAAAAGGCTTATTTGCACAAATGGTCCACGACTTTTGTAAAGAAAAATTTGCGACAAAAGTCCCTAATATTTTAGAAAGTGTTGAAAAGTCCCATAACCTTCTAATCCTAACACATATGACCTAAATTTTTTTGACAATTTTACCCCTAACTTAAATAAATTAAAAATAACTCACAAACCTTTTCAAAAATACAAATAAGTCCTAAATCTTTTTTATTTTTTTCTGATTTACACTTAAAATAATAAAAAGTGTGTCATCAAGTCCCAAAATTTTTAATTTTGTTCACCAAAATGATATTTAAAATGTGTTTGATTAAAATCAGATATTTTAGTAAAAGTAATTGAAAAATTGTGGGACCATAAAATGCGTGGTTAAAATTAATTATTGACTTTGACTTTAACTTTTTAACAAAATCAAAATTGAAAATAAACGGGCTCTTAGAGTCTCTACAGATTTTGTCCAGTGGTCTATTAATTAACAAAAAAACTATACACATGATCAAAATTTGACTAATTTAAAATTTTAATTTATTTTTCATATCAATTACTAGAGGTGGCAAGATGGGTCGGCCCCGGATAGCACTGGTCTCTAAGGCACGGGTGAGTCCGATAAAAGTTGATTGATAAAAATTAGGTTAATTTAGTCAAGTCACACAATGTGATCGGTGGCACGATAATTTTTTTTGCCAAGTCCCTACCCCACACTTCAAACACCCCACCCCTGGCTGCCACATTTCACGGGGGGGAGGGGAGGGGAGGGGTGGGGTGTTTGAAGTGTGGGGTAGGGATTTGGACAAAAAAAAATTATCGGACCAGCCCGGTTGACTAGTTTTATCGGACTAAATTGACCTAATTTTTATTTAATCAATTTTTTATTAGACCACCCAATTTTGCAGACCCAGGGCTATGCGGGGGCCCATTTTACCACCTCTAGTAATTGATATGAAAAATAAATTAAAATTTTAAATTGGTCAAATTTTGATCATGAGTATAATTTTTTTGTTAATTAATAGACCACTGGACAAAATCTGTAGAGACTCTAAGAGCCCGTTTATTTTCAATTTTGATTTTGTTAAAAAGTTAAAGTCAAAGTCAATAATTAATTTTAACCACGCATTTTATGGTCCCACAATTTTCAATTACTTTTTACTAAAATATCCGATTTTAATCAAACACATTTTAAATATCATTTTGGTGAACAAAATTAAAAGTTTTGAGACTTGATGACACACTTTTATTATTTAAGTGTAAATCTGAAAAATAAAAAGATTTAGGACTTATTTGTATTTTGAAAAGGTTTGTGAGTTATTTTAATTTATTTAAGTTAGGGTAAAATTATCAAAAAATTTAGGGTCATATGTGTTAGGATTAGAAGGTTATGGGACTTTTCAACACTTTCTAAAATATTAGGGACTTTTTGTCGCAAATTTTTTTACAAAAGTCGGGGACCATTTGTGCAAATAAGCCTTTTTAAATAAAAATTCTTCCATCGCCAAATTTCACGCGATTTGATGGAAATTGTTGAAAAGGACCATTTCGCCAAAAACATTTGAAATAGGGGTTAAACCGCCAAAATGAAAAGATGGGTCCTCAACCCGCATAGTAAGTGCAAAGTCAGGACCATTTGTGCAAATAAGCCACATAAAAGCTATACGGCGTCGAAAGAAGAATTTGAGACTCAACAGCCACTGTCGCGACGCCTATGCTACCTCGAACCAGTTCCACACCTAGCAGACTCAAATTGATACAACCTACCCCATTTAGTCAAGGTTAAATTTTTATTTAAGTCAAGTCAATAAATTATGTGGTCAAAATCAAAGTCAATTACTTAAATGAGTTATTTTAATTTATTTGAGCTATTTTCAAAACTCAAGGAACTTTAAGGGTGTATATAAAATAAAGATGAGAGCTGGAGGACGTGGACAATTTTTGAAAATCACAGTGGTGGGAGTGTATTAATATTGAATACTAAAGTATAAATTAAGAAAAGAAATGCAGATGGACTTTTAACGCAGGAGTTAAATCAAATAAATGATACGTTATAAGCATCAATTTTTATAACTTTAAATTAAAACCCATTTCATTTGAGAGAGAGAGAGAGAGAAGGAGTTCGCATTGATCGAGCAATGTGGTTGTAAACATAACTATTAAAGTTTGGACTTTTTATTTCTTTTTTGTAATTTTAAGAGGTAAAGAAGAAATTACTCATTTAATAATGGTATGAATTTTTTATTATTGGATTAAATATGAAATTTATGAAAAAGAGGTTGATTTTAGTAATACTAGTTAATAATATGTGCGTTGCACGTGATTTTGTAATAATATTATGACTTTTTTATTTTAAAATTATTGATGAATATAACACTTAAATGAAACTCATTTTCAATCATAAGTTCATCAATGATTATGACCAACTAAGGAATTATATTCAAACTTCTTGGTAAAACATGTGGTTCATTAAAAAATACATGGCTTACGTAAATGTTAAGTTTGAATGATTATTGATACTCTTTTAATTATATTTTAAAGTATATATCTAATGGCATATCAGAAAAGTCAACATTCTTTTATGAAAATTAATGTCAAATTCTAAAATACATGAAAATAGTAGATATAAATATAACACAATTTTTTATTGATTTTATGTATTTATATCATTATAAAAAGCACACGAAACAAAATATTTAGCCTTTTTAGGTAATTATTTCTCAGAAAAAAGAATCTCAAATTTCATAAGATAAAGAAAAATTTTCTATTGCAATATCCATTCAGTTTTAAGGCACCCATAAATTAAAGGTTTTTTTTTTATTCTCTTCATGCATTCTTTCCCGTAATTCCATCTTCAATATTATTAAATTTCAAGAAAATTCAAAACAACCAGATATTTGGACAATGATTTTAACTCATCACATAAAACCACTTATTATGCGATATTTACCTTCACTTTATACATAACATGACTCACTCTATCCAAGTTATGTCTTCCTCACCGCATGCTTGAAAAGAGTTAGAGTGACATCAATTCTCCTTGTTCTAACTCGTTTCTTCCACAATAAACATACGTTTAATTGCTTACAAAATGACATAAAACATCATTCGAGCTTAAATATATTTGTTATCAAGACTACCACAATAATTGACATTTTTACATCGAACAAATATTCTAAATAAAAAAAAAAGATATAGAAATCAAAATTTAAATGAATATTACTATCATATATATTCTTAAAATTAGTGAATCATTCATGCAAAATTAACACATCCATTATTACCACATTACTATCAAACTAATTATCAAAGATTAAAAATCGTCATTGCGATGAAAAAATATTCTGGCATAATATAAAAGAAAGGCGAATAATGAGAGGAAGAAAGTATGGATGATAAGAAAGTATGAATGAATAATAATAAAAGTCGAAATGCAAAGCCAAATTCATCTTGTTTTGTTATATTGGTAAAGGAATTTGCTTAAATTCTCGTGCATAATAAGATTGAGTCTTTGATTGTTTACAATTAAAGATAATAATTTCAATATATTAAAAAATTTATTAGTATATTTTTATTTATTTTCATTAATTACAATAGATAATGGAATTTAAAGAGACAAATCACTTTTAATGATCAAAATACAATATTTATATAGTATTAAATAGTTTAAATTAAAGTCAAAATAAATTATATTAATTGAAAGATGATTTTAAGAATTATAAGTTATTTGAGGGGCAATATCGTCCAAAAATGTTTCTCCCTTTAAGAGACTTTTAGAATTAGTATAGATATAGATATATATTTCTCTTTTTAAGGGACTTTAAGAATTAGTATAGATGAGGTATTCTTGAAAGTTAAATAAATGAATTAATGGATAAAATTTTATGTTGGTAGATAAATTCAAATTTAAACTATACTAAACATGATAATCCTCGTGTTAGTTTCTTTTTTTGTTAAAAGTTTTAAAACATGATATATATATATATATATATATATATATATATATATATATATATATATATATATATATATCTTACAATAATATAAAAGTCTTAATTTTTTTACGGTAGTTTTTTTTTCGTCCAATACGCCACCATTTTGACAATGAACACCCGCAATTTTTTACTTCGTCTAACATTTCACCCAAAAAAATCTCTTCTATCTCTCATCAATTACATATAGTTTGAAAATTAAATTTATTTCAAATATTGAAAGAATTTATTTCGAATCCAATTTTGAAATCAAATAAATAATTTAACCATCAAGGAATTTTTTTTTATACTTCCCAAGAAATTGCTGTTCTCTTTTATAATTTCATTGCAATTTTGATTATTTGCAGCCTTTATTTATTCTGCTTGTATCAGAATTCAGAATTTCCATGCTTGTATTAGAATTCAGAATTTCCATGTCAGCTGCTTGGCTTTCGAAACTTGTACTTTTTTAAAGAAACCTCAAAACCAAGCCTTTTTCCCACGATTTCACAGAGAGAGAGAGAGATATATATTGATGCAGTTGGTGGTGAAGAATTTGCTTTGAAATGGGAACAACGGAAGAAATAGCGGTGATTTTGAAAAGGTTTGGCGATGAACAAAGCACGTTATTCGACCGGTTTGAGAGGCTCTCCTTTGAGGACAAGCGAACCGAGCCATCTTGGGACAGAAGTATGTCGAGCCAAGTGTTCCGAGGCGGCAAGATGCTCCACGGTGGTGGCGAAACCAAAGTCTTGTTCGTAGAAGCAAAGTGAGGGTCTGGTTTTAAAAGGTACTAAAGAAGCTATGAAACCAATTCTTGGGAGAAAGAGTGCCAAAATAATGTGCCAAATACTGAAGAAACCCAAGATGCCGAGCTGTCTCGGCAACCAAGTTGCTCGGCAACCAAAGCGGTTGCCGAGTAGCTCGGCAACCACGCTCGCCAATGAATTGATTGGCGATCAACTCGCCAATGAACTAAGTTACTCGCCAATTAACAATAAATTCACCCAAATTTTTTTTTTTTTTTTTGTTTATGTGGGAATCAATCATGGCACCTGCAACAAAAGGGAGGTGCTTAACATACTCCAATTTAAAGTAATGTCCTCGCATTTCATGAATCCACCACAACATCTTTGGAAGTACACGAAGCACATTTTCCTTTAGAACAGCATCCAGCCACTTCCCAGCAACTGCAGTGTTTAAAATGACTAGATCAGCTTTAAATGTGATATCAACAGCTTCCTGACCCTTTGCCACAAAAACCTGAATGAATAGAAAGAAACCACAACACAACATTGTTACATTAATGGCAAACCGAGGCAGCTCGACAACCAGTTTGGTTACCGAGCTAGCTCGCCATCTCGGCAACCAAATATGGTTGCCGAGAAACCTCGGCAACCAAAGAATCGGCAAACCTTCTTTGGTTGCCGAGAATCTCGGCAATCAAATATGGGTTGCCGAGATTCAATCCCGGTGAAATGGCCAAATACAATGCATTATAGACATAAATCACAACCGATCACTCTCAAGTCAGGCCACTATAATCTCAAGTCAGGCCACTATAATACCAAGCAGAATCTAAATTCTGATTATCCTCAATTCATCACTAGCATCTTGCAAATGATGGATATATATATTCTGATTATACTTCTTGTAATTATTCCTCGGTGCTTTCTGATGGATATATTTACTACTAATGATATATTATATTGTCGATTGTGGTTTATGGAAAGATCAATTTATGGGTGAATAGAAGTTTATAGAATTTTTAGAAGTTTTTTTTTAATATATAGATACAGATACAGGTATGTGTGTCTTACGTGTGTATAAGACTATAAGTGCGTGTACGTATAGGAAGATAGGTGGGCATGTGAGATGCTTTTAATGAGGCTGATAATGAGAATGGCACCTCTTTAAGAACATTCTCCCTCCTGCATGAAGTTACTTTAGTTGAGTGCTCCAAAGACTTGAAGCCCATTTGTTTAATAGTAGAATCAAGATCAAGAAACATTATGAGGCACCTCCATAGTAGTTATAGCCACAAAGGAGGAGCCATGGCTGGTGCTTTTGTGTTGCTTCTGCCCTTTCTGTTTCAAGACTTTTCACTTCCCTGAGCCATGCCTCACCTTCCATGCTCTCTGTATGTTCTTGATTTCAGATTTTCTTGTTTTTACCTGTATATTAGTTGATCTCTGTATTGTCTGTGTTTCTTGTACTGGATTTTTGGCCTTTTGAGTTTTTTAAACCTTTTTCATATCTGGGTTTTGGGTTTTGTTTAGGTCTTGTTCGGTAGCCATTTTATCCAAAAAAAATTTTTTCCTCTGATTTTGACTTTTCAACCCATTTTACACTACCAAAACCTTTGAAAAGTCAAAAAGAAAAAAACCCATTTTTTTCTCCAAAAATCTCTAGAACAAGCTCTTAGTTTGAGGGAAATGCTTGAGAAAGAAGAACAAGAAAGAAAAAAGATTTATTGTTTACTATTTATTTAAATTTTGAAATGGAACAAATTTTCTGAAAAAAAATTGGATCTTGAGAGGGATTCTAATTTTATTTTATTTTTTATTACTCCTTTTCTTTGTTGGTGGGGGTTGGGGGGAATTTGTTTATAATCTTTAAGATTTTAGTGCATACCCGCAGAAAGAAAAAAATGTGGAATTATTATAGTGTTAGATACATAGGTATTGTTGCTTAATTTGGAAAGGTGGAACACCTTGGGATTTATACCAATTAGGGAAGTGTTTGGGTTCGCTTGGTAGTTGTTGAATATAGATGTTTTAGTGTTGATATAAGAAACTGGATTAGAAAATTGCAAAAAAAATAATAATAATAAATAAATAAATAACCTTAATTTAGCATGATTAGGTAGATGTGGAATAAGGGCTTAGATGGATATGGAGTGAGTGAGTGAGCTCCATCTAAAGTTTCGATATGAAAAAAAATCTTGTTAATTGAAAAAAATTAGAAAAAGACAAAGGAAATGAAAAACACATATGTATTATATTACAAAAAATAAAAAAATAAATTTTTTTTTTTGGCTCATTCCCATTTAGGTAATTATATATAATTAATTTATTAGAATATATTTATACTAACTAATTGTCAATCTTCAACGTTCAAAATTTTTTGCTTAATTAATATTTAATATCATCAATCTCAGAGCCTACCAATCTTGTCTCAATGGCAAACCTTCTAAACTTTGTGCTACAGAATTTTTTTTTTTTAAAGTATGATAACGGATGGGAGATATATTTAGACAATATGGCCCTCAATTATTCTTAAAACATGTGTAAAAAAAACAAAAAATAAAATCCTAAAATAAAAAAAATGAAAATTGGCCAATGCCCAAATTATAGAAAAATAAAAAATATCAATTTCTGTAATGTTACTCGACAACATTCTAAAAAAAAAAAAAAATTTCTGAGAATGTTGTTGAGCATTCTAAAAAAAAAAAAAAAACAAATTACAATGTTGTCGAATTACTCGACAACATTCTAAAAAAAAAAATCAAATCAAATGTTGCCGAGTTACTCAACAAAAAAAAAAAAAATTCAAATTCAATGTTGTCGAGTTAGTCGACAACCATGATGTCAAAAGATGATTTTATATCCCAACCCGCACTAGCGGATAACCATAGCAGAGATAAGCATTTTATTGAATAATATAAATTATAATTTGCTTATAAGATAAAATAAAAAAATTAATAAAAAAATGAATGAAAATGTGTAAAATAAAAATAAAAATAAACCAAAGAAAAAAATTTGTGAAAAAAATGAGAAAAAGACAGAAATTGGGCTAAAAGTCAAAAAAAAAAACACTATTCATTGCCGAGTTGCTCGGCAATGAACAGTACATTGCCGACAACTCGGCAATGAACAGTAATTTTTTATTTTTTTTTGGGGTATGTATTTGTCAATATGATTTTTTGATGAAGTATATCAATATGATTTTTTGATGAAAGATACTTCATTTTGTCCTTCATTTTAATAGTGCAATGAGATCTCAAGTAAACTATGATGGCTAAATTTGATCTGGTTGTGATATGGGAGGACTAATTATTTGACCCTTGAAATAATTCATGTTCGTGGTTTCCTCCATTGAAATAAACACAAGTCAGTCCTGCTAATTATGATATCTCATGATTACCAAGAGTATAAAATTGGGTCTTGCTTACTACTATTTCAAATGAGTTATATCTTCTGCTTAGTAGTTACTAAATGCTTAGGTTGCCTTGTAGGTCATTGTTATTATATAAACATTTTTGTCCCATACGAATGGGCTTCAGGGTAATGTTCAATTTGAGTTTTCCCAAGTTATATAAACATTTTGTCCATTTTTGTAGGTCATTGTTGTTAAGCAATTACATAGGAATGTGCCTCGTAATGTTCAATACTTTTTCTCCACTCCGTCTCTGTTCTCTCGACTCGACAAGAAAACCACGCCGCATTTAAGAAGGTGCTACTTGAGAAGCATCAAAATTTTTATTTCTGGGTATCTTTTCCTATTTGTTTAAAAATTTTAAATTTTTATTTTTTTATATCTCGTTTCAATTACACCTAAAACTTTTCACTATATTTTTTTCACATACGTGCAACACACGTGGCCAAAACTAGTATATATATATATATATGTGTGTGTGTGTGTGTGTGTGTTCTCTTTAGATTATAAGTAATATGGAGAATGAATCAGTAATGATACATAGAGTGTTTTTTGCTTAAATTGCAAGAGGGACATCCAAGATATTTTGAGAAAAAATGAGTTTGAGAAAGTAATTAGAATATGTAGTTACTTTGAAATGTGTCTATTATTTGAGATGAATATAATGTTGATTTGAGAACCTGTTTTATTTAAGGAGGTGACGAGGAGATTGAAACCACATACCATTCGAACTAGTTTCAGTCAATAGTTTTGTGAGTGAAAAAATTTATTTTTCAAAATATAAGAATTTAAATACTATATAAATTAGCTCGTAATTATTATGTCACCACATTGCTTTCAGTAAATCTTATAACAATGTAAAAGTTACTTATTTTAAAATAATTAGTTAGAAGAGCATGATTTTCATAATAGAATACAGTTCATAAATGAACAGTTTTTTCTAAAAATTAAATCCAGTTCAATCATTTTAAATTATTATTATGTTTTATTATGAGATATATATGTATTTAGATACATCTTTTAAAACCACCATAAAGTACCTTATCTATTTTAGTGCATAGAAGAGCTTTGGATCGTGTACTTAAGAAGTATCATCAGAGATATTTAGGACCAACTCTTATGCACAGCGGGACTTTGGGCCATGTATAAGAGTACTTATATCATATGTCTTTGAGACCACACTCGTACACATATGGAGTTTGGGCCATGTACGGGGGCGCTTAGCCTTTTGGGAATAGTCTACGCTCGTATGACCAGATTTCAGATTACAGATTATGAGTGATTTAGGTATCTTTTGGTGTGATTTTTTAGTATATTACAGCATATCTAGTTTATAGAAAATAAATTTTTGCTTATAGTATTATCAGATGTCAATTTTTTGCATAGTTATGTTTGGTTTGGTATTGCTATGTTTTTAAGAGAATCAGCTTTTGTTGTGCTACATGAATAATCAGGGGTGAAAAGAATTAGACAAGTGTTTGATACACTTTTGTTTCAAAATTGTTGTATGTTTCAAAATCAGCATTTGAGCGTTTGGTAAACAAATGTGATTTAATGTTATGACTATAGACTAAAATGGACATTAATTATAATAATGTTCTTTTGTATTATTATTATTATGAGTAGTATTGTAAAATTCATTTTTGCTTTTTTAATAATATGTAATATTATCAAATATTTTTTCAAGACAACGTATTAACCAGAATAATTTTAAAATTAAAATAACAAACATTTATTAAATCTCAAAATTTATAGAAATTACAAAATAAAAGTATATTCATATGGTACAAAAATCAATTAAATGTAAATTATTTAACGTGAATTATAAATATGTTTTATTATTGAAATTCTAATAAACTTTGGACGCAAAATGAATTAATTTAGTTAATTAAGGTTAAAATTGATATTTTGATTATTTATAATTTTTTTATTTATTTTTTGGGCTTTGATGAATTGATGACTATGAAACTATATTTGAGTTTGGTTATGAACTTATGAATTATGATCATCTATGTCTAGTCTCATATGTGTTTCTACATTGAAGGCTTTTTGTGAATTGAGTTGCGCATCTTAGAATGTGGTAATATGTGCTTTGTCCACGGTGGGGTTCATTTTGAGATTTTAAAGGATTTAGTTAAAATAAATATAAATCGTTAGATTAGTTTAAATTAAAGACTCTAATTCTTTATCAAATATATTTTTTAAATCTATTAATAGAATGAATATAACTCAACGTTAGATATTCTAAACATATTTTTTATTTGATTTCATCGTGTATTAATCATTAAAATACTTTTATCAAACTATATACTTATTTGAAGTCATGAAAACACACTTTGAACGATCATATTTGTCGTTCAATGTCGAATCGCTTGTACTCGGGGGTGGGCGTGGGTTGAGTCGGGTCGGGTCGGGTCGGTTTTGGCCCAACCCAAACCCAACCCGATAATTACGGTTTGAAAATTGAACCCAACCCAATCCGGTGGGTTGAAAGCGACCAACCCAAACCGACATGGGTTGGGTCGGTTTGGCTCGAGTTGGCGGTTGGGACCAAAGCCCAAAAAATGTTTGACCCAATTATAATGTATTAGAAAAAATTCTCTGTTTAATTGGAAAATTAGAAACATTACAAGATAGAAAAATAGAAGTACAGAATTCGACTGCTAATAATCAATTCAAGATACAATTGACATCAATGCAAACTCAATTAAATCTTAATCATTCTTTTTTTTTTTTTTTTTGGGCCATTTCTTCTCTTACAAATTAGCTTTCTTACTTCAAATAGAAAATTTTGAGCCTGTGCAAATTCTTGCAAAATTAGTGGGCACAAAAAAGTATAAACAAACTTATCTTGAGATTAGTAGTCGAGAACTTAGAAAGCAGAAGTTTTGCATTTTCAAGCAAAATTCAACAGCAGTATTTCAAGTGGCGGAACTAGAAGCATGTGAGGTGGCGGAACTAACTTGAAATCTTGGTGGTCGGTTGGAATGGTGACAAATGAGAGAGAGGTTGTGAGATAGGCGATGGGCACCGGCGGTGATATCACGAGAAAAGAATGGAGGAGAGCGAGTAGGATGAGAGAGAGTGATATGTGAATGTTATTTTGGATTTGATTTAGGGCTCCTTACTTTTGGATTCTAGGTTTTGGGCTTTTTGACTTTGTAGGCGTAGGCTTTTCACGTTTTACTTTCCTTTTTTTTTTTTTATTATTATCAATTGGGTGGGTCGGGTCGGGTCGGGTCGGGTCGGGTTGGGTTGGGTCGGGTTATAAGACCCAACCCGTAACCGACCCAACCAGTTCGAGAAAGTTTTCTCATTAAACCGAACACAACCCAAATATGTTGAAAAATCGACCCAAACCGGTCCGGTCCGGTCGGGTCGGGTCGGGTCGGGTCGGGTCGGGCAGTTTGACCGATTTGGGTCGAGTTTTGTCCAGCCCTAAGTTGTTTTAGAAGAGTAAAACAACTTAGTGTGTACGTGCACAAGGAGCTCGGAGTCAGGCAGAAAATATCAAAAGAAGAACAACCAAAATACAGTAAGGCTTTTTGAGATTAATGATTGGTTTATTTTTACAAGAAATCATCCTCACAGCCAAATCAGTTGAAAATCCTCCAGAAATAAATGATCCAATAACAATTGATAATTCGAGAGAGTTCTGAAGAAGAAACCATCATACATGAGAGATTCTTCACAAACACCGATAAATGGAGTAAAGTTTAGAGAACCAAAAGCTGAAACCGAAGCAGTCCCAATAGACTATGAACCTACATCATCAAACCCAAAAGTGGATGGAAAAAGACCTATAGGAGACTTCACTCCTAGGCCAACACCTTATGAAGATAATGAAATTGATCCTTCATATCTCCTTCACAAACCAAAGAAATTACCTATCGATGTCAAAAGCCTTGACCTAGACTGTGTAATAAATCCAGAAACAGTCATTGAAGATTGGTATAATAATATCATGATTTCAATGATCGTCCATAAAGAAATACATAGAGATGAGCAAAACTCATAGCACTATGTCATTTCAAGCACAAGAGGAAATGTGAAAGCATTTCTAACAACATTCAGCTATGAAGTAAAAATGCTCTATGGCTTGAAACCCGTGGAAACATTCCTCAATTCATCAAAAGGATTGTAGAACAAATTTACAAACAATTCACTGGCCAAACCTTTGAAGCTTACAAAAGCGTCAGATCAATTATTGATCAAGGAGATGCTTTAAACCATTTAGAAAAAATGACAATTTGTGACATGTGCTATTTTGAAGAATACACATGCGAATTCTCAAAATATTATTACATTTGTCCTCCAAATGAATGGAAACAATTAACAGAAAAATTTATGAGAAAACTTCCTTATCCTTTCAATGATGAAGTCATCATTCTCTTTAATGAAGCCATTAAAATTAAAATTTATGAGAAAACTTGTTGGGAAGTTTTGATTTGGATATGATGATATCCTTTGTATAAAATGTTGTTTTCATCCTAAAAAGGTATAGTGCTGTTGAATTTCAAAATGATTTGTAATTCAGGATTTTTGATGACATATTTTTTGAAATCAATTAAGCATTGTAAAAGCTTAGGATCAATTAAGGATAATTCCCTGAAATCCGGACTTGGAATCATCATCTTAATTAAACCACAGTAAAATGCATTTCTTACGAATGTTGGTTCAGCTCCTTCAAAAAAGATGAACTGACCGAATTTTTTCTCAAACGTGCCAATGTAAGTTTGTTCAGGAGCAGAGTCACAAATAACTCTTGCTTCTCCTTCAAGAGAAAGAAAGTCTTGAAGAGTAATATCAGAAAGGGTTGCACTTTCTTTGTTGGGAGTTTTTCCTAGACTTTTGAATCTGTCAGGAAGAATTTCTGTATTAGCTTGAGCAGCTTCTTTGTAGGAGAAGTTTCTAAATCTTTGATTCTCATAAATTGGAAATGTAGGCATTCTTGGCCTAGAGCGGATGTCTTTCTGAAAAGGTTGTGGTCTCAGAGATAACTGGGAATGATCAATGAGATGTTTGTAAGGAGTGGGATTAGATCCTTTGGCTTTATGGAATTCAAGGAAAGCAGATTGGGCTTCAATGAATGCTTTAAAGCTTTTGTGTTTGTAGGGTTTGTTTTTGACAAGTGGTTCAACTTGTTCCCAATTAGTGTAAAACCACGGTTTGGGCCATCAAAGATGACATAGAATTTTTTACCAGGCATTGAAGTGCCAAATCCTACAAGAGAAATCTTGTTTTTTGTTGGGGATTCAAACTGGATTTTGAATATCCTTTGGCTCTTCTTGAGCTTGTTTCAAATGTATCCTTCACAATTTGAGGTAATGTATCATTGGTTTCATTACTCTTGGTAATGTCGCCTTTTAATCTCTTTTTCAAGTTTGAGATTTTTTTCTTAATTACCTGTATTTCCATTTCTTTGATTTTCGGTTTTTTTCAAGGTCTTCTAAGCGCTTGTTAATGTCTCGATATTTTAAGCGCACAAATGCAATTCACGTGTTAATGAATCAGTAAGATAATTATCTTTACTTTTAATAATTTCAATGTCAAAATCATAATGGCTAAACCACATTTGCCATCGATTAATCTACCTTGTTTATAGTCATGATGAATTTTGCAATTTAGGAAAGATTTACAAAGCGAAGAAGTACATTCTTACCGTAAATTTGTTGAAAATAATGTAGAGTCACGAACTTTGAGATTGCCTTTTCATAGCAAGAATTTCTTTTTCGTTAATGTGATAGTTCTTTTACGAATCTGTAAAAGTTCGGAGGAGTAACTACATAATTTTTCTTCTTCATAAAAACTGTTTTTTGCTTTTAATACTCCCCCCCAAAAATCTTGGAAAGCATCAGTTTCAATAATCATTTTATCAGCTGGTAAAGGATGATAAAGAGATGGAAGATTTTTTATTTTTGATTTAATCTTTTGAATGTAAAGACTATCTTCTTTAGTCCAATTCCATTTGTAATTTTTCTTGAGTTTCTTTTGAAGAGGTGCTCTCATTTTTGCAAGGTTTAAAATAAATGATTCAGCATAGTTTAAACAACCTAAAAATCTCATAAGTTGTTTTTTATCTGTAATTTCATTTGGAAAGTTTTGAATATGGTCAAGGATATGGGGCTTAAGTTGTTTAAAACCATAAGCTATTTCAGGTCAAGATATCCAATTTTTCTTTAAAAGTTCGCCTTTTTCTTTTTTGTGAGCGATTCCTTCTTTTTGAACTTTTTAAGGACTTGCAAAACATGTTTTCATGATCTTCTTCGTTTTTCGAAAAAACTAAGATATCATCAATGTATACACAACAAAATTCATTGAGGTTTTGAAGGTATTATCCATGTGTCTTTGAAAGATACGGGGTTTGTTTAAAGCGAAAGGTACATCGTCCATTGGAAGTGTCCTTGAGGACAACTAAAAGGTCGTAAGATGTTTTGTTGATTCTTCAAATCTAACTTGATGAAAGCCGATTTTAGATCAAATGATGAGAATATCATTTTCCTTTAATAAGGTGGAGGAGGCTCGCATGTTTGGAAGAATGTAACCATCGACTTTTGTGATTTTATTAAGTTGAGAATAGTCGATGACCATTCTAGCTTTTCTTCGTCTTTTTACCTCGCTTTTCTAACCATAAAGGCCGGAGAGAAAGGAGATTTACTAGGTTTAATGACACCTAGTTCTAGGAGTTCTTTGATTTGAATAGAGAATTCTTCTCTATCTTTTGGGATTGTATGCCATTGCTTTGTAATCGATGATTTTATTTTTGAATTCATCAAGAATCTCAATTTTTCTTTGTGAAAGTTCCTTTGTTGATGTTTGGATCAAGGGGATTTTCATAACAGCAAAGTTCAAAGAGTTTAGCAATTTTTTGCCTTTCTGTATTGATTTTGAAACGGCCGTGCGATCCGTCGAGTTATCATGAATCATCGCAGCAACGGGCAGAGCCCGCGTCGACCTTTTATCTAATAAATGCATCCCTTCCAGAAGTCGGAGTTTGTTGCACGTATTAGCTCTAGAATTACTACAGTTATCCGAGTAGCAGGTACCATCAAACAAACTATAACTAATTTAATGAGCCATTCGCAGTTTCACAGTTTGATTAATCTACCTTGTTTATAGTCAGGATGAATTTTACAATTTAGAAAAGATTTACAAACTGAAGAGTCTGTTCTTACCAGAAATTTGTTGGAAATAATATAGAGTAGTCGAGCTTTGAGATTGCCTTTTTCATAGCAAGAATTTCTTTTTCGTTAATGTGATAGTTCTTTTACGAATGTGTAAAAGTTCGGGAAGAGTAGCTACATAATTTTTCTTCTTCATAAAAACTGTTTATAAAAATGGGTCGGGTCGGGCAGTTTGACCGATTTGGATCGGGTTTTGTCCAGCCCTAAGTTGTACTAATATACCTATACATGCAAAGGGAGAAAGTGACTCTTAAAATTTTATTCGAAGTGTATCAAGTAGGAGGTGGAATTATTGAATCACGCAATCTATCAGATGGTAACCACGTGCCCCACCATGTATTAATTTATTGTAAAACTAATTTTGTGTCAACATAAATCCAATCTAATCAGTCATTTTGTGGGTCATTTTTTGGGGCAACGTTACAGTAACAGAAATGAGGTTTTTTATACCATTTTGAAGTAATCGCTGAAAATCTCAAAACGAAAAGCAGTTAAATACTTAAATCATCTATTCATAATTACTCGTCGAAAATTGCTGCTCGAAGTGATTTTACAATTCGAGTTTAATGCCATTTTCGGATGATAAATATTCTAAAAGTTAGTACTTGTTTGATAGAGTTTAAAAGTAGTTTTTAGAATATTTTTAAAAGAAATTGGTGAAATATGTGATTGAAAGCAATTTGAGAAAAAAAGAGTTTATAAAAAGGGATTTTTCATAAATAAATAACTTTTAAAAATAATTCTAATTTTATCAACTTAACAAATTTATTCTAAAAATATTACATTCTTAAAATTATATTAATTAATAAAATAATAAATTAAAATTAAATCTATACTACAAAATATATATTTCCACGTGAATTCACTTAAATTTGCATTTGAGTCCTTAATTATTTGCATAATAAGTCCTTCATCTTTATAAAATTTTCACTTTAGTCCCTATACTTCCTCTTTCATTTCAATTTCGTCATCTTTTATTTGCAACATAAGTCCTTCAACTTTTAAATTTTTGCAACTTGATCCCATATTTATACTTTTATATCAATTTAGTCCTTTATAGTATCATTTATTTGATACGTATGTTCAAATGATATTGTGTATCGATGTTTGATACAAATGTTACAAATGATATTTTGTAACAATATGTATTACAAATTGAAATATAAAATATCGATGATCAAAATATTAATTCGTATAACATGTATTCACGAAAATAACATAATATAATTTGTAACATATTCGGTGATCACAAAATATTATTTGTAACATTTGTATCAAACGGTGATGATACACAATATAATTTGTAACATTTGTAAGCAGATCATGACACTAACAGAAATTGTTCTGTTATAACCATTCAAAATCAACTCTAAACTTGATAAGTTCGTTATAGTATGATATAGATATGTACAATGTTAAATTTAACAAATAAAGCTATTGATTTCATCATTTGTAACATACGTAACATCGATGATATAGAATCTTAATTCGTATAACGTGTGATGTGTAAAATAACATAAAGACAATATGTAATATATTCGATGATATAAAATATTATTTCAGAATATCTGTATCAAATAGTGATACAAAGGATTAAATTGATATAAAAGTATAAATATGGGGACCAACTTGTATAAATTTAAAAGTTGAAGGACTTGAGTTGCAAATAAAAAAGGACGAAATTGAAATGAAAGAGGAAGTATAGGGACTAAAGTGAAATTTTTATAAAGATGAAGGACTTATTCTGCAAATAATCAAGGACTCAAAAACAAAATTGAATGAATTCACGTGAAAATAGTCATTTGATTTTAATTCATTATTTTATTAATTAATATAATATTAATTATGTAGTATTTTTGGAATAAATAAACTAAATTGTTAGATTTAAAATTATTTTAATATTTGTAAGTAGTGGGTGTAATATCCACTTATAAAAATCCATACCAAAATAGCTCTTAATTTGACAGTTTTCAAAACTACAATTCGGGTCTGTTTTGGGCTGAGATGAGTGAGCCCACACCTCATGTCCAAAATCGAAAGGCCCCAGCAACCCAACCTTGATATATCCATTTGTTCTTTCCTCCATGTCCACATCCGAAACCAGAGAAAAAGAAAGGAATCAAGACCCGTCCCTCTCTCTCTCTCTCTCTCTCTCTCTCTCCATCCCTCCCTCCGTCCGTCTCCAGTGACGGGTGACCACTGACCCAGTCTCCTCTATTCTCGAATCTCGGCTAGCCAGAAGGCCCAGAACCAGAAGAAGAAAGAAGTCAAGAAGTTCTGCCCTGCCCGAGGTCTTGGTCTCGCCAGGTACATCCAATTTTTATTTTGATTTTTGAGTTTTTCTTAATTTTTTTATGGTTAATGTTGATTGTAGTCTGAAGATTGTGGGTATTGTGGTTTTTGATGGATTGAAGATTGTTAACTGAGATTATGAGAAATCGAGAATCATAAAATTTTGGGTTGAATTAACAAATGATAGTAGTTTTGAGAATGATTAAATCTTGGGTTTTTGATGATTTATAATTAGTAGGTTTTTGAGAATGATTAGCTGCAAGATTATTCCTAGGGTTTTGAAGATTGCAGCAGTAATCAATTGATAAGCCTGTGCCACTCAATTGATAAGGTAGTGAAAATCATTGAATAGGTGGATTAACTCTCTGTTTTATTTACTTGTTCTGCTTCCAAAGTTATGGAATTTGTGCAAAGTTTGTCTGTATTGTTCTTGAACTTGTGGAAATCGATGATATCATTCATAAAATAATCTGATTCCTATATTTTTTTTTTTACTCCTATTCTATTAATTGCTATCACCTAATATATTGGTTGTTTGAACTATTTGTGTGAATGGATTAGTTTGATGCAAAACTTGACAAAAGGGTTGTAAACCGAAAAATATTCCAGAGTGGTTGTTAATGGAGTTGAAGTTAATGGTCCTAGTAATCAAAATTGCAGCTTTTAACTGACCTAGCAATTCAATAAATGCTAATTGGCTTTAAGTTGCTAATTTTAAGATTCATTCTGAAAATTAGTTTTTTCATTTCTTTGTACTCATTTGTTTGTTCAAAGCTTGCAAAATTTTCTTGATTCATGCCCCCACCGGTGGAATGGAAAACAAAGCTAGTAAAGTGAGGCTCCTATTTATACTTCCATTTCTTTAAGAATACACATAGGAGATTGGTTTGATCATATGGCGGAGAAAAATGTTATGAATTCTTCCACAGTAAATATCCTATAAATTTAGGTGGTGTATTTAATTAACACTTTTAAAGACTTTAATAGAGTTTAAAAGTCTAGGTGTATTTAATGGAAACTTTTTAAAATCTATAGAAGTCTTGGAGTATTCAATTTAGATTTTTAAAGATTTTTAAAAAAATTTTAAAAGTCTTTTAAAAAATCTTTAAAAGTCATGCGTTATTCAATTCAAATTTTTTAAAATCCTACGAAATTTAGGAGTATTGAAAATATCAATGACTTTTAATAACTTGTTATAGAATTTTCTATGTACTAACTTTAAAACATAAGGTATAAATAAAATATATGACAATTTCTCCTACATTCATCTCCAAAATTTTGAAAAAAAAAAAAAAAAAATCTTTCATACTATAATTTTTTTTCTTTATGCAGTATTTCTCTTTTCTTTTTCTTTCTACAAACTCGTCAATATTAATATTTTTTTATTTCTTTAATGTGATTTTTTTCTTTTCAATATTCTCTTAACTAATTTTTTTTCTCTTCTTCTACGAACTTTAGTGCCATAATTAATTATTTATATTTTTATAAAAAAAATATTAATATTTTTTCTCTATTCAACATGATTTTTTTTTTTCTCATTTCAATATTCCCTTAACTATTTTTTCTCTATTTCTTCTTTTTTTCTTCTACAAACTCTAAACAAATAATTAATTACCAACTTTTTTATGAAAAAGATGACTATCCTTTTCTCTCTCTTCAATGTAATATTTTCTTCAATATTTCCGCAACCATTTTTTTTTCTCTTTCTTTTTTTTTCATCATTTTTCTATTTTTCGTTCAAAACGAGATAAATTTAACGGTTTTTTAATTTATTAATGAATTTTATCAGGTTAAAAGTTAATCTTTTATTACTGTATTTTTTATTCTTATTTTTTCTATTTATCTTGATGAGTATGTGTATTTTTTTTTTTTTTCATAAAGTTGTTTTGATATTAGTTCAATTATTTCAATTACTTTGAATCTATATATTGCAATACTTTATGTTATTAACTTCTGACGTAGTTTACTTACAACAAACATTTTTACAATAAATAAAAATAGAACATTATAAATTCGAAGTATTTTATGATCTTAATAATATTAATGCAATTAAATAAATTATTGCTATACTTTTCTCCCACGACAATTTTTTTTTTTTATCTGTGGGACACTATATTTTTATATTAAAGATTTTTAATTGAAAAAATAAAAGTCCATAAAAGTATTTAAAGTGAAAATCTATAAAAATCAATAAAATGTAATGAAATCCATAAAAGTCAATCACTTAAAAAATGTCAAACAAAATCTTTATAAGTCTTGATTAAATACACCCTCCTTATTCAAAAATCTTAGTTGGGCCTTCTACAAAGTTTCTACTATGTTTCTTTTTCCCTGACTCCTACAATAATCCAACTTTAATTTCTCACACACAACTTTTTGGCAGCCTGCTCTCGTGTGCAGCATTGTCAGGCACACCTATTTCACATTTACAATAGTGTTCTACTTGCCATTTAATTGACAATTTGAGTAGGTTATGTCCGAAGGAAATAGAAAAGTAAAATTCGAGGATGTAAGTGTCAAAAATTAAAGGTTGAGAATGCTTTTGCACAAAATGTCATAAGTTGTAGACTTCCACTATAATTGTTGTGTAAAAAGTTAAGGGACCAAAGTGAAATTTCGCAACAAGTTCTGTGATCTTTGTAAACCGAAAGAATATATTCTTTCATTTTGGATGAGAAAGAAATGGATTTCTTTTCACATCCGATTTGAACTGAGTTTCTTACTTTATCAAACTCTTGTTTTCTCACTTTCCCCGTGATTTTCATATTGAAAGGGGGAATTATTCAGCCGGGATAGTGGATATTAATGTTATTGAAAACTACCCAGTTCCTCCTTATTCAAGTTGATTTTTTGAACTAGGATTAGATGCTGAAATTGTCGCTTGTACTGTAAATTCCGTAGAATTCCAGTGATAGCTATTCAAATCCTTGGTGCAGTTATGGCGGACAAATCGAGACCCAGCACGATATCTGTTTATCTTTACGTCCCCAACATCATTGGTGAGTATTTGAGCTATTTAATTCTTTTTTCAATTGATTTATTGTCTGTTAAGGTGGTTAATATAGTACAAGAGAACGAGTCAAAAACTTAGGTTCAATCTTGCCGTGAAGGCTGAATCCGGGTTGGGGGCTTGTTGAAACTAAATCTTTCTAACAGCCTAATCTAAGATTTTGGTCGATGTCAATGCAGGATACATAAGAATTATAATGAATTGCTATGCCTTCGCCATATGCTTCGAGGACAAATATCTTTTCTCGGTTCTGTATTTTATTAGGTGTGGATCTTTTCATCATTTTCTTGGTTTTTCTAGTGAAGTAAGATTATTAAATTGATTGAATATTTGAATGTGGGTTTCATTCAGCTTTGCCTGTGATGCATTAGATGGTTGGTTTGCACGCAAATTGAATCAAGGTATGGGTTTATATGTTTTGACAATTTTAGTTGATGTATGCTATAAATTATTATACTGAAGTTTCTTTTTGTTTGAGGTGAGGTAACAATTATATGATTTGGTGTTTAGGTAACAACAAAGATATGCTGTTTGGTTTTAAATATTTGATGCTCTAAATCTGTATGAATTTTGTGTATGATAATCTGTTGCTTTTACAAATTGAATGGTTAAATATTGATTATATGATTTGTGGATGGAAGGACATTCATGTTGATTTCGTTTAAAGTTTGATAAGTTTCACAATGTTTCACAGAACACTTCTCCCAAACAATGGATAACTGGCTATTTGGGTAGTTGAAGGTTGTAGGTGGAATATGGTTTGAGTACCAAAGACGAATACTGAAGAAATTAAGGACTGATTTGATTTAAGACTGAAGAAATTTAGTAATTATTAATAGAGAATCAAATCTGTGTGTGATACATCAAGTATCATTTATTTCAACAATAGAACTACAAAATAGGAAAAGCTCTTAGGAAGTGGTTGTTCATAGTGGAAATTATGGTGACCTGATCTTCTACCTTTTCTGTTATAGGGCCAGTCTAGTGTGTATTGAATCTGTTAAAGAAATTATGAAAATGACTTCCCAAACATGACATATGTGCAATCAATTGGTTTTCTTTATTGATTTCAGTTTCAACCTTTGGAGCTGTTCTCGACATGGTTACAGATAGGTAATTCAGCATTTACATTTCTCATTATTAGCTATATTTGTCAAACTTAGGATCTCAGATGTTGATTTTCTTTTTGTTCTCACCTTCCACCTTAAAATTTGTGCTTTGTCTCCCAGGATAAGCACTGCCTGCCTGCTGGTAATACTCTCCCAAGTTTATAGGTGATTTGCTTTAACTTATATTTATGTTAATTTCTGTGAGGACAATCGACTGCATATTTGAGGTCTCTTCCCAATTTCTTCCAGGCCTGGCTTCATTTTCTTGTCGTTGCTTGCTCTAGATATTGCCAGCCACTGGTTGCAAATGTACAGGTATTTACGTTATTACAGACTGTTTCTATGGAATTTCTAGCCTGAAAATATTGTATTTAACTGGAGACGTCTTTTTGTAGTCTGTGTTTTTATTGTACAACATTTATCTGTATCCATGTCTCGTGGATCTTCCTTTATGTTCGACTAAGTTTCACTCTTGTGTATTGCAGTTCCTTCTTGGTAGGCAAAACTAGTCATAAAGACGTAAAGGATAGTAGCAATTGGCTGTTCAGGGCTTACTATGGGAATCGCAAATTTATGGGTTACTGTTGTGTATCCTGTGAGGTGAATATCTCTTTGAATCCTTCTAATTTCGAGTGATATTTTATGTGTAGTCATCTGATTTAAGTAATTTGGCCCACAGGTTCTTTACATTATTTTATTTCTTCTAGCAAAGAAGCAAACCGAGAATTTGACTGAAGTAAGCCTCATGTTTTCTTGATCTCAGTAATATTTTATTCTGGTCTTGTGAAAATTTTGTCAATCTTGGTTTTTTCCATCTATTTTCTCTTTAGGTTTTAGTGAATGCTGCAATGCAAAGTTGGATATACTTGACTCTATTAGGTTTAATTCTATTCGGATGGACAATCAAGCAATCAGTTAATCTTATCCAGGTAAACATGTTGTATACTCTCTAGGAAAGCCCTCTGAAATATTTCTGATAAATGTATATTCATGTCTTTTGCAACCATGGCTCCCCTGCCTCAATACCAATTGGTTTCTTTGTTATTCTTTCAAAATCACCTTAAATAGTATTCGCCTTTATGGTGTGCGCATGAGGCTTCATCTTTGATTACAGTATTGTGACTCAATGATGTAGTCTAAGCTTCTTGGCTTGGGAATAATATGCAATCTGAATGCAATTAATTATGAATTTATGATTTGTTCCTCCTTGTATGCTGTATAAATAATAATGTAGAAGGGAAATTAAAGATGGACTTGCTCCAAATTAGGACGTGTTCTTTGGTTAGGAGTAGAGTGGGCAGTCCAGATCACTGAATCTACCAGGCTCGATGATATCCTCCATGTGTGTAAAATGTAATCAGTAGACAACATGTTTACGTCTAGCAAGATCTAAGTGAGCTGGAATTAACTTTGTTCATCATTTGTTGACTTGACGTGTAGAAATGAAATCAAGGGCTAGATGAAGATTTGGTTTACTTCTACACCAGTAAGGATAATCTACAAATAAAGATGCCCAAGGAAAAATTAATCAGATGACTTATAAAGTGTGAAGGAGACTGATTTCATGGTACTAAACAGTCGATAGAAGTGGTAATATGGGTAAATGGCCAAGTCTTGGGGAGGTTTATGAAGAATGCCTTTGATTGCAATAATTGAAAAAAAATAACAAATCCATTAATTTTTTTCCCAAATTACCCTCGTCCTTTTTAACCATTTGACATGCTAGATGCCAAACAGCCGCCATTTTACTCATTCAAACCCATTCACACCTTGCTCTTCCCACTGCCCTTTTTGCGGAAAAATTCAAGGAATTCATTGTTAATCAGTATCACTGACTGTGCAAGGAAGAATTAGAGCATTACTATTGACCGCAAGAAGAAGCCCATCTAAAAATTTGCTTTTATCTAGGTAAAACACTTCCAAAACTACAAAATTTTGCTTTTATTTCGTGCTTTGGTGAACTTCTTTGTGTCTAGGTCGATATTATTGGGTGAATGTTGATGATGGTGTGATTCTGATTGTTCTGGTACTCACCAATAGAAGAGTATTTTTGGACTTTTTAAATATAAAAGGCCTTTTACATTTAAAATCTATTAGTAAGGCCTTAGTCACTTTGCCCCCCCACTAGGCCTATGTCATAAATTCCACGTCAGCAGAACCGGCAGCAAGTGAAGGATGAGCAGTCGTCAAATGATCCTCTTTTAATGGGAGAAACCTAGTTACTAGATTAATCTCTTGTTTATTCAAGATCTTGTTTCAACTCCTGTATAATCGAGAATGACGTTAGTGTAGACTAGTTAATGAATATTTCCGATTTCCAGTTTTCTTCGCAATATGTCAGTCATGTTATGCATGTATCAAGCAAATTTATAACATTTCTTAGTATGTGATCTCCTTTAAACAAGCAAATTACTTTTTCTAGTCCCACAATTGTTACATGGCATCATGACTAGTTTGAATAAGATGGCTCTCTTGAAAAGGTAGGTGGGATCGATTGATTGACTACACTGTGTGTCCTGCTTCCTAACTAATTACAATTTGTTTTTGAAGAATGAATTCAACTGTGACTAAATTCATTCTGTGGTGGCAGATAAAGACTGCGGCAGATGCATGCATACTGTATGACATCAACAAAAAGCAAAAGGATTAATGCGGTAATAACAAATTGGAAAGCTACGTGCAGCAATCCGTCGGTTACCAATTGGTGTGTTTTGTTTGCTTCCAGAAGCACTTTAGTTCCATATTGGTTGATCTGTGGACCTGCAATTTGGATCAAGTTGAACTCTTGGACCGGTTGAATATGTTTATCTTTGAATCTTCAAAGGAAAGCTTATAGGCTGTGCATGTTTGAATATTAGTGAAGTACATTTTGTACAGCTCCTCTTGGAAATTGACCTGTTTTTCTAACATAATTCTTGTGGTATAGGTGAATTGTTTTTAATGCTTTGAAGGTAGGCAAGCAGGCAATAGCAATGCCATCGTCTACCTTTTAGACCCAGATGGAAAGGAAATGAAATATTATGTGAGAGTTAGGAAACATGCTGAAAAGCGTATAGTGTATTGTGCGTTTGTCGTGCAGGGTAATGCAACTAATCCTCTAAAAAGTCGCAGCTATGAGAAGCTCGATTGAGCCCCTTATTACCTGAGATTAGGCCTGAAATTTACTCCGAACACTATTTATCGAGGATCTTTTACGAGATGGGTTGACCATTTGTGTTCAAATGATTCTCTACATCATTTAATTCCCATCTTGTTTTCACGTATATTGTAACATGATTTCACATACTCTTGATACAAGATGCTAAAGTTTAAAGGTTACGTTTAATGCACAATATTAGACAATACCAAGCATGATAGAGATAAAATTTTGAACTTCTATAAATGAACAATATTAGACAATACTAATCATAACCAATGTCATTCAATACATCCTACCAAACATGCCCAAAGAGTTTTTGTATACCTGTTGAATCTTTTGTTGTTTTGAGTTTGGAGAACATAGGAGGGTGGGGGATTGAGGCTTGCTTGAATTTCTCAGATGCAAACACTCCATTATGAAGTCGATAATTGAATTTTTTCAGGCAGCTTAAAGTAAAAATAAACAACAACATAAATCTTATCAAGATACAATGCTACAAAGACGATCTTTTGCTTCCAATGAATAGATTTATCCCTCTCAAAATTGTTTCTTAGAACTAAAGCAAACAATTGATGAAATCTCCAACAAGAATCAATACAGGCTAAACCCGAAAAATTGGCTAATCAGAAGTGCAAGACCTAAAGCAATTGCAACAAGGGACGATGCCCAGGTGAGCTTCTCAGTTATCCTGGGGACCCTTTCCTTGAGTGCCTGACTACACGAGCCTATAAAGACGGTATAGCTTCCCATAGCGATAACCGTCCCAACCAAGAACATACATAGAAACGCAGCACCAGCTAAGCGAGACGGCAAAGCAAGTGCAGGCAAGATCATCATCAGAGCATCGGGTTGCAATCCATGGACAATCCCCGTGGCAAAAGTTGCAAACCCAATCTTCTTCTTCCCAATAGATGGATTCTCGAGGGCTTCATATATGCTTACATCACATTCACCATTTTCTAGGGCAACACATGGTGCAGGGACTTCTGAAGCTTCCTTGATTCCCATAGCACCGATTACAAGTAGAGTAAAGCCCACAACTAGTGTTCCCCAGGTTCGGATAACTTCAATGTGAAGCCGATCCTTCAAAAGTAGAAAGAGTAACCCGAATATTACCTGTCCAGCATCATGGCCACATCCCCACAGAGCTCCAACTGCGGCACTTTCCATTCTCGTACGGCCAATTGAGAGCGGGGCCAAAGCAGCAAGGTGGTCGGGACCAGATAATGTGTGCAAGCATCCTGCAAAGAAGCCGGTCCATGCACTGCTCAATAGCTCACTACGAATAAGACGACTCCCTGCTGCAGCAGCAATGGGACCTCCGGTCTTGGCTACACTTTGAAAACTAGCTAAAGCTGGTGACACGACAACTGGGTGGACCAGTGCCAAAAAGATTGCTGAGATTAGTATTACTGTCCCAGAAGTAACCACCTGAAACAAATTTAAACATTTCAATGTCAAAATATACAGCGAAAATCTTTACCATATGTCCATTTACAATATTTTAACATGGAACAATGAGTTATTTAGATGTTAAATTACTCGGATATAATAATACTACCTAACAATCAAATGCTTGACTTGAGTTATCCATATGTCAATATACGGGTACAATTAGAGTACTGATTACACAGCCATGTTTTGCATTGAGTAATAACTATATTTTCTCCTGATTTTCCACGGGATTGGTTTGTAGAGATACAAAACACAAAAATCATATAATTAACCATATAATATATTAGATTGAAAGCATTGATTGAATATTAGCGCCTAACTAGTGATTAAAACTATCACATGATAAGAAACTAGACAAATTTGAAAAGATTTCCGTCACTAAGTATCCCTAGATAATCAGACTGAAATAGGGGCCACTAGTCCAGCTCAAGTACTGAAACCATCTGCTCCATTTATTGACTGTCAAAAAGGGCATATGGGCAAAACCAGAAGCGAAGTTAAATATCTTGTGAGAAATTATATAGCCCAGCAAATTAGTACTCTTAAATATGTATCAGCTTTGAGCTTAAGCTTTAAAAAAATAAAAAAAAAAAGGAAAAGGTTTGGTTAACAAAGTCTGACCAACCCATAGTAGGATTAAAATAAAGAGGTTCATGTAAAAACCAAAATTGTTGATGTTTAGGACAAGCTAATTCTCTTAATCTTCCCAAACTGAATGGCTAGGAAGTAGAGCATTTGACAATATAAAGTTTGGACACACAAAATAGTAAGTGCATACACAATTCTTGTGCACAAATCTACTAAAGAAAGAGAATTGTGCTAACAAAAGAACAAATAGTTGCACTATAAAAAGTTTCTTTTATGCATCAAGAAATCATACAGAACATTTGAAAACACTCATCTGGAGGATAATTTGGTGAGTCCTGGAATCATCCTATCAAACTACAATTCTGACTTTATAAGGCTCTTTCTTTTAGGATCATGAAAATACGGTCTTCTTATCTGTTGATGAACTGATACATAGGGTCCAACATTCTATTAAGACAAATTATAGATAATCCCACTCCATTCGAAGGATGGCATGTGACTTGACATACCACTGTATAAAAATCTAGATTACCTCAAAATAACCTCGAACAACAGAATTCTTGTGATTATAACTAGACATTCAAAGGGTGGGATGTGATGTGATCGGGGACATAGAGAAACTTCTACTAAAATTTGAGTTGTTATATTTCCCAACATGCACAAACACAGTGTTGGTGGAATATTTTCCTCTTGCAAATACATGCACGCTCATACAGAATCCAAGAACTACAATGGTGCTTCAGAGTTCACTTGATTCAGAAAATGCAATTCATAGAAGCATTCCCATACGCTAATATCTTAAGCTAAAGAACAACAAAAATAATAACCGTAGGAGTTTCTCCTCTACTAGCCCAAAAACCATTATACATCTGTTTTCACCCTCTCCAATTTTTTTTTTCAATTTCCTCAATTCTCTCATTCCCAATTCTCTCTCTTCACCATTCTTCTCCAAAACCTTGTTCCTCCCAATTCTCTCTCTTCACAAAACTTTGTTCTTCCTATCAATCTCCATTTATTTTTCTACGGTTCACCATTATTCCCCAAAACCTTGTTCCTCCCAATTCTCTCTCTCTTCACAAAACTTTGTTCTTCCTATCAATCTCCATTTATTTTTCTACGATCGAATTGCATCGATAAGCGGTATACTAGTTTAAAAATTCAGTGGACTGCACAGAGAAAATCAAATCTATCCAACATAAACCCAATTTTTTTTTATCTCCACCTTCACAGATGTTCCACCTCCAGAATAACAAATTACTATCTCCAAAGGGATTCCATATGTTGAATATACTAAATACTAATGCAGAAGTAAAGTAAACATCACAATAAACTAATGTCACCCCTTAGAGGGTCAAATTGTGGTCTCACAATTGAAGTTCCATGGCATTACACCCCACCTCATTCTAAAAATAATAATAATAATAATAATAATAAAGAAAGAAAGAAAACCCAATTCTTATAATACTAACCAAATATTCTTGCTTTAGTTTTACTGTTATAGGGGCATTTCCACATATAGTAAACCAAAACTCAAAAAAGAATTGAAGCCAAAGAAATCTTAAAAAATAACAAGATTAAAATTCCCACAGCAATACAGCATTAATACCTTTTGGTGCTCAGAGAATGTTTGGGCGATTCGTTTAAGACAATGGGGCTTGGTAGGACGGGATCCATCAGGCAAATCTGCAGAACCCAATAAATTCCCCGGAAAATTATCGCATGAATTCAAAGAATGAGAAGATGGGTTATCGAGCTTGCAGGAAAGCAAGCTCACTCGGCGCGATTCATAGCGTGGGAAGGAAGAAAACCCGAATCTTGGCGCAGAATCGACTCGGGGGAGTCGGGGTAGAAGCGGACAAGATAGCTTAACGCAGTGAATTTTAGAAGGAACTGAATTGGAATAAACAAGCCTCTCCATATTGCAATTCACACCCCCACACCCTATGAAATTCTGGGAATCTGAATGAATATAGAGATTCTCAGTGGGGTAAAACTGTGGAAGGAGAAGGGTAATGGGGGTGGAAGAGAGAGGCTAGGGAATGAAGGGATAATATACCTAACTTGATACTTCTATCAATGTATCTATCAACGTATCTACCAGTTTGGCAATTGAACTGTATCTTGAATTTTCTTTCTTTCTCCCAACCAAAAAAAAAAAAAAAACACTATGACAGAATGTGTTGATTATCACATTTAAGTTTTAACTATTCATACTTTTATGAAGTTGAAATTATTTTTTAAGTACTTATAAATTGTGTACTAGTATAACGCTTATTGGTGGAATTCGATCGTAGAAAAAAAAATTTGGAGAAGAAAGGTGAAGAGAAAGAGAATTGAGAATGAGATAATTGAAAAAAAAAAAAAGTTGTAGAAAATGAAGTTAGACGTATAGTAGATTTTTGGACAAGTGAAGATGAATTCAGACGTGATAGTAGATTTTTGGAATAAGAAATAAAAATAGATCTTACAAAATCACTGAATAAAAAGTATGTTTATCGTTTATATTATAATTGTAGATAATAAATAAATAATAAAATGTAGATTCAATACGAAAATATTGAAAAGGAAAAAAAATATGTTTGATCATAAGAAAATGTTTTTTAAATTATAATTTAAACATAAACTTTTTTCCATCTTATAAGAACTAAATCTTTTAATACGGTTAAATTGAGGTGCCACATATGATTTTCATATTAATGGATTTTGAGTGTCAACTGCATGTTCTATTATATTATTTTAGGTCATAGTCGACACTAGAGACAAGTCTTACTTAAGACTGATTTTTCATATTCAGCTACTTGTGAGCTAGGGAGGTAACCCATTTTGACAATTTTAAGGTATAGATGACAAAGGTAATATGAAATTTGCACATATGGTAGTTTTATAGATTTAATGCTTATGACTTGAATATACCTACATGTTGATAATTTCAAAGGATATTGTCAAAGATGTTGAATTAGTTAGTCATTTGGCATTGACCAGATTAAGGGAAGTTGTGGTCTGATTGTGTCCACAATAGACCTTTTAAAAGTGGTGCCTTTCACATCTTACTTTATGATCATGCTTGGCCAAACAATTTGGTCATGTTTGTCAAAATTTAAATTTATTAAAATAATTAAATATTTTTTTTAATTTATATATTTTATACATTTCATAATTTACTATCTACTTATTATATATACATTTAATAAATTCACAACTTATAAAACATTTAAAAAATAATTTCAACAGTACCAAACATGTGCTAAGTAAAAAAAATTATTATTTTTAAATATGTTTAGGTACTTTTATTTTTACTTTAAAATTTTAAAAATAATTCCTGACATACTTTCAGTATAATAATTTATTTATTTTAATTTTAATCAATTAAAAGATTATTTATTTTAAACCTTTACTTATAACTTAAGTAGAAGGAAAATTGCAGACGGGCCACGATCAAAAATTGAGCAGGCCAAACAAAGATTGGGTGTGTTAGCCCTAACCAAATTTATACAAATTTTGGTATTTGATGGGCCAACCCGGTCCAGATTTTGAACAATAGGGCTAATGGGCCACCTAACTTAATTTTAACTTATTTTTTAAAACAATTATTTATGATTTTTAAAAAAAAACAAAATCTGTTACTAAGTACATCCAGTCCACCCCTTCCCTTCCCACGGAATCTGAAAGCGACTTGACCAAAGGGATTTCTCCCCACCCCGATCATGTGACCTGGGGTCTCCCCTACAGTCATGAAACCGAGGAGATTCGCCGGGAACATGGGGTTTTCTCCCCTTGTTTCTAGCAGGAACAAGGTCCCCCTCAGTCGAAAACAAGGGAAAAATCCCCCTCCCCTATTTCTTTGACGACGATAGAAAGCAGGGAGAAACCCCCCACCACCACCACCACCACCACCACCACCACCACCAATTTTTGCGCGACGCAAGCAAAGGAGGAGAAATCCTCATCTTTGCTTTCGGGTTCGGGGTGGGGGGGGTGGGGTGGGGTGGGGTGAAGGTAAGTGGGACTTGGGCCAAAATATTTACTTGGGCCGGCCGGTTTCAGTAGAATTGGCCGGTGGGCTAGTTGTGTCGAAATTTGAATTGAAGCTCGATTTTATTTGATCAAATTTTTGTTGGGCCACCCCAACCTAACTTCAGAGCTATCTGGGCTTGCCCATTTGGTCGACCCATTTTGCCACTTCCGCTTGTAGGAAATTTGTGTAAATGGTTCTTAACATTTGTTCTCGGTACGAAATTGTCCATAATGTTTATTTTTTGGCACAGAAGTTCTAAATCTATGTGTTTTTGTGCAATTGGTCCTTATTTGATTAAAAAGACTAATATACCCTTAATTTTAATAAGAAAAGTGTGCAATTGAGTTTCTAACCTTTGTAAAAAGTGCAAATAGGTCTCAAACTTTTATTTTTTATAAAAAATCTAAAGGAAACTAAAGATTTTTTTTTAATTAACACTTTATCGACCAAATTGATAATATACTAAATTATTTTGTATATTTTATGAACTATTATAAAAAATAACTAAAATTTAAGCTCATAATTATTAACAAACATGTTAAATAAAATTATTTTTTATATTATTAAGAAATTACATTATTTAAAATTTAAACTTTTATTTTAACGTTATAATATAAAAAGAAAAATACATTTTCCACAAACTTGGTACTCAAATACTTTTATTTAATTGAACTATTCATTTATTAATTACAAATATTAGAGCTACAAATGTATTCTTCATATTTTAATTTATATTTTATTATCGTTCAAAAATAAAGAACACATAATTTGTAAATTAATTTTTATTAGTATTTTTATTTTTAAAAAAAACATAATAAGATTGGTTCAATGTCATAAAATTATATGTGACATTTTGTTATTAATTTAACTTAATTTTTATTCAATTTTTTCACATTATATAGCAATTACATATACTTAAAGCACAATAATTTTATATTTTTCTTTTATGAAAAATTAGATTGACACGACTATAGTAATATATTTAATATACGAAATTAAATATTATTTAATAAATGTACTGGACCTATTTTCATATTTTGTAAAGGTTAATAATCCAATTACATTTTTCTCTAATTAAAACAAATGGCGTATTTGTCTTTTTCATCAAATAATGATCAATTGCGCACCAAAACACATAGGTTAAAGACTTCTGTGTCAAAAAATAAACTTTATGGACTATTTTCACATTGAGGACAAATGTTAGGAACCATTTGCACCAATTTCTCTAACTTATAAGTAATTTTACATTAGATAAAAAATTTTAAGCTTGAAATCTAAATTAATCTTAACATGCTTAGGTTAGTGAGGAATTTTGAAAAAGTGAGTATTGTAAGGGAGAATTTTTAGTTTGCAATAGGACTTTTTAAATCTCCTATACTATATAACCTCTCTAAATATAAAATTAATAATATTGAGACAATGCAAAATTTGTTATGAAACTAGAGAAAGAAGAAAAGAAAAATATAAGAAATGCGAAGTTGAATTGTATATTTTATTATAATTATGGATCTATATTTATAGGATTCCAAAGTAGGTTACAAAGAGATTTGGATACAATCAAACAAGGTTTATCTAAATATACTGATAAGACTAAGTATCCTTATAGGTCTAAATAGTCATCAATAATTATGCCATAATTTTACAACACTCTTCCTTTGATGACTATTTCTACAATAACTGTCTTGCTAAAAACTTTGTTTGATAAAAACTCGGTGAGACAAAATATCAAACGAAAATAAAAAAGTGCGAGAATTGATAAAGTTTTGGACTATTAAGAAAATCTTGCCTCATTAAAACATTACCAGGAAAATCCAGTGGGACAAAACTTGACTAAAGAAAAGAGTACAGCTACTCCCTAATATTAATCATTGAAGATCTTTGAGTCGACGCATCCCAATCTGGTACACCAATTTCTTGAATGTAGATGTCGGTAATGCTTTTATGAATAAGTCAATCAAATTGTCACTTGAGCGAATTTGTTGAACATCGATGTCACAATTCTTCTGAAGCTTGTGTGTATAGAAAATTTTTGGAGAAATATACTTTGTCCTGTCCCATTTGATGTAGCCTCCTTTGAGTTGTGCAATACAAGCTGTATTGTCTTCATACAATATTGTTCGACTATCCTTTGTTGAAGGTAATCTGCATGATACTTGGATATAATGTGTCATGTTTCTCAATTATATACATTCTCGACTTGCTTCGTGCATTGCAATAATTTCATAATGATTTCAAAATGTTGTTGTTAATGTTTGCTTCACAGATCTCCATGATATAGCTATTCCTCTACGTGTAAACACATATCCTGTTTGTGATTTAACTTTATGTGGATCGGAGAGATAATCCGCATCTACATATCCCACTAAAGACGTTCCTAATTTTCGTGAATAAAATAATCTCATATCAATAGTACCTTTTAAGTAACGAAGAATGTGTTTAACACTATTCCAATGTACTTAAGTTAGTGCAGAGCTATATCTTGCAATGAGATTTCTGAGAAAAAAAAACTATGTCCGGTCGAGTGCAATTTGCAAGATACATTAATGCACCAATTGTACTTAAATATGGTACTTCGAGGTCCAAGAGTTATTTTTATATCTTCAAGTGGGCAAAATAGGTCTTTTTTTTCACTTTAAGTGATCGAACGACCATAGGCAATGTGAATGAATGTGCTTTATCTATATAAAAATGCTTTAAGACTTTTTCTGTATAAGAAGATTGATGAACAAATAATCTTTCTGGAAAATGTTCAATTTGTAATCCACGACAGAATTTGATTTTTTCCAAAATCTTTCATTTCAAATTCATTTTTTAAATAATCTGCAGTTTTGTTGAGCTCTATAGGAGTTTCTATAAGGTTTAAATCATCAACATAAATTGCCACAATTGCAAATCCAATATATGTTTTCTTTATGAAAACACAAGGACATACATCGTTGTTTTTATAACCTTCTTTCAACAAATATTCGCTAAGGCGATTATACCACATTCGTTCAGATTGTTTTAATCCATACAATGATCTTTGCAATTTAATTGAGAACATTGTTCGGAGAATGTCGAGAATGAATTATTTGCTTACGGCACTTTAAATTCTTGAGGATTTTCAAGTGTATGTCACTATCAAGTGAACCATACGGATATGCGATTACTACATCCACAAGACGGCGTATCGAGCTTTTGTGACACAGTTAAACTTATTAAAAATCTAAATGTGATGGTGTCCATTACGGGAGAATAAATCCTCATAATCAATCCCGGTCTTTGTGAGAAGCCTTGGGCTCTGAGTCGAGCTTTATATCTTGTAATTTTATTGTTTTCATTCATTTTTCTTACAAAGACCCATTTATATCTTACAGAGATTACATTTTCAAGGGTTCGAACTACAGGTCCAAACACTTTTCGTTTTTCTAAGGAATTCAACTCCGCATGTATGGCTTCTTTCTATTTTGGCCAATCATTTCTATTTTGACAATCTTTAATAGATTGTGGTTCAGAATCTTCATTTTGTATGATATCTAGTGCCACATTAAAGGCGAAGATATTGTCCACGACAATATTATTTTGTTCCCATAATTTATGAGATAATAGATAATTTATTGAAATCTCATTATTTTCGGACACTTGTGGTTTTTCAGGAATCACATTATCAGTGTTTAATTGATCAATCGTTTCTACCATTGTTTTATTAAAAGTTTTTAGTTGAGTTTTCTCTTGTACTTTTTTCTTTCGAGGTACAGAGTCTTTGGCACCAATTGGTCAACCATGCTTCTGGCATATTTGATATTCATTTGCTATGACAGATTATCCTACAGGACATCAATTTTGCGAGAGTATTTTACATTTGGAACATATGACTTTGTCGCTTTCTTTGTATCAACGAATACACCAGGTAATTGGCTTGCAACTATTTACAAGTGAATGATTTTCTCAACTTCTTGCTCACATTGATTACTGTGGGGATCAAAATGAGATAAAGTTGTTTCATTTCAAAAAAAAATTATCTTTTTTTTAGGGATGTAGTTTTCTCCTCCCAAAATTGGGAAAGTCATTTCATCAAAATAGAAATCGAAAGCGTGAAGTAAATAAATCACATGTTAAAGGTTCAAGATACTTAATAATGGATCGTAAGTCAAACCCAACATAAATTCCAAGTCTTTGTTGGGGACCCATTTTTGTACGTTATGGGGGTGAAATTGGGACTTGGAACAACCAAAAACTCGTAAATGAGAAATATTATATTCGGGACCAAATACAAGTTGTAAAGGTGAGTATTCATGATAAGCGGTTGGTCTTATACGAACTAATAATGCAGAATGTAATATAGCATGACCCCAAACAGATGTTGGGAGTTTTGTTTTCATAAGTAAAGGTCTAGCAATCAATTGAAGACGTTTGATAAACGGCTTTGCTAAACCATTTTGTATATGGATATGAGCAACTGAATGTTCAACGACAATCCCAATTGACATACAATAATCATTGAATGCTTGTGATCTAAATTCACTAGCATTATCAAGACGGATTGTCTTGATTGAGTAATCGAAAAATTGAGCTCGTAGTTTTATAATTTGAGCAAGTAGTCTACCAAAAGCTACATTTCTAGTAGAAAGTAAGCGGACATGTGACCATTGGATCTTGAGATGCTTGAACTCTTGTATTAATTTGACTTTGATCTTGACATTGCTTGAGAGTTCGATTTGTAGCGCTTTGAATATTACTTGAAAATATATTGTTAGTAAACAATACTAATTTGTTTGTTATAATCAAATCATTAAGGTTTAAAGTTAACCATATGTCAACAATTTCTCCCTTTTAATTACGACAAACAATGTGATAATATAGAGTGTAATAAGATAAAATAAAGCATATATATTCTCCATTTCTTTTTCAAGTAAACATAGTTTGATAAATTTGTAGTATGATACCATTTTGTATTACAAACTTTTTGTATTACATCATTTGATGACTTTTGATTTCATCACATATCAAATGTCCAAGTTGTTTGTCAAACATTATCAAATTTTCATTACATCATATTCATATTCATATTCATCACATCATCATATTTTCCCCATTTTGGCATAAACAAAAGTCAAAATCGAAATATTAAGGTAAAATTCTCCCTAAATTAAATAAAATATGATAATCATTGATAGAACTTGAAAGTTAAAGACAATCATATTTCATAAATAAAAACTAGAGCATAAAACTAGACATGAAAGTATTTCCATAAGCATAGAAACAAGAAAACTAAGCGTCCGAGCATAGGAGGTGGAGGAATCTGGTGCCGAGATGAGAATGAAATGCTTGTAGGGAGGCAAGCACTTGTTGGAGCATAGATTGCAAGCCTTCAACCCGTCGAGGTAAGAGAGTCGATCCGACCATTGAGTAGATTATAATGGTCCTCGGTGAAAGTGAAGTCGGAGGTGAAGGACGATGGCCTATGTGATCTCGGTCTTGCTTGGGATGATCATTTTCTTCTTCATTCATTTCTTCACAATCCTCAAATGGCAAAGTAGAGGGTCCCGACTCATCATCAAATCTCTTTGATTTCGCCACCCATTGTCCATTTTCTTTGACAATTTTCATGCGTCTAAGGGTAAGAGTATTAATGGTGTCGGTGGGTTTAGGAAGAGGGCGACCGCATCACGGAAGGAGACTTCAAAGTGTTGAAAACTTTGGTGAGAATCAATCCGTAAGGAAGCGCCTTAGGCCTAGTGCCGCTAAGAACCGAGTTCATATGTTGGAGTATAGTGTATGAAAAATCTAGTTTTTGCCCAATTAGGATAGAGTCAAGAAAGAAGACGTCATAGTGATTGACTTCTTCAAGATGAACTTTTCGAGAGACAATGATATAGGTGATGATATTGTGCAGGGCACGACAAGTAAGGGTTAGTTGATTGGTACTTAGTTGTGCGGGAGTGTCAAAGTGTTTCACGGTGACACGACGACATGCCTCAATGGGATTGTATCCCTCAAGATGAGGAATTGTTTTAGTGATATATAGACGCATACCCCATCCTCAAGATGAAGAATAGAACGAATAAGTTCTTGAGTAATTTTAATTCGTTTATTCCTAACTAGACACGCGATACCCGTCCCCAGAGAGAAAGTCATGTTCTTATAGAAGTTTTTGACGATGGATGGATAGACTTTATCATTTAGTGTGAGAATGGTAACCCAATCCATACCAACAAAAAGATCCTCTATGTGAAAGGAAAGGGCATCAAAAGTAAAGGAAGCGAGATCAACATTCTTACCAATGAGGACGGGACAACGGTCGAACCAAGTCACTTGAGGTGCTTCTTCTTTGGAGGATAAAGAAGGTGCCATTTCCCTCATTGAGCGCTTAGCAGCCATTTTTACTCGAGGCATAGTGTTTGAAAACGGATTATGAGGCTAGGGTTTGTGTTCGTCCGGTTGAAATGGATTTTAACAATTTTGGGGTAAAAAATTGGGGATTGTCCGATTTTTGGAAATATAATGAGATGGTTTTTTTATTTTTGGTAGAAATTTGACGATTGGAATGAGTTTTGATGAATGGGTAGAGATTGGAAGAGAAAGTCGAGGTTCATGTGAAGAAGAAATGAGAAATTTGACAAAAAGAAATAGATTAAAAAGCTGATTTTTGCTGATAAGGTCAACTGGTTGTATCAGACGGTCGACCATTTGAACTTGAATTTTTAAAAAAAACTCTGTTCAAACAGATGATGAGGCGATCGTCCAGTTGAATGGAAATGGATAATACAAGTATTGTCTGTGTAAGCTAAACGAACGACTGTTTCATGAAGCAGTCAACCGTTTCAATTCTTCAAATTTTTACACAAGTCTCTGTTTAAACGGATGATTATCTGGATGAACAAAATATCATCCGTTTAGCTTCAAACGGACGTCCATTTGGTTATACGGTAGTCCGCTTCAGCGGATTTTTTGAAAAATCATGCATTTTTAACGATTTGATCCTCTGATAAAGACTTTAAAACACGTTTATCACATGAAATGCAATCAATTATAGGAAACATAAAGAGTTACCCACAAACTTCACCTTCATCAATTATGCCAAGATTTCATCGAATATAAGCAAATATTTCAAGTGCTAATGGTTTTGTAAATATATCGGCCAATTGTTTATCCGTATTTACAAACTCTAAAGATATATCTCTCTTTTGTGCATGGTCTTAAAGGAAATGATGTCTAATCTCACTGTGTTTGGTTCGAGAATGCAAAATGGGATTTTTAGATAGATTTATGGCATTAGTGTTATCACACATGATAAGAACTTTTTCAAAAGATAGGTAATAGTCATTTAGAATTTGTTTCATCCATAGGATTTGAGCACAACAACTAGCGGTGAGATATATTCGGCTTCGACGGTTGATAAAGCTGCGAAATTTTGTTTCTTACTAAACCAAGAAACTAAAGCAAAGCCTATAAAATGACAAGTTTCGCTAGTACTTTTACGATCAATTGTGCAACCGGCCAATCAACATCCGAATAGCTAAGTAAATCAAAATGAGTTTCTTTGGTATACTAAAGACCGAAGATCTAGTTCTACTAAGATAACGGAAAATGCATTTTACGGTACTAAGATGTGAATTCTTAGGATTAGATTGATATCTAGCACATAAGCATACACTAAACATAATATCGGGTTTACTAACGGTTAAATAAAGAAGAGATCCGATCATACTTTGATATTTTGTTATATCAATAGAAGTACCTTGTTCATCTTTATCTAATTTGATTGATGAGCTCATATGAGTATTCATTGGTTTCAATTCTTCCATTTCAAACTTTTTGAGCATATCTAAGATATACTTGGTTTGACTAATAAATATTCCATCATTAGTTTGTTTGATTTGAAGCCTAAGAAAGAACTTAAGTTCACCCATCATACTCATCTCAAATTTCTTGCTCATACACTTATAAAATTCTTTACATAAGGAAATGTTAGTAGCACCAAAAATGATATCATCAACATAAATTTGAACAACAATCATATCATTCTTTTTTGTTTTTATAAAGAGTGTAGTATCCGTCTTACCCATTAAAAGTCATTTGATAAGAGAAATTTACTTAATCTTTCATACCATGCTTTAGGAGCTGTCTTTAATCAGTAAAGGGCTTTTCTAAGTTTAAAAACTTTATCCGGGTAGTTATGATTTTTAAAGCCAGGCAGTTGCTCAACAAAAATTTCTTCTTGAATGACTCCATTCAAGAATACACTTTTGACATCTATTTAAAAAATAGTGAAATTCTTATGACAAGCAAAAGTAAGAAGCATGCGAATTGACTCTAATCTAGCAATTGGTGCAAATGTTTCTTCGAAATCAATACTTTTTTCTTGATTGTAACCTTGAACCACTAATCTAGCTTTGTTACGCACAATTATACCATTTTCATCTCGTTTGTTTCGAAAAATCCATTTTGTACCAATTACGGTTTGAGAACTTGGTCTAGCAACAAAATCTCAAACATGATTTCTTTCAAATTGATTTAATTCATCTTGCATAGCTAGAATCCAAAATTCATCAAACTCAAACTTCTTTAAAATTCTTTGGCACAATTTGCGAAAGGAAAGCACAATTGTTAAGAAAATTTCTAAAAGTGTTTCTAGTGCTTACTCCTTTTGATGGATCACCAATAATGAGATCTTTTTGGTGAGAATGGACATACCTCCATTCTTTAGGTAATGATGAAGTGTTAGGATCTTCATGAGGTTCTTCTTCATTTTGTTGCATAATCGTTTCCTCCTTATGTTGAATTTCAACATTATTTAGATTTTCTTTGTCTTGATTTTGAACACTTAGTTGTTTAAATAAAATTTTCAAATATTTATCATCAATGTTTTTCTCTTGTTCAATAGAATTAGTTTCATAGAAAATAACATGCATGGATTCTTCAACTACTAAAATTCTTTTATTAAAAACTCTATAAGCTTTGCTAGTAGATGAATATCCAAAAAAAAAAATTCCAACATCGAATTTTGGATCAAATTTTCTTATGTTCAATATAAAGCATTTACACCCAAAAATTTTAAAATATCCGATATTGGGAATTCTATTTTTTCAAAGCTCATATGGAGTTTTGGTTTTCTTTCAACTAACCAAATCTCTATTTAAAATATAGCATGGAGTACTTACGGCTTCATTTCAAAAGTATTTTGGTAAATTATTTTCATTCAACATGGTCCGAGCCATTTCTTGCAATGTTCGATTCTTCATTTCTACTACATCATTTTTGAGAAAATCTAGGAGCGAAAAATTATGTTCATATCCATTTGATTTACAACACTCATCAAAAGCTATATTTTCAAATTCTCCACCGTGATCACTCCTAATTGTGGTAATGGTGTATCCCTTTTCATTTTGAACTCTTTTGCAAAAATGTTTAAATGTATTTAAAACTTCATCTTTTAAATTTAAAAACACGACCCATGTGAATCTTGAGAAATCATCAACAATAACAAATGCATATTATTTTCCACTTAAGCTAGCAGTTCTAGAAGGACCAAATAAATCAATGTGGAGAAGTTGTAAAGGTCTTGTAGTAGAAGATTGTTGTTTAAGTTAAAATAACTCTTTACTTGTTTTCCAAATTGACAAGTATCACAAATTTTATCTTTTCAAACATTATATTTGGTAAACCTTTACAAAATTATTTTTAGAGATTTTTGAAAGTATGTCCATATTAACATGATCTAATCTTCTATGTCATAACCAAGAATCATCATTTATACTTGAAAGACATTTTATTTCATTTTCAAGTTCAAATTCAATATTTATGATGTAAACATCCTTACTTCGACTCCCCATGAACAATACATCTTCAGATATAGCATCCTCGATAAGGCATTTAGAAGAATCAAATTTAATAAGATAACCTTTATCACATAATTGACTTATACTAAGCAAGTTATGTTTAAGATTATCAACTAATAAAACATTTTCAATAGAAGGAGAGGAATGATTACCAATATTTTCAATGCCTATGATTTTTTTCTTTAGCATTGTCTCCAAAAGTTACATGACCTCTATCTTTTCTTTTGAGACTTGATAGAAATGAACGATCCCCAGTCATGTGTTTTGAACAACCACTATCCAAGAACTAATTACTCTTGACCTTTCGTGGTACCTACAAAAATAATTTTGATTTTTTATTTTTGTTACCCACATAAGTTTGGGTCCTTAATAGTTAGTGTTTGTGGATTCTTTTATTCATTTATGTTTCCGTTCAAAGTATAGTATTTTTTTAGTTGAACAATTATAAGCAACATGACCAACTTTCTTACAAAAACTACATGTTATGTTTTGTTGAAAAAAATTAGATGATTTCACAAATATAGTGTTTCAAGGGATTTTTGTTTCAAGAAATATTTATATTCAATTCTCTCTTTATTTAACATATATTTTTGCTCACCAAGCATTAATTCAAAATTTTTCTTTTCTTGGGTAAACTTGTGAATAATACTTGTTAAATCAATTACTTTTTATTTCAATGAAAATTTTTCTTTAATTAAAGATTTATGATCATCATTTTCCTTTTGAAAGTCTGTTTGTGCAATAAAAAGTTTCTTGACTACCTTTTTCAATAAGGAATGTTTATTGTTAAGGATAGGTATTTTGAAACAAGTTTTTCAAATTCCTCAAGAATTTCATTATAAGAAGTAGATAAGTCATTGTATGAGCCATTGTTGTTTGTACTTACCTCATCTTCAATAGCCATGAAGTATAGGTTGGCGATCTCTTCTTGAACTTCATCTTCTTCGAGATCATCTTCATCAATATCGTCCCATGTAGCTTGAAGTGCTTTCTTTTTGGTGAACTTCTTCTTGTTTGGACATTCGGTCCTCTTGTGACCAAGTTTGTCACAATTATAGCATATTATCTTTTTGTTTTTCTCTTCACTTTTCTCTTCTTTCTTTTGAAATTGTCGATTATTTCAAAACTTTCTCGACTTCTTGACAAGAGAACTTGATTATCAAGTTCTTCATCACTCATGTTCGTGTTGGAGGATCCTTCATCGTTTGTCGATTTCAATGCAATTAGCCTCTTGGGAGGCTCCTTCATCTCTTCTTTGCTTTTTCTTGTTTTCTTCTTCGTTTCAACATTGTTGAGCTCATACGTCATCAACGTTCCATATAGCTCCTCCAATGGATAAGTGTTGACATCTTTTGTATTCTCTATCAACATGCTTAAAGAGTTCCAATCTTCCAAAAGAGACCTAAGTATTTTACTCACAAGATCACCGTTAGTAAATTTTCGATCAAAACCCTTAAGGCCATTAATAATATCGGTAAAGCGAGTAATCATATCTACTATAGGGTTCATCTTGCTTCATAAAAAAAATTTCAAAATCTTTTGTCAATAGATTTATCTTAGTTTCTTTAACCTTGTTAGCACCTAAGTGAGTTATCTCTAATGCATGGCAAATATCATATGCGGAATCACATGTGCTAATATGATTAAACTCATTTTTATCTAAAGCACAATAAAGTAAGTTTTTGGCTCTAGCATTCAAATATAATTTTCTTTTATCCTCTTCATCATATTCTTCTCTAGGCTTATGAGTAGTTTGGTCTTGTTTATCATTAACTTTAATACTTTTTGTTGGCACATATAGACCAAATTCAATGACTTCCTAAATGTTATAATCAATTAATTGAATATATATCATCATTCTAGTTTTTCAATAATTGTAGTGGGTGCCATTAAAGAAGGGAGGACAATTTGTAGAGTGTCCTTCAAGACTTTGAATTTTTTGGTTAGTCATTACTCAAGATTGTATAATCTTTAAAAAAAATAAGCACATTGCTCGATACCAATTGATAGCCCAAGAATAACTAACCAAGAGGGAGGTGAATTGGTTTTCAAAAATTTCATAAAATATTCTCAAAATAAGAAATTTAAGAAATAAAAATTAATCCACAAAAATATGAGCACAATGTAAATAAATAAAAGGGTAGAGAGAGTGCAAACAATATTTTTATGGAGGTTCGATCCAACCAATGATCTCGTCCCTCGTTACCAAACTCTCCAATACGAGCACGGCTTTTTCACTATCTTAATTGACTTATGGTACAATCCAAACCCTTACATTGTATCCGGTGGCTTACAAACAAGGAGCATCAATCCTTATACAGTACTGAGCTTTCAAAGGATCTCAATACGACCCAAAGATATATAAAGAAATAGATTTGAGAATGTATTTCTCTCTTGATGAATGATAAGTACAAGGTTAGTTCTAAGAGAGACTAACACTTTAATAAATAGCAATAGATGAGAAAGCTCAAGTGTTAGAAAAAAACTTTATTGATAATGATGAGTCAAAAGTTTGATTTGATCAAACAAAGTTTTTTAATGAGTGATATTGAAGATATAAATACAATTTGAATGAATTTTCTCAATATGATCCTCTCTATAAATGCTCTTGTAAGTATTTTTAAATGATAATAAATGAAGATGTATTTATAGAGATGAATTTTTGTCACTTTTTGTTGAAACGGATGACCAAACGGATAACCAGACGGTCGAACGATCAGACGGTCAAAACTAGCCGTTGGAACAGTAAAAATCAGAACAGACACTTTTTAGAAAATGACAGCCAGATGGACAACCGGTTCACCCAAACGGTCGACCAGTTCACTCCAAATGATCGACCGTTTCATATAAACGGATGACCGTTTCTACAGTTTGAAAAATTGATTTGTGGCTTTGATAAAAGTGTTTCATGCAAGTAATATCAACATAGGTTTTGTGCATAAAAATATTTTTGAGCTTTCATTCATTTAATTGCAAAAAATTAAAGAGTTATTACATTTACAATTTTATCTAGAAATCTATTATTCGAACTTGATCTTCGAATTTTGAATTTTGAATTTTGAATCTTGAGATGCTTGAACTCTTGTATTGATTTGACTTTGATCTTGACATTGCTTGAGAGTTCGATTTGTAACATTTTGAATATTACTTGAAAATATATTATTAGTAAATACTAATTTGTTTGTTATAATCAAAACATTAAGATTTAAAATTAACTATAGGTCAACAAAAGATACTTATCTCGTGAATGTGATACATGGCTACCGTTAAAATAGTTAGTCAAAGACGGTTCTTTAAAATAAATTTAATAATCCTATTTCATTTTTGTTTTTCATCGCTAATTAAATTTTATTTGAGGTTATTTTTAATAACTTATCTATACTATATCTAAAATGGGCTTAAAAAGAGAAACATTTTTGGACAGTTATATTCTTACAAAAATTTTAAAATTTCATAATCACCATTATTGTTCATTAATATATAAATATCTTTTAATATTTTATTTATTATTATTTTATTGTTAATATTGCACATTAAATTTTTAATAATTTATTAAATTTACAATTAACTTTTAAAACATTTAATCTATTAAATTAAATATGAAGGTGAAAATATTTTTTTTTTTTTGCATTACGTAGATAAAATGAATGAAAAGTAAGTTTAAAAAAAAAAATTGAATGGAAAAAATTGTAACCTTGTTTATTACCTCATTAAAATTCAAATCACGGTTGTCAAAACTAAAATAGAGATGAAAATATTATTTTTAAAAGATTACAATTATTATAGTTCAAAACTAACATTAAACTTTTTTAATTTTTAATTTTTAATTAATTTAGTTTAATCAATAAATTATATATATATAAGCGTACAATTATCTTTTAGTATTTTATTTATTACTCATTTATTGTTCATCATTATTGTACATTAAATTTTTAACAATTTATTAAATGTACAATTAAAATTTTAAACATTTAATCTGTTAAATTAAATATGAAGGTGAATAGACGATCTCAACTTTTTTTTTTAAATTTTTGCATTACGTAGAAGATAGGAATGAGAAATGAGTTTAAAAAAATAAATGAAAAAGTTGTAACCTTGTTTATCATGGCATTAAAATTCAAATTATGGCTCTCAAAACTTAAATGGAGATGAAAAATTATTTTTAATACATTAGATTACAGTTACTATAGTTCAAAACTAACGTTTGAATTATTTTTAATATATACATATATATATATATACCTGCAACGTCAACAATATATATATATATTGTTGACGTCGGAACACGCAACGCTCACGTGTCAACAGATCTCCAATACTCCTCTACCAACTTGTATAGACACGCACACTCGGACAATCGTTAGGCACCAAGATCTCCGGAGAAAAGGGGTCCGACGATCATTGGTACTCCGACGATCATTGGTACTCCGACGATCAAGTCAATTGTCGGTATAAAAATATTACATGGGGGGCGAAAGTTATTGGGTGTGAGAAGGACAAGTAGGCAGAGATTTGAGCAGAGTTTAGAGTAAAATTCTAAGTGCAAAAAAAAGCGTACCTTGGAACAATCGGAGACGTTGTATTTATAGTGCAAGAGTCCTGATTGATTTAGAAAACAAATCAATCAGATACCCGATCGGATCCTCATTCCTTATGTGATAGGGATCATTCCTTGTCAAGGTAATCTCCAAGATTATCTACCTTATTTGAGTTTATCACGTTGCCTAATTTTTAGGAGATTATGATTCGATTTCTTTGTAAGGATCTGTGTGACAATCCAACGTAATATGTCTTCTATTCACTCTCTGGTCATTCCAGAATATCGTTCTGCCTGCTGGTTATAGTAAATACGAAGCCCAACGAGGCCTTATGGATCTGCAGTGAGTCTTGAGGACCTCTATGGGCCTCGCAGTATTTTATTTCAAGAATGCTAAAATGTCGATGGGCGCCGGGGCCTTCTTAAGATTTTCTGAGGCCCTCATTTGGGCTTATGTGGGGGCTTTCGTTGGGCATTTGGTCGACGTGGAGGCCCTATCAAAATCGGATGGTAACAATAGTCCCTCAAGTCCACGCCTATTATTTATAATAGGCGTGGGACTTTGAGAGTAAGAGAAGAAATTTTGAAAACAAAAATTTTAAGTTTTAACGGATTCCGTTGGGTGTGGTCTTCGCATACTGAATTATCAATTGAACTTACCCAGTATAGTCCCCTAGGTCCGAAGCCAAACATTTATGATGGGTGAGGGCTTCAGGAGACTAGACCCTGGTGACGTGTCATGCGGTTGGTGTGATCCTATCAATCAAGGCTGTCAATCCGTGGCCAGATAATCATGAGTGAGAGGATGCATATATTTAATGCCAACAGCACGTAGCAGAGAATGGGGGCGCGCGTGGGGCGCGTGCGTCATTGTTTCAAGAAACGCTTAGGGTTCCGTTTCCCGCCTGATGCTCTGTTCCAAACGTGCGTCCACTAACAATCGATTCAGATGCAACACGTGGGAAATGGACAGTGGAGATTGGAATGGCTCATCCTATAAAGTTTGGCGCCCTCCTTCATTACAAGTTCTTCTCGCTTCTATGCCTGTTGTAAGTATTGTGAGTGTTCTGCCGATAAGCACGAAATTCCAAGTGTTGCATTGTTCTAACTGCATTTCTGAGGAAAGCGCGCCCAAAGTTGCTGTGATTTGTTTCGTTGTTTGCTTTCATAATTATTTCTTGACTCCATAATTTGGGGATTATACCTTGTCGTACGTTCCGACGATAGTAGAAGTATCAACTTTAATGTCGTCTGGGAACAACGATTCGCAAAATCAATTGGATGTTCGAACAAACCCTAGCATTCGGGGTGAGTCATCATCATCTGCCTCTTCATCTTCCTCATCTGAGGTTGTAGGAAAAGTAAACTAGGCGCCTACAGCTGCAATCCCGTCGGCTTCATCCACAAGTAGGAGGGAGGTTTGTCCATCCGGCCCGTCGAAAGAGACCACGGAGAAGGACAGCCGGACGCCGGGTGCCCGAGATGAGGGGTCGTTTGATAAGAGGGATGCCCCGGTAGCCAAGGCACTTAACGAGGAGCTTAAGCGGTCGGCCACAGAAGGGTCCATGGCGTGCTCGAGGATCGTGTTTCCGTGTCCGTAATACTCAGGGCTCCGGGCCCAAAGGAACGCTACCGATGACCCTCTGAAGGATTCGTCGCGATTTACGAACCTGCGATGCAGCAGAGCCTTTGCCTGCCTATGCATCATTTCTTTCGTAAAGTTCTAAAAGATTAGAATCTGGCCCCTTGCCAGATAATACCGAATGGTTAGGGGCAGATGGTGGCCTCATACCTATTGTAGAGCATTGTCGAGGCGAGAGGGAACCTGACCCCGAGAGAGTTTGAGTCTATATACCGGCCCTGCCGATGCACGGGTTGGTATAAGATTTCTCCTCGGCCAGGCCAGAAATGGGAGACGGCCACCGAGAGTCCCAACAAAGTACATAACTGGAAGGAAAGGTTCATCTTTATAGGCGGAGAGTGGAAATTTATGCCAGAGGACCCTCTTCTCCATGTGTCTATTCCTCGTCAATTCGGAGAACTTGGTATAGACCATTTGCATTTGTATGGAATTTAGACCATAGTTCGACTTAATGTATTGCTTGCTTTTACTGATCGCAGAAGCCACCAATCCCAAGAGGGGCCAATGGGAGCCGAGGTCGAAGTGGAATAAGGTACGAGCTCTCAAGAAGTGACTTGAGTCTCAAAGAACTTGTTGAATGACGACAACTTATTGGCCATTTGCGGACTAATGGGTGAGTCTCATAAGTTTTGATATATCGATTTCACCGTGAAGAGTTGCCTGAACGTGTTGCATATTGGTGTTTGTGTTAACAGCTTTCAAGTTTAAAAGTATTCCTACGCTCCGTCTCACCCGCCCCGCCAGTGGAGAGGGTTCTTCGGCCCGGGCTCCTGTGCGGAAGGTGTCCAGTCCATTGCAAGAGGTCCGGGATGTTATGTCATCAGGGTCAGTCAATCCTCCGGCCTCCGATGTTCCGGGGTCCACTCGGTCGAACGTCTCTCCTCCGCCCCCGTCTTCGCGTTCTCGTCCTCCACCTAGCTCTGCTCTCCCCGAGGATAAGGAAAAGAAAATTGCCGAGGACACGGGTGATGTGGCCCATCGAAAGAGAAAGAATCCCACCGTGGATGGGAGGTTTATGCAAGATGCCTGCAAGACGAGGCGGGCTGAAGGAGGGCGACGGCCTTCGACGCATCAAGATGGAGGAGCTGAGGTCGCTGGGAATTTGGGCTCTTCGACAGGCTGGAGGAGTCGTGTCCGCATCTCCCAGCGCCGGGAGGAACTAGAAACTTTCGTAATGGAAATGCTCCTTGCCCATCCTGCGATGATGGCGGCGAGAGTGCACAAATATTGGACCCAAAAGTGGAAAAGGTGATCGAAGAGGCCACCGTACGTGAGCGGCTGCAGATGGCAGAGATGAATTTGATACGTGGGTTGGTTATAATTAAGGAGTTATTCGGCACTGGAAAGATTTGATGGCCGGTCTGATGGCGAGGCGAGGCCAAGTCCGAGAAGTTGGTCAAGAATTGAAGGCCATGAGTCTCGAGAAAGCGCGCAATGAGTCTCGAAAAGAGAGCTTCATTCAAAGCTGGACTTGGTTGTAATGAAGGAGGCGGACATGAAGGGCAAGTATGAGATTGAGTGAAGGCCGCCAAAGAGAGTCTCAAACAAGCCCGAGATCGGAAGAGGGTCTGCCAAGCTTTTCGAAACGTGCCGAGGAGGCTTAAAAGTTAGCCGAGGACGGACTTTGCTACCGGTGAGATCTGCGCTAGCCATCGCGACAGCTAGCCTCAGAGACCGTCCTCGCAGAGAATGAAAAGTTGTTGGCCGCGCGAAGCCGGAGTTGGAGAGAGTCGGGGCGAATGCGCTGGTGCCGAGGCCAAGGAGGTAGAAGCATATCAGGATGCGTTCGTGGACACGCCTGAATACCAAGACCTCGCCCATCGCTTGATGACCATTGGAGGCGAGCAGTTGGTAGATCAGATCGCAGAAACCCATCCAGAATGGGATATTTCATTCCTTCGACAGACTTTTACCGATGCTCGATTTACTAACATCCTTCTAGAACAAGCCGACGACCAAGTCCCCCACCTGTTGTGGAAGAAGGCTTGCAATGTGCCAACCCTTAGAGAAGCGGCGGGGCTGCTGAACTAGCTATTAAATTTTGTCTATCTCTTTTGCGCATGTTTCAGAACTAGCTATTAAATTTGTTTTTCTGGCCTATCTCTGTTCCTGTTTTTCACTTTTATAAATGATTGCGCATGGGGAGTAGCTCCTAGAACCTAGGAATCACTCCCTTGGGCATTAACAATGCCAACTTTTTCTGGAATCCAAAGAGTTAACGTCTTTAATGCCCCAGTAAGTGGGAGGGGGGCAGAACCGTCGTGTGGCGTTCCAAATACCCCCAGGGCAGTTGCATTTACTACTTTGTACCAAGTTCCCATGCAGCCTCTATATATATGATAAAAGTAAGACTGAGGACCCTTCATGTGCTCCTCATGTATGTGCAACTCCAAAGAAGTTACGTGAGTTAGCTTTCAAAAGCGTAATTACTCTTGAGTCGTGTGACCATAGCTATGGAGGTGCGAATAAAGAAACTAGTTCGAATGCCTACAAATTGGAGAATCAACATTGAGAGGACCAAACGCCCAGCTAATCAACATTCAGGGGACCAAACGTATGGGAAGGTTGGGCCTAGCAGCCTTAGCCCGTCCATACCCCGAACGGCGCATCCCTGATTCGAGTGATGGGGCTAGGGGCCCACTGCCAAAAGGTGTCAACGGCATTTTTTGAGCAGTGTGGCCTAATTAGTCACCAAATCAACGCGTATTGATTTTAGGAGACTCCCGATCATGGTGGAATCAGATCTCCAACTCCTGACGATGCTCGGGGTGACGAAGACCAGTAAATAGACTTAGCAGATCTAATATCCCAATGTGTACCGATCCAAAGAGGCAGCGGGGTAGTAGGATAATTATCATGTGTGTTTGTTTACATCTTGTATTCTGAATTATATTGAATAAAACACGATTGTTCCAAAGTTTCCGAGGTTGTTTCATTTGTGTGGATTGCTTGGGGTGTCTGGGCTTTAGTCTTCTTCGACACCATACGGAGCCTACAAAGCCGCATGTACAATTTAGAGTCGCCAACTACGCCTTGAGCGACAATATATATTGTGCATAGCGGTACCTCGGTGGCTGGCAATGAACAGCCAATACGTTGGGTGGCACGCCGAAGTTTTGTCGTTCGGCACGCCTTCGACACCACGCATTTGTGAAGCTATATGGGACAAGATGTCCTTGCCAACCTTGCAATGGTGTTCATACAATTTGCAAAGCGTATTATCACGCCGCCTTTACGTCTTCCTAGGGTTTATTTGAGGTGCATTCATTACATCCCCACGCGTTCGTTTATCTGACGGTTAGTATTCTGCCGCGCTTATATATGTGTTTGCAAGATCGTGCTTTATATTTCCCATCTTTACTCTTCTCTTTGTCATATTCGGATCCCGGTTGTTGCTAGTCATGTCGGGCTTCCATTTTCCAAAGTCCCAAAGTTTAAGATAAGGCATGGGAGGGTTGTAAAGGATATCTCTCCTCCACCTCCGGTACCATCTCGTGGAGTTTGATCAGGGGACCACCGTGTTGCGGATGCCAAAGATAACGACGGGTAACTCCTCTTTATTCCTCCGGCCAGGGGAGGCGACATCTGAAGTGCCATCTATTTTGATTCCCGCAAGACCCGTGCCTTCGTCGAGAAGTGCTAGACAATCGAGAAAGAGAAAGGCGGGCGCCGAGAGTGGAGAGGAGGCATTCCGAGCCCCCACACCTCCTCTTCCTGGCAAATACGAATATATCAACATTGGGTCTCGCCGGGATGAGTTGGACCCAATGGTCTTAGGAAAATCTGCCACTCCCGGTGCTAAAGCAAAGCGGTATCCGTTCATAAGTATTGGACTTCCACCTTTGGGAAGGTGGCCGATAACGTAGAATTGACAGAGTTGTTGAAACTGGCTGAAATGTATACCTCCCGCAGTCACGTGCTTAACTGCGAGTTGTACAAATTATTGGAGATGAAGTTCGACGAATTACGCTCCACCGCTGGAGGAGATGAGGATGTTGGAGCGCTGCGTGCGGAAAACAAAGATCTATAGGAGCAACTAGTATTCTCCGAAGATGCGAGGGCTCGTGCAACGTACGACGTTATTAAAGCTAGGACAATCCAAAGAGCATGTGTTGATGCTCAGAAAACAGCTGAGTCGCAGTTGAAATCTTGTCAAAATATGATTTATGCCAAAGATAAAGAACTGACCAAGGCGCTGGATGAGCTGTCGAAGGCTCAGGGCTTATTGGCTAAACTTGGGGTCCTCGGTTATGCCGAAACCCAGGGCCTAACTAGGACGTAGGAATCTTGTACTTTCTTAATAGTGTTGTCTTTTGGTTTTGAGATTGTAAAGCTTCTTGTGATGTACATTATTGTATAAATTATTTTATCTGGCCATGTGGCCCAACAAAAACCCATTATCCTTGTTTGTTTCGAATGCGCGTTGAATATTAATCCAGCGAGTTTGGCAGAGCTGGCTGCGAACCACACTCCCTCGTTGCTGAATTGTATTTACTTGCTTGTTTACACGTTGAATGTTTATCCAGCGAGTTGACAGAGCTGGTCGTGAACTACACTCTCTCGTTGCCGAATTGCATTTACTTTCTTGTTTACGCATTGAATGTTTATCCAGCGAGTTGACAGAACTGGCCGCGAACCACACTCTCTCGTTTCTAAATTGCATTTACTTGCTTGTTTACACGTTGAATGTTTATCTAGTGAGTTGACAGAGCTGGCTGCGAACCACACTCCCTCACTGCCGAATTGTATTTACTTGCTTGTTTACACGTTGAATGTTTATCTAGTGAGTTGACAGAGCTGGCTGCAAACCACACTCCCTTGCTGTCAAATTGCATTTACTTGCTTGTTTACGCGTTGAATATTTATCCAGTGAGTTGACAGAGCTGGCCGCGAACCATACTCCCTCGCTGCCGAATTGTATTTACTTGCTTGTTTACGCGTTGAATGTTTATCCATCGAGTTGGTGAGCCGGGCCGCGAACCACACTCCCTCTCTGCCAAATTATATTTACTTGCTTGTTTATGCATTGAATGTTTATCCAACGAGTTGATGAGCTAGCCACGAACCACACTCCTCATTGTCGAATTGCATTTACTTGCTAGAGCATGGAGGAGCAATCTTGTTGTGGAAAACATTGAACTTTATTAAGAAGAAACGCGGTGTCTAATGACGCCGGAAACAATCTTTGGAAAATTGAGAAGTACAAAATAAAACTATCGATGGTATGGTCGCAGATGGGCGACATTCCAGGGATGCCTCGTCTCCCTTCCTTCCAAGTCTTCTAATATGTAGGTTTCGGGCCGAATTTCTTCGATTATCTTGTAAGGTCCTTCCCAGGTGGGCCTGAGGGTTCCAACTCCCGCCTCTCTATTAGCCTGGAATACTTTCTTCAAGACGAAAACTCCCGCCCGACCTTGGAGTTGTAGTATCTAGTCATTTTCTCTAATCGACCATGAGACGAGTCTGCGAGTGTACATGTCTTTCGTCCCTGCAAGTCCAGGTTCGCCTGTGTAGATCGTCGTTTGTTACTTCGTCGAAATGCAAGTGCCTCGGAGAGGTATCCCTATTTCCTCGGAGAGGGTATCCCTATTTCGACAGAGATCATCGCTTTCGCCTCCGTATGCCATAGCGAAAGATCGGTTGCCTTGGATATGAATCAGTTCAGGGCCGCCAACCTTTCCGTCAGGCTCTGAACTTCCTTCGGGGAAGATGGTGACCGCATCTCGATGAGCACCTTAATCTTCTCGTGGTTAGCTTCTATCCCGCGTTGGTTGACCATGTAATCGAAGAACTTTTCGATCGACGATCAAGGCGCACTTGTGGGGTTGAGCTTCATGCGGTATTTGTAGAGGTGTCAATCGGGTCGAGGGGGTGGGTCGGCCCACCTCCGATGAAGCTCGGTGACCGTCCGCATTAGAAAAGTCCGCACCATGGCGGGTTGCGGACCGGGTCAACTTGACCCACAAAATTTGAATATGAGCCCGGCCACCGGCCACCCCATCCGGGTCGAGTCTGGTGTGGGCATGGTTCAACCTGGTTCAACCCGTATGAATAAAAATTAATTTTTTTTTAGAAATTACTAAAAAATTTAGTTACCTATTGTAATTAAAAAACATGTTCACACATATAGCAAAAAATATGTTAAATTACTAAATAAAAAATAAATAACAATAATAAATTCATATTTGTTAATTTTTTAATTTAATTTTTATTTTTTATATATATATTTAAAGACTAAAACAGCACGCATCTATCATATCTTTTACTTTAAACGACTCTATACCATTTATTAAAAATAAAATAAAAATAGGCCAGCGGTTAAAGGTCGAATCGTTCGGTTACCACAGGTCGACCTCCTCGACCCGTGACGACCTGTGGGTTGGCCTCTTCGGCCCATGAACGGCTCACCCGATTCATGGGTCGGCCTGTAGTTTTAGGTCGAGATGGGTGGGCCAATGCGGGTTCGGCCACCTACCCATCTTGACACCTCTAGGTATTTACTGAGAGGATTATGAACATTCTCTTTAAGTGCCCTATATGGTCCCTCGGCGTTCACGCTTTTCACGAGCATATCGTCAACGTACACCTCCATTGTGTTCCCGATTTGTCCTGCGAACATGCGATTTACCAATCGTTGATATGTGGCTCTTGCATTTTCAAGCCGAATGGCATCATCCTATAAAAATACAACCCCGATGCGTGATGAGCGAGGTGTGATCCTCGTCCCCTGTGAACATTGGGATGCGGTTGTAGCCCAAGTAGGCATCCATGAACCTAAGTAGCTTATGGCGGCGGTCGCGTCGACCAGCTGATTGATGCGTGGTAGCGGGAAGCTGTCTTTAGGATACGCTTGGTTTAAGTCTGAGAAGTCTATGCGTACACTCCATTTCTTAGTGCTCTTTCTCACCAGCACCGGGTTAGACACCTATCGGGGTAGACGGCTTTCCTGATGAACCCGTTGGCTAACAGTTTGTCGACCTCTTCCTTCAGAGCGTCGTACCTCTCAGTACTCAAATGTCTTCTCTTTTATATCTTGGGGTGCATTTTTGGATCCACCTTTAGAGCGTGACACGCCACATATGGGTCGATCCCCACCATGTCACTGTGTTTCCATGTGAAGATATCAGTGTTCTGCCGCAGGAACTGCTTCAACTCTTCCTTCATCTTCTCATCGAGTTTCTCTCCCACCTGCAACACTTGTGTCGGTTCCGAATGATTCACCAGAAATTATTCCAGCTCCTCGGTCGGGGAGGCAAGAGAGTCCGAGCCAATGATCCGGGAGTCTAGGCCCTCGTCCAACTTCATTTCCTCTTCTATTTTTTCGTGGTCAACGTCCATTGGCTCCGAATGTATAGTCATTCTTGTCGGGAGGCATCCTCGTGCTTCAAAACTTTTTGTAGGGCGTTCATATAGCATGACCTTGCCTCTGTCTGACTGCCGCGAATCTTGGCGACCCCTCCCAGCATCAGGAACTTTATGGCCAAGTGGTGTATGGACGTGACCGCCTGCAAATCCTTCAACGTGGGTCTCCCGAGGACTCCATGGTAGGCGGAGCGGGTATCCACTATCAAAAACTCCATGAACTTTCTGAGGTGGCATGGGGGTTCTCTGAAGTCCACCGCGAGGATAATCCTTCCTCGCGGGATAACGCTATCTCCCGTAAAACTGAATAGTGGCTCAGAAATGGCCGTCAGTTCATGATCCACGTCTATTTGGTCAAAGGCGCTACCGAACAAAATGTTCACGACGCTTCTATCGTCGACCAACATCCGTCCTAGTCCGTTCCTAGCGATGACTGCGCGGACTACCAGGACATCGCAGTGGGGGTAGTGTATATCGACCTCATCTTCCTCAGTGAACGAGATTTGTGGTACTCTTGATTGGTGTCCCTGGACCTGCCAACTTTCCATGGGCTCCTCTCTTGCTGCCTTTACGTAGTTTTGCTGCGAGTTCGTGGTATGCCCTCCGACATAGGGCCCTCCTATGATAGTGTTTATTTCTCGGACGGGGAGGGAGGGCTCCACAGGCCTTTCTTCCCTCGGTGGTCCCTGTTTCTGTCATTCCTTCCGTTATTGCGACGAGGTCCATCGTCCTGGCGTCGAGGAGGAGGTCTTCACCCTTGGTTGGGCAGCCCTCGACGTCCTTGCGCAGGTCGATTCCCCTCTCCCTGCCCTTGATTTCCATGATTGATCAGTTCTCTCACGTTTGGGTAGTCTTCCGTATTGTGTACCCTAGTCCTATGTATGCGACAAAACTTGGGTGGTACTATTTTTGGCAAGGTGGCCACCGCGAGCGTTTTAGGAAGGGAGACAAGGGCTACCTCTATTTGGTTGAACCTCCCGTAATGGTTGTTCGATGGTACCGGGGAGCGTCTTCTCTGAAAGTAGTTGAAACGAGGTTCAGGAGAGCGTCGCCCCTCTCTTCTGTAGTGATCTCTTCTTGTGGTGACCTCAAAATTCTACCTAAACTTTTTTTTTTTTTTTTGTATTCTACCCAGTAGGGTACTAGTACCATATTTGAGGGTATTGATACCCTTTTACTGTGTAAAGCATTTCTAGTTCTGGTTTGATTAAAAGCGATTTAAAACATGTTTCTCCATTTTCTTTTGATAAAAGTAGTTAGAAACTAATCTTAGAGGCAGATTTGGAGATCACCCTTTCTCTTTATGCTTCGGATTCATTTTATATTTGTTGTAAAAGTATGTATATTTAGTAAGATGAAAAGCCATAAACAAAAGCATAATCATTTAAACATAGCGGAAGAGTAAAACATGTGAATCTCGTCTTTTTATTTATTCTTCCTCCATCATTTTAAGTTACTTCAAAATAGATGTTTTAGGAAGGGAAGAAGGTACCTTACTTATAACTTTTCCTCAAAGTGGCTCATGACAAATTATTACGTCTCAAGAATGGTTCATATGCTTTGAACCCGATTAAAAGTGCTACTAGGAACTTTATCAAAAGGAAATTACTTGAATTAAAAAGCGAGTTCACCTATTTTATTACATTTCATAAAAGCAGTAGTGAGATACTCCATGGTCCAATAATCGAATATGTCCACAACAAAGTAGCTAGTTTCATATTTTTGTAATATGGGTACATGTGGATTGGAGGACCATACGTCAATCTTGGTGATCAAATGGTATTATTGGCCATCCGGCTACTTCCCACCTTAGTCCCATAACTTCATAGATTTCTCGATCCATTTCCTACAAGAGTCATAAAACGACTATGAATGGTGACATTCAATGAGTAAAATACGGTGCGTGTGTGATATTGCATATAGATATATCTTTTATCTTTCTTTGGACCCTTTCCACAAGCAATATTTGTACACCGAGCGCTCAAATAAACATTCTTTGTGCATAAGCTCGATGGCCAAACTTCTTAGGACACTAATCATCCTTTTATGAGCCACTTTTACCCTTGGCCATAGTTAATCAACTCATAGAACCCTTACCGTCCCAATATAGGCCACTTTTGCCCTTGGCCGTACTTTAATCGGACATCAAGTCTTCATGTGGGTCGCTCTAACCCTTAGCCAAAGTTGAATCAACTCCTTTCTTGGGACCCTTACCGTCCCCTATGGGCCACTTTTGCCCATGGTGTACAAATAAGTTTAGAAAAAATCTTTATGTGTTATAACATATCTTATCTTTGTTTACATATAAACTTTGCTTTCTCAAGTTGAGCATAAATGACACAAGATAGCTTTCTCATTCTCGTTCTTCCTTCTTGTTGCATAAATAGCAAATAGGCTCAAGATGCTCATAACATATCATGAAACTCATCAATATAACTCATTTGGAGCATGCAAGAGCACATGGAATACACACACATATAGATGTATATATTTGTCATATTGCACATAAATTATATACGTAATTTACTCACAACTTGTTGTTGTTAATCTTGATCCACCTGAAAATAAAAGGTTTTTAAACATCATAATCTTGTATGGGGTGAATGATACTTAAATCTGAAGTTGAGGGTATTTGGACCATGTAGGAACAGCCTTAATTATTTCTGGTGCAGAGATTTTTAGGGTATTGGTACCCTGTCGTAAAACTAAAATACAGGGTACCGATACCCTTTTGGGCAGAGAGGTGATAAAAACATTTTTTTTGAAAACTACATTCTCGGCCCATGGGATCTAACTTTCTACACCATGAAATCTAAGTTTCTTGGTCCCTCTAAGCTGCTGCCAGAAATGGGACTTTGGTACTTGGGTTGGAGATTCCTCTATTGCATTAGAGAGCTTCCTCTCCTAACTTTCTTATTACCCAAATCACTCACCTCTTCTCTCTGATTTCTCTCTCTTATTTGTGGGTTCTTCCCTTCTTGTTTATTACCAGAAAACTTGAGGGAGAGATGTGGGAGAGTTAGGGAGGTTAGATAGGAGGAAATGGGCAAGTGGTAGCTTGAAATGGGAAGGTATTTATAGGGAAAAAGTGTATCTTTTCTAATGATTACATATCTCCCATTAAATGCAAAAATATTTAGAAAGATTTGCTAAAGATAACACTTGCTGGAACTCTATAAATTCGTCTCCCAACTGCACATGGCTTTAAAAGGTGGAATAAATATGCTAGGGATAGCCTATAGGACAATTAATGCAAAAACTCCAATTTGGCAGATTTCTGGACCTGTTTTTGGGTCGAGTTTTGAAGGTCAAAACGTGCTCATTTTTTGACGTTCCTTATACCATTTCGAAGATATCACGGAGATCTTCATAACGAACTTTGAATCGTAGAAAACAGATCATCACAGCGATCACAGCATCGTCCCAAAAATGGCTGCTCGAAAACAAATTTCTGGGAATTCCAGATTTCCAATTTCTTGGAACGTTTTTGACATAATTTTTCGGGGATGTTTTCATAGTCGAAAGTATACATATTTGGTACCATTTCGAAGGTCTCGTTGCGTACTTCGTAACACTATAAGTTTCGTAGAATTCTGACCAATACACAAATCATACGATGGCTCCAAAGTTGGCTACTTAACTTTAATAAAAAAGGCTCAAAACTTTGTTTTATCACTTTTTGGGTCTCTACCCAACTTTTTCACTTTTAACCAAACAAGCCTTAATAAAAGCCAATAAATCTTAAATAAATTCATCTTAGCTCTTTTATAAAACATTAAATCCGATTTTTCTCCCTTTGATTTAAATTAAATTCTAAGTGCTACGACATTTGAAGAAAATTTCGGGAAAACTCAACTAAATTCCTTGCTTCATTTTCTTTTTCATATTTAAAATAGAAATACGAATTTTCGGGGCGTTACAGGCAATGTCAGCTATCATCGTCCGATTGCCAATGAAGGCATTGATGAACTCCCTTTTGAGCTGAGGCCAGCTCTGGATGCTCCCTGGCTTCAATTTATTGTACCACCTCTTCTCATCGGAAGCAAGCGTGGTGTGGAAATTTTGATGATTCCACTGCAGGGATTGCCCCAGAGCTTCGTCTTGTATGTGTTAATGTGATCCGAGGGTCTTCTCTCCGATTATATTTGTCTATAAGGGGCATCCAAGTTCACGGGTATCTCTATGGCCTTTATGTAATCAGTGAACGGGAGATTCTCGTCATCGTCGTCCTCAAAGCATTCTAGCCTTTCCTTCTCCTCCTCGGGTCTCGCGTAACTTTGTTTCGGGCCCTTCCTTTCTCTATGCGGGCTTCTTTGCTTTCATCGCACACTGCTTTATGTTGGCGCCCGGTGACTATAGAGGATCCCACCCCAGCCTGTCAAACATGCTCGCATCAAGAAACAGTCGATTCTCCCGCAGAAAGGGTCTTCCCTCGAGTCATCCTGCGAGGTTTTCTGAGCGAGGTTTCGAGGGTTCCGGCTGTTTGAAATGGGTGGGTCATCTTGAGTTTGATGACTTTCCATTGAGCCGGACCGTGATGGGATTCTTCTTGCACGCATCGCGCTTGGGTCCATGTTGGAAGGATTGATTTCAACAACGATTCGGCACTACCTTCATCCGAGCGTTGTCCAACCTCAAGTCTTGGTTCTCCTGCTCAACCATTTGCTTCTGCCATTGTCTTCTTCTTTTGCGGCGGGTTACGTTGTGTAGGTCCTGAACGCTCTCCTGCCGCAGGTCAGTATGGTGGGATTCGACTTCATCTTCCATGGAATGTTCGATTGCCATGCTCTTCCTGGTAGAAAACACATTTTTACTACAAGTTTTAGGTTGTGTAATGTTTTTCGATTTCCGCAGAACGACGCCTAACTGTTGACGCCGGAACCCATAACGTCCACGTGTTAACAGATCTCTAATCACTCTTACGCCAACTTGTATGGTACTCAGCACTCGGACATCGTTAGGGCACCAAGATCTCCAAGAAAAAGGTTCGGCGATCGTTGGTACTTCGACGATCAAGTCAACTGTTGTTATAAGAATATTATACGGGGGGTGAAAGTAATTGGATGTGGAAGGGACAAGTAGGCAGAGATTTGAGCGAGTTTATGGTGAAATTCTAAGTGCGAGAAAAAAGCGTGCCTTGGAACAACCGGAGACGTTGTATTTATAAGCGCAAGAGTCCCGATTGATTTAGGAAACAAATCAATCGGGATACCGATCGATCCTCCTTCCTTATGTGATAGGGATCATTCCTTGTCAAGGCAATCTCCAAAATTATCTCGCCTTTATTTGAGTTTATTCGTTGCCTAATTTTAGGAGATTATGATTCAGTTTCTTTGTAAGGATCCGTGTGCCAATCCAACGCAATATGTCTTTCATTCACTCTCTCGGTCATTCCGGACTATCGTGTTACTGCTGGTTATAGTAAATCTGAAGCCAGTGAGGCCCCATGGATCGTCACGTGAGTACCGGGCCCTCCATGGGCCTCAGCGGATTTTAGTTCAATAATGCTAAGATGTCGATGGGCCTCCAGGGCCTTCTTAGGATTTACGAGGCCCTCGCTGGGTCTATGTGGGGCTTTCGTTGGGCCTTTGCCGATGTAGAGGCCCTAACAAAATCGTGTGGTACACACACACACACACACACACACACACACACACACACACACACATATATATATATATATATATATATATATAAATTAGTAATTATTAATAAAATGTAGTTTTAGAGATCTTTATTAATATATTATCAATTTCATAAAATTTGATATTAAGGGTTATCCAATCATTGAAGATCAAATCACCAAAAGGTTTGTATGCAGGTTCGATTCTATGTTGTATTATCATCATATAAAATTCATATCTCGATTACAACTATGCTTAAATATAAATAAAATATCAACATTTTTTATTATAACATCAAACAATACAATACATCATGTAATCAAGAACTGTGTTGTTAATCTTTATTGCAATTGCTACTTTAATATTTTCATTATTAACAATTAAAAAATTAAAAAATGTAAAATTAATTATATAATTACAAAAGCACATGCAACGCACGCGTGACTAACTAGTTAAATATAAAATGCTATGAATTTTTAGAGCGTTACAAATACGGTCTTGGCCATGCCTGCATCATCTTTCAAGCTGTGATTGGATTGACCTTTGAACACACAAATATTGCGGGCCAATCCAGGCCAAGTTGGTTTAGCCCACCGTTGTTAAATTTTTTTCTTTTTCCTTTTTGGAAAGAGGGCCCAATGACTACTTGAATATTTTAGGGTAAATTCAAGGCCGGTCTTTGTTTTGGCACTTATGGGCTCTAAAGTCATATGCTCAAAACTTAATTCAATTAAAGTCACATTTAGAGCTAAAAGACCAACATACCCTTAATGTAAAAAAAATACTAATTGTGATACTATTTTTTTGTAATACTGTTTTGTTGTGATACTATTTTATTGTGATACTGTTTTGTTGTGATACTGTTTTATTGTGATACTGTTAAACCTATGATTTTGTACTATTAATAGAATATTTTAAAAACAATATTATTTTCTTGTTTATTCTTTACTGATTAATTTGTATACCATTAAACACCCTATATATTTATACTTATATATCCAATAGAAATCTATGTCCTAATTAAATCTTAAACATGTTCATAGCCTCGACAGATCTCTCTAACAAGTTGAAATTTCAACAATATCTAATTCATGGGTTAACTTGAGATTCATTTAATCACTTAAAACCTTCGAGTTTTGTACTACAAGGACGTAAAGCAAAGTGCATTTTTCGTGAAGAGACCCAATGACCTACATTATTATATCGATAAGAACTACTAGAATGAATTCCATAGCAAATGATCGGTCCATCGTGGCATAGGTAATTCAAAGAATGTAAATACAATCTTTCTAAGAGGCGTAACCTATTTCTTCCTTTAAGATATAAAAACAGGTTTAAGACTAAGGTAAATTCTCATAGAGTGGTACTTATATGAAGCCTACAAGGCTAGAGCTTTCTAGTTCAAAGTTTTCCCTTAAATTTTATTTTAAAAACTTTTCAATTAATATGATTCCAAGAAATTAATTTTTGAATTTCTTTTTAAAATTCTTGATTTTTTTGCCGCATCAAAATTCAATAAAATTAAAGTTTTTGAAAATCCATTATTTTAAATCGAATTTCCAAATTAGGTCATCCAAAAATTCTTTCCAACCAATAAATCATCAATTAAAATTAAAAGTATTGAGTTCCCAAACGGAATTTGCCTACATTTTTATATTATTAGACCATTCACATAAAAAAATAATAATACCTAAATTTATAAACAAATTTGCTTATTAAATGCGGTTATATAATCCCTATAATAGGGATTTGCCACAAGAATTACTCCTATTAATAAATGCACATTCAGATTTGAGAACTTTTAAATTTTGTATCTAGTTTGTTAAACCACTCATTCAATCCATAAATTAAGTGGTTGAGAATGCCAGTCATTTCAACGCCAGTGGCCTAGAATTGAGGTAAAAAACTTTAATTAAATTTCACTAAAGTAAACTTTAAAATTCCACATTAATCCAAAAATAAATTTCTTAAAACCCAAAAGTGTGCCATAACAAACACCAAAAAAGTAATATACTAAAATTGTCTCCTAATTTTCCCCAAATTTTTAATCATTATAGTTAAGAAAAACTCCGAATGTCCGCCTTTAACCCACCAAAATTTTATAATCCCACCGGTCACCTCTGGAAGCCAGGGATGCTCAGATTGGAAAATAAATTTTTTTAAACAAAAATTTATATATTAAATAATTTACATTTGAAAATGTTAAATTCTAAAAAAATAATCAATTAATCAATTTTTAATTTTAATTAATTTTATTTTAAATTTAAAGCTAAAACAAATCCTAACTTATTTAACTTCACCATTTATAAATAAAAATTTGGTAATAACCCGGGTAAGTCCAACTCGTTTGACTTCCCGGTTCAAGGAACCGGTGGAGCTTTAACGTATGCGGGCGGAATCCGGGCCTCAACCCCTGCTAATCAGTTCGACAGGGAGCCTAACAGAATTAACCCCCAAGACACCAGAAAGCCTACCTAGGCCACCACGGAAAATCACGGAAGAATAAAGAATAGAGAGCATCCCAGAACCCTGATCACCAATCACGCCCCGCATCCCGGGAGAAGAAAGAAAATTAGGACAAAAGCCTCAGAGCCTTTATTCCACAAATGAAGGTTAAGCCACCCATGAAACCGAATCCAACCATCAATGAGCCTTCACCCCTAATTCAACCCAGGATGGACAAAGCCAAAAAAGCCCATTTAAAGTGTGGTTCCAAAGAAAAGGCAGAACTGAAAATCCTTTAAAAGCTTCAATGTGGAAAAACCCAAAAATCAGAAGTATTGCATCACTAAAAAAATGAGCATATTTAACCAAAGCCTGGTTTCAAATATGATCTAAGGTCCCAATCCGATAAACGACCAAATGCCATAGCCTTTTCAAATATGATTACCAAAGCAATGCCAAGAAAAAAAGTTGCTATTTTTGCAAATGTTATTAAAAGTTGTTTATTTCCAAAATTACCCTTTGCATTTGACTACATTTATAAATTTCTCTGAAATAAAAGTATTTGAAGTTATTGTTTTTTTTTTTTTTGTTATAACCATAAAATAAAAGTTTAAATTTTAAATAATATAATTAATTAATAATAAAATTAATAATTTTATTTGACATGTTTGTTAATGATTATGAATTTAAATTTTAGTTATTTTATAAGTTTGTAAAATATTCAAATTAATTTACGTATATTATCAATTTGATCAATAAAATCTTAATTCAAATTAAAAAAAAAAAGAACTAATTGGTTTCCTTTAACTTTTTATAAAAGTAATGGCACCTGACTCATTTGCATATTTTGTAAAAATTATGAATTAAATTGGAATTTTCTTTATTAAAACAAAGGTCATATTGATCTTTTTCATCAAATAAAAATCAATTGCGCACCAAAACACATATGTTAAGAACGTTCATGCCAAACAATAAAAATTAGGAACCATTTCCACACTAAAGACAAAAGTTAAGAACTACATACACTATATTGATTTGATCTCTTCTACCTAGTGGGGAGAATTATTTTCCTCCCCACTAGATGGAGGAGAACAGCTCACTTACCGAATCAAATTGACCCGAGTTAATTGCAATTTGGTGTTTTAATCAGTCGGTTCACCCAACCCCATTTTGCCACTCCTACAACACGTGCTTTCTATTATGCACGGAGTTCAGGAATAAGTATGGAGTAAGTCTTGCTATGGCTAATAGCTCCCCTCCAAGCAGTGGCTCACAATTCTCAGACCAAACTTGTAAAATTGTCATTTTGTGAAAAGGGATAGCGCCTCTCTTACGTGTCACTAAACCATAATTTCATTATCTTATACAAAACGTGAGGTCCATACATCCCAAATCAACTGCAATCCAGTACTTCAGCTTATCATAATAATCTGCACCGTTCAAGAATCGATGGTCTCTGTCCTTTCACTTGCTCCCAATCAATTTGATCAAATTGAATCACACTCTGCACTGCAATGCTCCTATGATGGTCATGTCACAGCAGATCAAGAATTATTGCACTTGGGACAAATTCAGTAGAAGTCACCCAATTTAGAGATTTATTTCATATTGGTCACCCAACTTCAATTTGTTTTAATTTAATCACTCAAATTTCAATTTCATTTGACAATTTTGTCTATCATTGAAACTAAAAACTACAGTGTTTCATGTGGATGACAAAATGCATGAACTGTGTATATTTGACGTTAAATTAGCATTCTGAGGTTCACTATTCTATTAAGATTTGATGTTTTATCTTAAAAATCAACATTAGTAAGATAAATAATTCAAACCTTTATAAAAGTTATTATTTCGATATTTAATGGATTAATGATATCTTTAACACGTCTCCGTAAGATGGTGACTCTTTAACGATTTGAAGACAACAATCTTGAAATTTAATTGTTCGTTTAAGTTTGTTAGACTCTCATATATTAAAATTTGAAATTCTATATTAAAATATCAAGAATAGTATTAAAGTTCTTATATATTGACTAAAATTTCGATATTTAATTGATATTTTTGAAAAAAAAATATATTATTGCATGTGGGTGAGGAACACCTCAGTTTTTCAAGTGGCAAGGTAACTACTATTTAATGCTAAACAAGTGTCAAGTCACGTATGCTTTGTCAAACCAAAATAAGATGGGATAATAGATGAATGGAGATGATCTCCTTTCCATACTGGGGAGGTGTTATAACCCCCACTGAGTGAAACGAAAGAAAAAAGTGTTTGACACTTTTGTCAAACACATATCCAACTCCCACCTGGACAAATGTCCAGTGGAGATTATAACTCCTCCCACTATGGGGAGGAGATCATCCCCCAATAGATGAAAGGGTCAAAATGTAATAAAAAGTAAGTTAAGTGATCAAATTACAATAAATTAAAGTTGAGTGGCCACAAGTGAAATTTTCTCCCAGAAATTTTTATAAGGCTTCATATTCCTAAGTAGGAAAAAAGACCGGAAAACAAGAGACTATAAGCGCACACTCTTGTTTGAAGCTTTGGGCTCTGTTCAATGGCAAAACCATTGCAGATTGAGGTGTACAATCCGAATGGAAAATACCGGGTTATCAGCACAAAACCCATGCCCGGAACTCGATGGATTAACCTCTTGATTGAGCAAGATTGCCGTCTCGAAGTAATTATTTTCTTGATCAATTATTTTCATTCATCATTTCAACTTTTATTAATTTTGTTCATTTTCATGTTACAGATTTGCACACAGAAGAAAACCATATTGTCTGTAGAAGATATCATTTCTCTGATTGGTGATAAATGTGATGGAGTCATTGGACAGGTACAATATCAAACTTATTTGTAATATGTTTGTTATTAGGATTGAATAGTACTGAACAATATGCCGTTAGTCCGTCCAAAGCTGCAAACTTCTACGGGAGAAGAGAAACTATATTTTTGTCTTTTACTTCATAGAGTTTTCTGTTTTGTGACTTGGGTTTTTGGATTATATGTTTTGAGTGTTTTGTTTATCTGAATTTGGTGTGTTTTAGTTGACTGAAGATTGGGGGGAGACACTGTTCTCTGCATTGAGCAGGGCAGGAGGGAAAGCATTCAGTAACATGGCTGTGGGGTACAACAATGTTGATGTTAATGCTGCTAATAAGTATGGTGTTGCTGTTGGAAACACTCCTGTGAGTTCACTTAACCATGCTTAGATTTTCCTCTACATCTGTATGTGTATGTGTATGCTTGAATTGAACTAAGTGGGGAAAAAATATTCATGGAGTCGACGCCAAATTTATCAGGATTAAGGCTTAGAGCATGTTTGGCAAAAGTTCACTTGTAAGTAAATAATTTTAAAATTGATCAAAATTGAAAACGAGTTACTTATATTGGCATTAAGGTAAGAGTTACTTATAAGTAAATTTTACTTCTCTTTAATAAGGATAATTTTTCTATGCTGTGTTAAACGACAGATCTGAAGCATTGAAATCAGATAGAAAGAATTTATCCATATGTTCATTTCTTGTTTTTTTTTATTTTATTTTCTATCCAATTCTAAACCCTTAATACATGCTCTATTTATATTTGTAATTAGTCCTCTCTGTATATCCACTGGCACAATCATGATGAACATGCCTAGATCTGTGATGTGTAATTCAGTGCAAATGATCAAAGATGCATATTTTATAGAACAGACTAAATTTTGTTAAACGAATGTTTCAGTGGAAAACATTTGCATCTCATTTTATATGATCTGTATAATATTTTGATCTAGTACTAGTAATTAGAATTTTCTGAAGTTAGTGCAATGATCTTATCGATAGGGGGTACTCACAGAGACTACGGCAGAATTAGCAGCTTCACTTTCTTTATCAGCAGCTAGAAGGATTGTTGAAGCAGACGAGTTCATGAGAACTGGCTTATATGATGGATGGCTTCCCCATCTGTATGTTTACTGTTTACATTCTTTAAATTCTGTTTATTATATGTTCATGTCTATGAGTACAGTGGGTTTCTTGCTCAGTTCAACAGAATGATTCAGTTGATTTATTGTCTAGGTTCGTGGGAAACTTGCTTAAAGGACAAACGGTTGGTGTCATTGGAGCCGGTCGTATTGGATCTGCTTATGCTAGAATGATGGTATTTTTCCAGTTTTTCCTCTTCTTGTAGAGTAAATTTTGAACTGTGAGGAGCCTAGTTATACAGTTATACCCTCGACCGCAAATCAACCTAATTTCATACGTATAATATGAGATATATTAGCAATATTTTTTTTTATAATAGGTGTATATTGGGCATTTGTTTCTTTGTATTAGGTCGTCCTAGTTTCTTACGTTCTATAAAGGAATTTGAGGGGAGCGTTTTCCATGGCTATCATGTTTTATGTAGTTAATGTGAGAATGCCAAACAGTCTTTTTGTTAGTTTTTTTATTTTCAACCTCCCTTTTCAATGCTATTCTGCACTTTCATGATTCAATCAATTTGCTTAGTTTACTGGAATAACAATACTGCTGACATGAAATAACTCGTGTTTTAATGAAACAGGTTGAAGGGTTCAAAATGAACTTAATTTACTACGATCTGTACCAAGCCACCCGTCTCGAAAAATTCGTGACAGGCATGTTTTAATGAATCTACTAGTTCACTAACTTTTGTGGCTCGTACCCAGGTACTTAGTTATTCCTATTGCAGCTTATGGCCAGTTCCTTAAAGCCAATGGTGAACAGCCCGTGACGTGGAAGAGGGCATCGTCAATGGAGGAAGTGCTTCGAGAGGCTGATGTGGTAAGGCAAATAGTGTTTTTGCCTAGCTGAATGATGAAAACAACGCATTAATAAGTTTTCTATACCACGTCATATTTTTCCGTTAGGTATAGCAAACAGAGGTAGACAAAGTGACTAATCTGGAACCAAAAAAACGTTCACTTGCCAAATTGAAACAAAGGTATAACTGGGGTAATAAACCGTGCTTTTAACCATACCTTTGCAGATAAGTCTTCATCCAATATTGGATAAAACAACTTATCATCTTGTCAACAAAGAAAGGCTTGCAATGATGAAGAAGGTACTGTTCTGTCAAGAAAATTATTTCCCTTTTTAATTTCATCAATTTAGATTTTTTTGACTGCTATCACTTGATATTAATGCATATCAAATATGTAGGAGGCAATACTTGTGAACTGCAGTAGGGGCCCTGTTGTTGATGAAGTAGCACTCGTAGAGCATCTGAAAGCAAATCCTATGTTTCGAGTTGGTCTTGATGTCTTTGAGGTAACAAATTTTTTTTCTTACTTTTGAGATATATTTCCACGAATATCATTCAAGATTCTCTGTAATTTGTCTGTCAATTGTTGTCTTAGGATGAACCGTACATGAAACCTGGCCTTGCGGACATGAAGAACGCTATTGTGGTACCTCATATAGCTTCTGCTTCCAAGGTACTATTGCCTTTTCTTCCCTATTAGACCATACATAACTAAGTTTTATTCAACAAATTTGGGACGGCTACATGAATCCTGTTATGCTGCTCAATACTAATTTGCGAGTACTTACCTCTGACACGGTACATGCAGTGGACTCGTGAAGGAATGGCAACACTGGCTGCTTTGAATGTCCTGGTAGGCATTATTGAAGAAAATTTGATACACTATTCTATTTTTCATTTCCTTTTCGAGGCAGATGAGTGCTTCAAGAGACTTAAAGTTCTTATGATCCCATTAGAAATCTTTTATCTGTTCAATTTACAGGGAAAAATTAAAGGGTATCCCATTTGGTCTGATCCAAACCGTGTGGAACCATTCCTGGACGAGAACTCTCGACCCCCTGCTGCGTGCCCAAGCATCGTGAATTCAAAAGCTTTAGGTAACAAAATATAGTTTTGAGCGTGCCTGTGTGATTTTTTACCGTTCTATCCATCTCTTTAGAGGTGTCTTAAATGCAACACGTTTGCTTTGTGTAGGCTTACCTGTTTCAAAGCTCTAAATAGGAACACTGCTACGCATCAGCCTGTTGAGGCAGCACAAAAATTTTCTTGAACATATGAGGTTCAAGACTGTTAAGGAGAATGACAATAGTGTATGTCTTCTACAAAATTGTTGTTGACATTGTAAATTTTCTGTATCATGTTATATAAAATAACTTCGTACTTGTGCTCTCTTTAGCATTGGAATTGATGTTCTTACAAGTTTTTATATTGGTTTGAAGATACCTTGCTTCAACCCCATGGGCTACACTTTAAAGTCGAGCTGTTATTAGGGGGAAAAAAATTATACTACAAAAATTGATTTTTTTGGAAACGGGAGCGAGACTGGACTATAATCCGATCCTCCCTCCCTATCTCCGCCTCTGTTCAATCTTGATTTATATGAACATTTTCACAATGAATGATTTGTGAAGATTGTTGTGCCCAAGCCGATATTTGGTTTAGGCCGTAATATATAATTGAGAGAACGAAGAGGAAACTCAATGTGATCTACATCCACGGGTGAAGATGAAAAAGAAATAAAGCATATGATTGGTGCAGATTGAAAAGTTGCTAAAAAGTTATAATCAAAGTCATTAATTAATTTTAACTACACGTTTTTATAGGGTCCACAATTTTTATTAATTTTTCAACTACATATTTCATAATTTTTTTTTTTTTTTTTAATCAAAATCAGCCAAAAAAATCTATAAAACAAGCTTGAAGCCACAAAACAACAAAGACAAAATTATCATTGGATAAAATAATAATATATATAATATTATATGTTTCATTTAAAACAATTGTGCTTAAATTAATAATGTTCAAAACACAAAATAGATGATTTCTATTGAAAAATAACTTCAACAAAATTAAATAAATATGATACGAACTACAATAATTTTAATTGAGGCAGGAATTTGATTCTTTATCTTTAAGACGGTCTACATTGATATTCACGGTTTGAAAGTAAATCGTTCCTCTCTATTTATGAATATAGAATAATACTTTAGCAATTCTCTACTTGCAAGTATTCAACCATTTTATCAATAATCTCATTTACCAAAAGTGACCAGATTAAAATAAAATAAAAAATAAAATTGGTACGTAACTTCTGTGACAAAAAAACTTTTAATCTACTTTCAAATACATTACATCTTTGACTAAATTTAAAAAAAAAAAAATTTAAATAGCTCAAACATGTTTTAAAAAAAAAATTAAATAAATTTTATTTGTTTTCAATAAATTTTAATTTGTTGGTTCAATATAATTTTAAATTAGATCACTGCCACCTTGTCCATGGCATCTCCAAATTGATGAAAATTACTTGGGTCTATTTGAGAGTTTTGGAATATCCATTATGAGAGTTTTTCAAAGTATCGATTTTGGGCGTTTATGAGTGGAGTGGGTTTAGGTAGTTTTTAGTAGCAGTTTTTTAAACGTTCCATCCCATGTTCGAGAGTTTATTATCTAGCGATTGTAATTTTTTTTAAGAGAATCAAATTACATATATGTCCTTATATGAAAAAAAAATTAAATTAAATTTTAAAAATTTTATAAGAATACCTATCATTGAAAATATAAAATTAAATTTATGTTCTTTGCATGTGTTTTTTTCTTTTGTATATGTTCCTTTATTTTTATAAATATTAAGTTTAGGGTAGTTTTGAAAATAATTGTTTGAAAGAGAGTAAAGTTGGAAGACATTTTGAAGAACGGCAAAAAATCACCAATTTGAGGAGTTGTGAGATATGCTTCAAATTATATTACACCGATTTTAGGTGATTTAAAAATCGTCCAAAACCGGTGCTTCAAAAAACTAACAAGTATCGATTTTCTCAACATTTCATAAATGGTACCACCCAAAACTGGTCAAATCGATGAAAAAAATACTTCCAAGCAAGTCCTTAGAGTATGTTTGTCAGTATTTATAAATATTTATAAGCTAGTCAAACGTCATTTTTATTCGTACATTTTGAAACATTTATAATTTTTATCCACTCATTCTGTATGACTAACTATTTATAATCTACAAACATTTTTTTTACCAAATATACACTTAATTGACAATTATACTACAATGAATTTTGTATGTACTTGTTGCATTATATATCAATTTACCACTACTTTATATTATATAAATGTTAGGGTAATGTAGCAATTACGTGGAAGATCTAGCATGATTGTCAACTAAATGTATGTTTAGTAGTGTTGAAATTATTTTTTAAGTGTTTATAAATTATGAGTCTATAGAATGTATAAATAATAAGCGAGTAGTAATTTATAGGTCCTAAAAAATTTGTAGATAAAAAATATATTTGATCAATTTGACTAATTTAATTTATAATTTTAAGTTGTAACAAACAAGCTTACGTGAGTTTGAGATCAACAGGGAATAGAACGAAATGATTGAAATTTGCAATTAAATTGAAATTCGCGTGTGTAATTAAAGTTTAGTAGCCAATTAGAAAGTAAACTCGGAATTAATACCTCTCCCCACCCAACCCCAACACCACCCCACCACTACCCCCCACCCCACCCCACTCCGCTCCGCTCCGCCAACTACATATAAATTCAGACGTCACAGTATTTTTTATTCATCTTATCCATTAGTCTGCAGTTTCTCTCTCTATACGGATTTTTCTTCTCTCGCTTAGGGTTTACGAAATCAATATGATTGTGCTGAAGAGTTCCGACGGCGAGACTTTCGAGATCGAGGAGGCGGTGGCGCTGGAGTCACAGACGTTAAAGCATATGATTGAAGAAAAATGCGCTGATACTAGTATTCCTCTTCCCAACGTTACATCGAAGATCCTGGCGAAGGTGATTGAGTATTGCAAGCGGCATGTTGAAGCGGCGGCGGCGAAGTCGGCCGATGGAGTGGTGGTTACCGCTGACAAGGCGACCGACGAGGACCTGAAGACGTTTGATGCTGATTTCGTGAAAGTTGATCAGGGCACTCTCTTCGATCTTATCTTGGTAGCAACTCTACTCTATTCTCGTCTCTCTAGATTGTTTGACTATTTTGGCCCCCTATTGGCCTTTTTTTTTGCGATTTTCCCCTTTTCTTGTTTTTCTTTAATAAGTTTATTGTTTTTACCTCGTTGCTGTTCTCTACTTTAATAGTTCTTGGGACTGTTTTGTTTTCTTTTATTTATTCGGTAACTTGTTGTATACCTGTTTTAAAGGTTCACGTGATTATAGCTTTATGTTTATCGTCTGTGTTGTGTGTTCTATTTTGATTATTCTTTCGATTATTGGTTTATACTTGGTCTATTTCTTTTATAAATTTGACATCTAATTTCACGTAATTGCAGCTCTATTTGCGCGCTGGTTTGCGTGGTCGATTAATTTTTACATTTTTCTTCCGTCATGGTATTCTGTATGAATTCCAGAGAGTTTAGACTTGAGCTTTTTATCAGATGATATGAAGCTATGTTCTGCTGTTCAGTTTGTCACGATCAGGCAGTAGTTTAGGGTGTTATGTGTGAATTTTTGTATTCCCGAGTGGTTATATTTTCTTTTCTTTTCTCATTTCAGGGTTACTTTCGAGGGTTGTATATGCTTCTTTTTGGGGTTATCAACACTTTTAACTTGTTTGCCTGCATGATGTGTCCGTTGGGTATTGATGAAATTTGGGTCTAGAGCTTGATAAAAATTTGGGGCTTTATTTTATTATTATATATTCTTATTTCTGCTTGAAACAAAGCAGCGTTGGGTAGAATTACTGGAACTGAACTATTTCAGTTCTGTTACAAAATTTATCTCACTGTGGATTGGGTGGTTTAGTGATAGCAGCTATCTTCTTGCACCAAAGCTGTAAAGACATGAAGTAACTTAACATTCTGCACTTTTTTGGATGCATCAAGTGATTATTGGGGGAGAGGGTTGAAAAACCCATTGCCCTCGTGTTCTTGTAATCAGAGATTTCATTTTGCTCACACTTCATCTATTTGTTTTTACATACAAGTTAATCTATACATATTTCTCTGTTGGTATTCTTGTGTTTTTGATGTTCTTCTGTATAGTTCACAGTTCCCTTACTAACTAGTGACATCATGATTTCAGGCAGCAAACTATCTAGACATAAAGAGTCTGCTCGATCTCACATGTCAGACTGTGGCAGACATGATAAAAGGAAAGACTCCAGAGGAAATCCGCAAGACTTTCAATATTAAGAATGACTTCACCCCGGAGGAGGAAGAGGAAGTTCGCAGGGAAAATGCTTGGGCATTTGAGTGATGTCTGTCAATTAAGTTTCTGTACCTAGTAGTCTGCTTTGTTATAATATAGAGTCATCCAGTAAATTCTTGGTATCTTGTTAAAGATGTCCAACTCTTTTGTGAAATTTGTTTGACAATGCAAACCTTCTTTTTTACTTCTCTGGAAGTGGTACTTGGTGTTCTATTTTAATGGTATATCTTTAACGGCTATTTTCTGTTTCCCTTGATTATCGTTTAACCAAGTTTTGGAGTTCGATTGTCGAGAATGTGATTGCATACTGTGTGAATGTGGCTGTTGGGGTTGTACATTGTCTGGTTGAAAAGCTTGGGTTTTATTTGTGTATGGCCGTTTGGAGCAGGAATTTGATGCAGTTCAAGTGGTGTTGGGGAGAATTCTTGAGGGCCTTAGATTCGTAGGCATTAGATATGTTTGACGGGTTGGAGAACTTGGTCAGGTTTTATACAGACCAGCAAGGTGCATTGGATAGCCATACTTGCAAGTCCAAATGCAAGGCTGTTAGAAATCCGAGGAATTTGAAAAATTGATGTAAAAGCATTGGCCTAGAATAGGCGATGACTTGTAAGTAGTGTGTGTTTATGTATTTGGTAATCTGAATTGCTGTGCATATGATTTGAATTTCATGCACAAGCATGATGTCTTGATTCTGAAATCGCAACAGTTTGGCTTGTTTTCATTGTTAAACATCTCATTTAGACTTTGGTTGAACTTTTTGACCTCTAGTTTGATCCCAGTTCACTTTAACGTTTAATGCTTGGGCTGGATTTGATAATAGCGCTGAAAACTTTGTTATACGTTTTTATTATACCCGAGGCGGAGGTGGGAGATTCGGGGTTGGGAGAATTGGAGACCCTAACCCGACTCATACATGTATTTTTCTTGTTGCACATGTACGCACTTATTAATATGTTTGAGACACAAAATTGTCATTTGAGTATATGGGTCTGGATATGTTGTCTCTTTAGATGTTTCTTAAATAAAATCTTGATTTTGAAGTGTCAAAATTTGAATACTTGAAGGAGACAACAAAAAGGACAGTAGAAATTTAGATTGCGTATAGTATATTTTATAGTCATGTTCATTACTAAATATTAAATTTATCTGAATGTTGAGAAATTAGAATTGATTATCGATACGTTATTGTTAGACAATATTTTTGTAATAAAATAAAATAAAATAAAGTCTTACCCACTATATTATTCAATGATATTCCTTACCCCAAGCCAAACTCGCCTTCAACTTCAAGGATGAGAAATTGAAGTTGATATTTTAACCAAGAGTGGTCATTGCTATCATTTTGAAAGCTAACTTTATATTATACTGTGGTGGCATTATGGAAACATGTTTGCATTGTCATAGTTGTATTTTGTATTCCTCCGTCCCACAAAGATAGACCTGTTTTCCTTATTTATCTGTTCCAAATTATAGGCTACTTACTTTATACACAATATATTAAATTTTTATTTTTCCTAATATACCCTTATTTAATTTACATTGTTATCAACCAAATATCTCTCTCTCTAAACTTTCATTTATTTTTTTCTTTTTCCCAATGTTATTCTCTCTCTATCTATATAACTCTCTCTCTCTCTATATATATCTTTTTTATTTCTATTTAACTTAAATAGGGGTATAATAGAAAAATTGTGTGAAATTTTTATAATTTCAATTACATTAAATGAGTTTTCTTAATCTGTGTGGAAAAAAAATAGGTCTATCTTTATGGGATGGAGGGAGTAATTACAAAGTTAAAATGCGACACAATAAAAATGAAATAGTTAATTTATATTGTCGGTCGTCCAACTTTTACTATAATTGACATTAATACTTCAATTTGGTATAATAATCATATCACCTAACGAAATGGTTAATCAAATTAATCAAATCACTTTGTTTGGCTTCATGATTAGACGTAATGAAACCAGATAATTGCATACGTGTTCATTCTAGTACTGAGGGATTATGTGTTGCACATGAATTCCCGACTGCATCCAACCTCCCCATCTCCATCTCCGGATTATGTGTTGCACATGAATTCCCGACTGCATCCAACCTCCCCATCTCCATCTCCATCTCCATCTCCATCCCCATCCCCATCCCCATCCCCAAATTTAAGAATTGCGGCTGATTCACCTCTAGGGGCATAGACGAGTTGGTAAGGTCTGAGATGATATGGGGAGAAATCATCCGACAATGCAGGTTTGATTCTCGTGTGGGGCAGATTTTCACTGAAATATTGTGGGGGTCTGTGTTGACCTGTTGGCTCTCTCCCTCAGGTCCTGCCACATGTGTACATCTCTCGATTTACAACCCGTTTGGTCAATGAACCTCTGACACAGGTGGGAGGCTTCGCCTTCGGGACTTTCCCCTTGTCAGAAGAATTGTGGCTGATTCTCCACCCCTACTCTCCTTAATTCATATTTTTTATTCAATACTCCTATTTTATGAATTGCTGCTATTTTCAACTACATCTTTTTAAATTCTTCATTTTTTTTTTATTGTAGATGGCCCCCCAACTGTTGTCTAAAAGTAATAATAATGTATATTAATTTATTCCTCATTATTTATTCAATCATAAATATACACGAACTAAATTTAAGCATAGTATTCTACGATATTACAAAGCAAACCTAATCATATGTTTGGAATATCGCATAATAATATGCTTGAATTTAGTTCATGTATATTTTATGGTTGAATAAATACTGAGTAATAAATTAATATACATTATTATTACTTTCTAACAACAATTGGGAAGTGGGAAGTGGGAAGGGGGCGGGGTAATCTGCAATAAAAAAGTGAGAGATTTAAAAAGAAGTGGATAAAAGTAACCGTAATTCATAAAAATGGGATATTAAATTAAAAAGAGAATTAAAAGTGTGGGAGTGCAGAAAATAGACGCAATTGTTGAAAAAGTTGGGAGGGGGGGGCGTTTAAACGGAAGGAGGTGGGGTTTGGGCCTGACATTAATTTGAATTGCCGGCTGCCACGTGGCAGTCGGACAATTCGTGTGTTACCCGAATTTGGACAACACATAATCCCTCTCCTAATAGATTTACAAGCTATGTCGCTCATACTTAAAAAAATCACATTCTCAAACAACCATCGATCGAATTTTAAGCCAGTAAAAAGTCCTAAACTTACAATCCCCTAATACCAATTAACTATGCACATGTTTAGAGTTGCTTAAATTATAATTTTAGCTGGTCAAATTGGTCAAACATATTTTTTATCCACACATTTCATAGAACTCACATCTTACAACTCATTTTTTATCCATACATTCACCAACAACTTATAATTGCAGTACTTAAAAAATAATTCCAGCACTATATGGCCACTAGGGACGGAGCCATGATATGGCAAAGGGGTGGCATGGGGATGGGGAAAACCACCCTTACGGGGGCTATCCCCGAAATTTTATTTCTCAAACAATAATTACTGAGCCCATTTTTATGAGAATATAATATTTTTAAATAAGTCATAATTTCTAAAAAGCTTACAAGAAGTCATTGCATAAAAATATTCAAGATCTAAAACTAGCTAAAGAAAGTTGTGTCCGACGGATCTTTTACAGCTGCGAATTATTCTATAATAGAATTTATATCTATTTTATTAACAAGGTCTTTATCAACAAAAATTGTTATACGATCAACAAGAAACTTGTCACCCATTTTGGTGTGAATTGCTGTCTTCACATGTTTCATTGCTGAATTTTTTTTTTCAGTAGTCGCAATAGAAACAGGTAATGTCAACACAAAACGAATCAATCTAGTTATCATCTTGTAATCCTCTGACCTTCCGGTTTTAACCAACTTTTCGCATAATTTTGAAAGTGTAGGTACTTCAAGTTGAGGATCATGAACCATATCTTCACAATAATATTTCAATTTAGTTAACAAGACATTACTCTCTTAGCGTTCAAAATTCTCAGGATAAAACTCTACTGCAAGCTCATAAATATCAATTGTATTAAATGATTGAAATGAATTTATAGGAACCAAATCCACACTAAGTTTAAGGAGTCGAACTGATATCTCATTAAATCTTGTATCCAACTCTGTCAACTGAAAATCTATGGCTTAATTGAAAATGTCAAAGTGATAATGATGTTCCACGACCAATATTGCTGTCTAGGTTGGGTATATTGTTGTCTACGACTCATGTCATATATCTATGGCATCAGTCATGATTAATATAAATGTCACCTCACATTTAATACCCTAAAAAGGGATGTCTAGTAAACATTTAATGCTTAGCATGGCATTTAATGCAGTTGATTATCATAAATCTCCTATAAATAGGAGACTTAAATGTCCCAACAAGAGGACATTAACTACTAGTAATAAATAGCACATTCGAAAAGAGCTTTGGAGACATCTTCTTTTATAATTTTTCGTATCTAGTTTAGTTTGACCACTTCCGACTTCAATCCATAACATTAAGTTGGTTTGAGAAGTGCCATGTCATTTTCCAACGTCAACAGTTTGGCGCTAGAATGAGGGCTCCCCCTAAAAAGGCTTTCCATATAAACTCACTAAAAGATAAACATTTGATCTCCACAAAGTGAATCTCACCCACACCTAAACATTTCCTCTCTAAAACACCTTCAACATAGTCGTAGCCATGAACAAAAAACTCAGTCACAGAAGAACAGTGAGTCAACATATTGATCTCTTACTAAGCTAGAGGTGTCAATCCGGGTCAGGCAGGCCGGGTCGGCCCGCCTTTGATGAAGTCGATGAAGGCTCGCATTAGAAAAAGTCCGCACTACGGCGGGTTGCGGGTCAGGTAAACCCAGCCCACAAAAATTTAATATAAGTCCGGCCTACCGGTCAATCCATCCAGGTCGAGCCCATGCGGGCCACGGTTCAACCAGATTCGGCCCGTATGAATAAAAAAATTAATTTTTTAAATTACTAAAAAAATTTAGTTACCTATTTTAATTAAAAAAATATTTACATATATAGCAAAAAATGTGTTAAATTACTAAATAAAAAATAAATAACAATGATAAATTCACATTTTTTAATTTTTTAATTCAATTTCTATTTTTTTATATATTTAAAGACTAAAACAACACGTGTCTGTCACATTTTTCACTTTAAACGGCTCTCTACCATTTATAAAATAAAAAATAGAAATAAGCCAGTGGTTAAAGGCTGAACCGTGTGGGCTATGAATAGCCTGCCCGGTTCACGAGCCGGTCCACTGTTCCGTGTCGAGAAGAGTTGGACGATGCGGGTTCGGCCAGCTCGCTCGTCTTTACACCTCTATACCAGGCTTCCGCCGAAGACATCCTAGAGAAGCCTCACCTCCAGCCCATGCCTCCGAAAGAGAAGCGGTCCTACAAAGGTTGTAGTACCTAACTCACGTTATTGAAAAACTTGAAAAGAATCAAGACACCTCTAGATGCATCTTAGACTCAGAAGTAGTCGCCAACCCGGATCTGACCTGAAGATCACCGGGCAAAAAAATGCATTGTCGAGCTGGAGGCTAAGCAAAAGAAAATCTTGAGGACACAAAATAGCCTCATTGACGCCGTGGCTTGATTCGCTACCAGTGAAGGAATAGAAGAACTAGAGAGCATCCCGATCAGAAGATTCCGCAATCCAACAATCATCCAACTTGAGCCCATGCTCACCACCACAGAATTCAACCCCAATTGGATGGACAAAAGGCCAGGAAAATCGTCCAATTTTATAAGGATGGTAGGTTGCCCCAGACAGTAAAAAAGGCCAGGAAATCATTGACAACATCCTATTCAAAAGAAGCTTTTCACTTCTACTACTCAAGTGTTTAAGAGGAGACGAAGTACAAATATGCCCTCAGCAAAGTTCATGAAAGAGTGTGTGGCAATTACTAGAACACAAAACCTTGAGGCAAAGATACTTCTGGTCATCACTAAAATGGACTCCATCGAGTTTGTCTGAAAATGCAACAAGTGCCAGAGGTTTGTCCCCATCACCAGATCTTTCCCAAAAGAGCTGACCTCAGTCATTAGCCCATAGCCTTTTTCAAAATAGATGATTGATCTAAACGGTCAATGCCCACTGGAAAAGACGGGACCAAATTCGTCATAGTCAATGTTGACTACTTCACCAAATGAACGGAAGCAGAATCATTGGCCAAGATAATAGAAAAGAAGACCATCGACTTCATTTGGAAATCGATTATACACAAATTCGGAATCCTTTACTCAATCATTACAGTTAATAGCAAGTAATTTGAAAATACCAGGGTAAGGTCTTTCTATGAAAAACTGAAAATCTTCAAACACACCCTGAAGATGCGATTGGATGAACTTAAGGGTGTCTGGACATAAGAACTTCCGAATATACTTTGGTTTTATGGCACAACTTGTCGTTCTAGCACGGGAGAGACACCTTTTTCACTATCCTTCGAAGTATAGCCAAAAATTGAGAAAGTCCTTACAAAAATTACCACAAGAGAATAGAAGGCAGGGACACTTGTTCTGAATTGGGAAGGTCTTTAAAAAATTACCACAGTCTTGAAGAATGGGGCTTACGAACTCCATAACATAGAGAGTTTCCCGCTATCGCTTTCGCACTCCTGGAACAGCTACAAAGTCAATAAATCTAATCAACGTCCGAACTGAGGATATGACCAAGATCACAAACCTCTGGATACAAAGGTCACACACAACTCGGACCCACGTCGGACAGCGTAATTGCTGTGTTGCCGACATCAGCTAAAAAAATCCAACGTCTGAACTGAGGATGTGACCAAGGTCACAAATCTCTGGACACAAAGGTCCCACAGAGCTCGACCCCATATCGATCAGCATAAGTATTACACTACCGACATAAGCTCAAAAAGCCAACATTCGAATTGAGGATGAGACTAAGGTCATAAACTTCTGGACACAAAGGTCCCACACAACTCGAACCTACGTCGATCAGCGTAAGTACTGCACCGTCGACATCAGCTCAAAAACCAACGTCCGAACTGAAGATGTGACCATGGTCACAAACCTCTGGACACAAAGGTCTTACACAACTCCAATCTACGTCGAACATCATAAGTACCGCGTTGTCAAAATCAGCTCAAAAAGCCAACGTCTAAACTCAGGATATGACCAAGGTCACAAATCTTTGGACACAAAGGTCCCACACAGCTCAAACCCACACTGGATAGCATAATTACTATGCTACCAACAACAGCTCAAAAAGCCTATGTCCGAACTGAGGATGTGCCAAGGTCACAAACCTCTGGACACAAAGGTCCTATACAGCTCAGACCCCACTCCGAATAACGTAAGTGCTGCGGTGCTAACGTAAGTCTAGAAAGGCAGCCTTAACGATAAAAACTAAAAAAAGGCCTTTGCCTAAAGTAAAGAGCTCAGCCTTGAAGCCAACCAAAATTATGAAACAACTCTGACGTGTACACCTTTAAGGAACAATTCAGCTATTCAACAAGCTAAAAACTTTGAGAAAGTAAGATCATCATAAGTTTAGGCTGATCTTCTTCTCTAGAAGAATGAGGATTGAACTTGGAGTTTTTCTTAAGCTCGTCCAGCTTGTTCTTCAAAAATTGGACATCCAGTCCGGACACTTTTCTGCAACTGTGTCAATCAGCTCTTCCATAGTGATGAAGTAGACCATCTCTTGATCAACCAAGTATGAATTCAAAGACTTGAACTCAGCCACAATTTCTCATTGTCCATCGACCTCTCCAGAGCAGCTATGAGGCCAGCTCAACTCATCTCCAAGGAAGTCTGCAGCTCAGCTTTTCCCATAATCTTTTCTTTCAACTGTTGTGTCATTGTCTGGAGCTCAGTCTCCCTCGCCATGAGCTCATTTCCTTTTCTCTTTAGCTCCATCTCAACCTCAGAACGGAGCCTCATCTCCTAATCCAGGTCATCTAGAGCCTTCTGACCTTCTTCCTTCATCTTCTAGAAGTCTGCCAATGTGTTGCATATCTTCTCTGCAACAGAGGTAAATTGAATTGCTGTCCTGGAAGAGTTCACCGAAGCAGCTATTGCTATCTCCACTGCCTCTATGCTGTCCATATACTTCTGTTGAGTTGGGGTCCAGCTCTTATCCATGATTCACATGGATTTTTTGGTAGTCCAAAAAGGTCCGAGGATGACATCTCTGGTGGGAGAGTTCGATAAGAAGAAATCTCGAACTGGTTTAGGAAAATTTCCACGAAGCTTTAGGTACTCATTGTCTTTCTCTGGAGTCAAACCCACGTACGGGACGGAAATCTTTAGAACGGTCCATAACGTATCAGAGAAATAGTACGAACTGAAGGCCACACCTGACTAAAGTTAAGAACAAACCTTGGGGGCAATTGTTGACATCTGTCCAGAACTGTCATGATCACCTAAGGCCCCATTCTCTAGAGGAGGGAGGTCCTACCCAACCCCCAAGATGGAGGTCCTACTTAACCTCCACGAAGAGGTGACACCTTTGTCCATGAGGACCTACCTAAAATATATCAGGTCCTACCTCGATATCTCAAGTCATCTCCACGAAGTAGGACACCTTTGTCCAAGAGGTCCTACCTATACACCTCAGGTCATACTGCAATTGTCTACAGTCACCAAAGGATCACATTTGTCAGATGTCATGTGTCAGTCGACGACCGCCTGTCAGTCATGATTAATGTAAATGTCACCTTACATTTAATACCCTAATAAGAGGATGTTTTGTAAGCATTTAATGCCTAGCATAGCATTAAATGCAGATGATAATCATAAATATCCTATAAATAGGAGACTTCAATGTCCCAACAAGAGGACATTAACTGCTAGTAATAAATAACACATTCGAAAAGAGCTTTGGAGACATGTTCTGTTACAATTTCCCGTATCTAGTTCAGTTCGACCACGTTTGACCTCAATCCTTAACATTAACTTGGCTTGGGAAGTGTCACATCATTTTCCAACGTCAACAAATGACATTGTCTAATAAAGAAAAGAAGCCGCAAATAGGATAACATTGATTGGCTACAGCAACCAATGTCAATTGGAATCGATGAGGAAAACAATGGACATTGTACAGCATATGGACAACCATTAAAAAACAATGCTTGAAGTACATTCCATTGGCCACGCTTATTGCTAACACCATCATACCCTAGACCTATTAATTTATGAACCTAGATGTTGTACTGAATAAGAACATTAGATATCTCTTTTTTGAGTGTCTCTAAAGAACTTTCACTAATATCTCTGATAGCAAAGAAGCGTTCTGTTAGAATACCTACAGTGTTTACAAACCTCAAGATAATGGTCATTTTCTCTCAATGAGATTCATCTTGTGCTTCATCAACAAGAAAAGAAAAACAAGCATCTCTAATTTCCTTACGAATCATACGATGCACTCTATTGGCCATAATTCCCAAAGTCTCATTCTGGATATCTCCACTAGAGTATTTTGGTGTTAAAGGCGAATACTCCAACCAAGAAAATTGATTAAACCAATTATATTGAAAATGACGAGCTTTATCTTTATACTTTCTTGCTTTATTCTCTCGGAGTTAAGGTTGATAAGGCCCAGCAATCAAATATGCCCATCTAATCTCAGCCCTTTTATCAAGAAGATAGTCATTTATGTTATTCTTTTTTCCTGTATCCTGCTCAATTTTGGAAGATGGAGTTGGAAGAGATTGTTGATTCTAAGTTTGAGAAGTATATTGATGTTCATTTGAATCTTCAGTCAGTGTATCTATTCTTGGTTTGAAGAAAGAATGCAAGGTCGTTGTTCCTTTCTTTGTAGGAGGTTGATGTGCGGCCATTGTATATTCTAAAAAATCAATAAATTCCACAAAATTAATTATACAAGTAAATTTTAATTGAAATAAAATCTTAAACAAGAAATAAATGTAAAAAAATGAAAATAGACACAACAAACTAAAAATTATAATTAAAAACTAAAGAGACAACTTCAAATAACAAAAATTCATCTTCAGTAGTGGCAAAGTGGCTAGTCTTGACCGATTTGTCAAGACGATTTCGAAAACATATTATAATAGAAAATCTGAGCCCATATGCAAATTCTATACCCATTTATTTTAAAAAAATCCAAAATCCAAACAAATACTAATTCCAAAATCGAAACAAAATAACAAAGTAAAAAGTTCATACTTCCAGTTCCATAATCATCAATAATTCAGCACAAAAATCACAAAATAGGGCAAAAAAATCATCAATATTCAAAGCTGAAAATCGACAAAATATTAGGGTAAAATGTGTCCTAACAATGAAATTAGGGTAACAAAATTAAGGCAAACAATGAACTTGGTACAAAAATAAAATATCATTTAAAATCAAATCAAATCAAATCAAATCAAAGCTAAATTCCAAAATATGAAAATCTTGAATTCAGATGCCTGACCTGGTGCATTTAGCGTCGGTAATAAAGAGTAGAGACTAAGTGGCAGGTGGCAGTTGGTGGTGGATAGAGGCGGGGGGGGTGTGATGGATTGCGGGAGGGAGATTGATTCTGGATTGTGTGCCGCTAGTAATACAATCAGACAGAGAGATAGGGCTGGGCCGTGGTTTAGAATAGATTGAGTGATGCGAACCCGCGAAGATTGAATTTTGGAACCTACAAGAAAGATTCATATAAACCCCAAGAAAACTAAAACCAAGCTGCAAGACTTGACCCGATGATTACTTGAATCAAAGAATCAAGTTTGAACTCCACAAAGATTTGCGAAGTCTTTGAAAAGTTTTGGTTAGTTTAATTAAGAACACGGAAGAAATAAGTGGATCTTACTTAATCAGGATCTCTCAATAAATCAAAGTTATCAATTGTCTACAATGAGAGTTGATTATATATGCAAAAATTAATGAAAACCTAAACTAATTCGAAAATATAACTAAAAACTTATCAAAATAATGTTCTAAACGAAAAAAAATCGAAAAATCCAAATTTTTTCCTGAATATGCCTAGGCGATCGCCCAGGCTTAGCAATTTGCATTATGCCTTTAGATAAAGGCCTTGGGCGATTGCTCAAGGTTTTGTCTGGACGATCCATTTTTGTAACCTCCCGTGTTTTGACCTCTAAGCTTTATTTTATATTTATGTTGTTTATCCAATCTTCCATTAGCCTCCGATATGCCTTCAATATGATCCTTAGTTTTTTTTTTTTTTTTTTTTTTAATAAACACACCATCACAACCCCAATGTGGTTTTTATGCCTCCATCAGGGAAGGGGGCGGGGGGTTAAGGAAGCCCCAACCATATATAAAAAGCTCATAATAGTACAAGGGAGGGGGGCATAAAACCTGACCTCCAAGCACAATCGAATGAAAGAGTAAATGCAAAACAGAAATCAATAAATAAGGAGGTACTACCTCCCATACAAATCTCTAAAAGAAACTATAAGCCTCTAACAAAGAGGGAAGTCCAAATCATTAACTGGACTAGATCTGCGATGTCGTCGTGGAAGATCCCGAGAGTCTGTACTCATAATAGTAGCGCCGATCCCAGCCCTCTCGATGCAAGAAGATTAGCAACTGGTTGCCCTCTCGGAAGATGTGAGTGATAGTATCCCCGCCCGGTGCTAGTAGATGCACGATGTGTCGTCAGAGTAGCTGAATATGCCAAGGTCCTCCTCTTGGTGATGTAGTGGATCGCTAATGTAGAGTCGACGACTCCACCCATAGAACCGATAACCCAAGTCTCTCGAGCCGAATGATCCCGTCTAGTATAGCTCGTAGCTCGCCGAGAATGGTGCGATCGCCATAGAAAGAGAAGAATGCCCGAATGCCTTTGTCCTGACGAATCTCTGATAATCCCTCCGCCACTAACAATCCCGTCCTAGTCGGTTCGTGGCTCGCATCACTGAGCCATGGCATAAATATTTTTATATATATAAATTCGACTTCTGGTCCATGACAGGGCTGAACAGTGGTCCAGTAAAGTCCTATCCGATCTTCACCTCATATGACCACGCTTCAAAGCAAAAGAAATCTTGTTTAATTTTCATCAAATTGTTTGTCACACAGAATTATATATACATCGATATTATTAGAATTGGTCCAGTCCAATCAATAACCAAAACCAATTAGAGCCAATTCAATTAATTATTAAAATACATCCAAAAAAAACAGACTACAAGAAATTTCACTTTTAACAATGAATTTTTTTGTCGTAGAAAGTTATTTTTGGATTGTTTTGTCGAAAAATAGTCGTCGAGAGACTTTAGAATACCAAAATTTTCGTTGTTAAAAGTGAAATTTCTTGTAGTAGAATTTGCGTTAAATTTCTCAATTTTTAAGGTTCGATCTTAAAAACATAAGAACAAATTAAAACGATACTCTCTCCTTTCAAAAACTACATGAACTTCTAGGGAAGTTTCATTTTGGTAACAGATTCTCTTAACACCAAAGCAAATATAATTCCATTTTACTTTAGCTTTATATATCATTTTAAAAGTGTTATTACTTTATATTTAAAATCTATTTTTTTCTTTCTTTCATCTAATTTGTTAAGGTATGCTTTTTTATGTTATAATATTTAAAAATTATAAAATATAATTTATTTCTTAAAAAACTTACATGTTTAGCAAGTAGAATTGACAAATAATTAACAAATCAACATAAACACATATTTTAGAATAATCTAATAAAGCTAATTAAAAATCCATCAAGTATTTCGATGAATTTAGTACTATTTTCTTAAATTTTTATTTGTTCTATACTTGTGAAATGATTTGTTTTTGCTCTTATAGTTTACAATTCACATCGAATAAAAAAAAAACATTTATGATTTATAGAATTTAATTAATATTATTTATTGTATTTAACATCCAAGAACTTGTCAAATAAAATACGTCCCATGTCAAAATATCACAAGTACTCTGACATAAAACCACGTGCATCTAAAGCATATCTTATTAGTGATATTTACTCCTCACTTCGGGTCATTAACAAAATGTTATTATCAAAATCATTTTTATTTGACATTAATTTAAAACCGCGTGCATTTAAAGCATCTAAAGCATCTTTTATTAAGATTAATGTAGTTGTATATAAACCCAAAGCAATATAACATGATACTAAAGATATAATAAAGTTGACATTTAAAATTTCTTTCTATTTCCTTTTGGGTTAATTTCCGAGATGGTCACTAAAGTTTGTTAAAAAATTTAAAGTAATCATTGAAGAATTTCTTACAGTAGAGTAGTAGTCACTCAAGTTTTTAACGATTACACTAATAATCACTCAGCTGTAAACTTTAATCTAAATCATATGTGTCAGTGTTAAATTACGACGTAGATACAAACACTTTAACTAGTACGCCACACGAGACAAAAATATCTCACCTTAAAAAATTGGCCAACAAATACGAAGTTTCACCAACTGTTAGTTTATTAAAATAGAACAAATATAGAAAAAACGTGTTTGATGATTACACATTTAGCTGCAATTAATATGAATTTATCTAATGTGGCATACCAATTAACGTCGTTTGTGTTCACATTAAAATTTAAAAGTGAAACATAGGGTTTTGGGTTAAATTTTTTAGTCGAGTGACCGTTAATATAACTGTTAGAAATTTGAGCGACTACTAATGTATGAAAATTACCTTAATGACTATTTTGAAAGTTTTAACAAACTTGAGTGACCATTATTGAAATTAACCCATTTCCTTTTCTGTAGAAAATATTTAGACCATATTTGCTAATTTTTTTTAAATAAGAAATCAAATTTTACAAAATATGTTTATAAAATCACTCTTTACAAAAAGGGAAAAAATTAACTTAATTTGAACTAAAACAATGTAATTTGTCTTGGTTAAAATTAGGAAAAAGGCAAATAAATAAACAAAAAGAAATTGTAAAACAAGATGGTATGTGTAATTGCAAAAATAAAATTATTTTTGGGGTAAATAGCACTAAGGATCTCAAACTTTTAAACTTTGTGACGATGGAGTCCAGAAACTTCAATATTTAGCACCTAAGTCCTTAATCTATAAAAAAACGTGTGAACATGATTATTCTGTTATGAAAAGCGTTAGTTTAACTGTTAAATGGTCAAAATTTTTAAAAATCACCCATCTACTATTTTTCGAATTAAAACAATATATATATAAATATATATATATAAAACAAAAAATGCAATCAACCCCCTTCCTTCACTTCTTCTTCTCCAATCAATCTCTAACCAACCAAAAAATAAATAAATAAATAAAAAATTACAACTAACCTTCAATCTCACAACTTCTTTTCCAAAATTGCCAACCTCAAACACTGGTACCTACAACCAACACCACCCACAACTAGGGTTGGGCATATGATTGGGCCCAACTCGAACCCAACACAACCCAACCCAATCCAAAAGATTTGATTTAACAAAAATTAAGAGTTGAGTTGGTTAGTTTGGGCTTGGGCCCAATTTATGTTGAGGTAATTTTTTTGGGGTCAAATTCACATGTGGACAAATTTTTTGGGCCAAAATACACTTTGAGATATTTTTATTGATTTTGTTGAGAATTTTTAAAAAGATTGAACCTAATTCAAATTGAGTCTATATAATTACATTAAAATTTACAATTTGAAGATTTTGGTCCGAATTAATTAATTTTGAATTTTTAAAAATATTTTTAAATAAGTGGGTCAGGGTTGGATTGAATTGGATTGGATCGATTTTTATGAGGTAATCCACAACACAACCCAACGCGATATGAAAATAGATTTTCAAAACTCAAACCAACCCAATTTAGGATAAAACGATCCAAACATATCATGTTGGGTTGAGTTGGGGTGAGTTGATCGGTTTAGGTTGGTTTTTGTCCAACCCTACCCACCGCCATTGATGCCACTCAAAAAAAAAAAGAAAACGAAAAAAAAACACCAATGAAATCTTTGACTCATTAATCAATCCAAAATTTTATTTTCACCTCCATAGCACTGGCCACCGCCGTTGACACCAACCTACTCCATTTTCAAAATAAATTTGAAATGGTGTCAAGCAAGAGACGGAGAGACTATAGTGCGAAATACAAAAACTGAAAATTATATTGAATGAATTAGAAAATAACATTTTGGAGGGACATGGTGTGGCGATGGTGGCGAATGGTTGGTAGTGCTTTTGGGTTGGATTGGGTTGGGGTGGAGTGGGTTGGAGAAGGTAATTTTTTTTTTCCCTTTTGGCCATGGGTGGGGGATTGGGTGGCACGATGAAATTTCGGTCTGGTGTGTTAGTGAGAGAAAGAGAGAAAAGGGAGTAGAGGTTGCAAATTTGTTTTAATTGTCTTTTCTACTTTTTTTTTTGTTTTAATTTGAAAAGGGTAACTTGGTCATTTTAAGAAAATTTTGACAATTTAATAGTTAACTGACGGTTTTCGTAACAAAAGGATCATGCTTACGTGCATTTTAAAAGTTAAGGACTTGGAATGTTAGAAATTAAAAGTTTGGAACTTCATCATCACAAAGTTTCAGAATCAAACTTTTGTGTTGAAACTTAAACACCCCGACCCCGCCTCCACCCTCCACCAACCTCCCACCCATACCGGGGGTCATATCATCGGTGTCTCTCTCTGTATTTTTTCCTCTACTATTCGATCTTCACCGTTGACTTCTGTTCATAAGTTCTTCCAAAACAGGTTAGATTGCAATTTATTTAATTTATGTTTTTTCGACATGATGTTTTCTATTTTTTTCTGATTTTTCCTTAAAATTAAGAAATATCGGTTCTTGTATTTTGAAATTGAGTAGTGCAATCCTAATATTACGATAGAATCACTGTTTTTGAAATTCTTCGTATAAATATTTGTTTTTAAGCTCCACTAAACACGGTTTGTGTTGACATACAAAAGAATAAAGGCCCAAGAAAGAGACTTAAATAAATTTATACGTATGGGCCCATAAAAGTACCCAAGCATATAGGCCCAGAAATATATGTCGCCAGGCCTAATGGACGCCATGTGAATTTATATATAGGCCCATAAAAGATATCCAGGCCATATAAGCCCAGAATGGATATCGCCAGGCCTAAGAACACCCGGGACATTGGGCGACTAGAACGATTAGTCACCTTATGGAATAACCGTTCTTGAACAGTTTTCTCTCTTATCATTTTATCATTTCTCAGAGTTACGAGGGTTGAACCATCATGAATCATCATGGATGAAGTGGGTAGTTATTGCCATTTAGAGAGAAAGTGGGTAGTTATTGGGCGACGATGGCGAGTTTTGACATAAGATTGAAGGAAACCGTTTAGTAAAGTATAAAAGAAAGAAGATTGATCGGAAGAGATAAGAAGACAACTCTCAAAAACAGAGAAAAATGTAATTTCATTCCTTTAGTTTTAAATATTTATTTTGCAGTGAATTCCAATGTGCTTGTGCCCCTTGGAGGCCTTTTCGTTTTTGTTCTTTCATCATTTGTTAATATTGTAATCTTCTTAAATCAAACACCACATTGTTGGGACATTGTCTCAAAAGGTTTGGCGTCCCTTACACATCGTCTCGAATCTTTTAATTGTTAGCAAAGAAGAAGAAACAATTTGGCACGCCCAATGAGATCCCTTTTTGGTATTAGAAGATACAAAAAAGTAAAACAATATGCCTCACAAGAATTCAAATAAGGAGCCAGCAAACCAGCGAGTCCAGTCCGTGATCGAGCGATATGAAGAGCAGCAAAATACACTGGCAATGGAGGGACAAAATCAAAGTCGTTATGAACCAATGACGGAATTGAGTCCACGCACCATGCGCGCGTTGCTTGGCGAACTCACACAAGATGTCGTGGGACAGGTAAGCCTGCAAAATATTCATGATATGGAAAAGTTTGTTCAAAATGAAAATGTGCATTATGATAACATGGCCAAACAATTAGGTACTTTAAATGAACTTATGAATAAGTTAGTGGGCCAAATATGTCAACCAAATTTGCCAAGTGTAGGGAATCACTTCCAAGCCAGGACGATCGTAGGGCACAATTCCTCGACGTTGAATCCTAGTCAGGGAATAGAAACGCCTTTTATACCATCAACGTCAAATACAGGAGGAGGCGGAACGACCAACTTGAATGGTCATAATATTGGGTCACCCAACTTGGGGGTAGCCCGAACGCAAGAGAAAACATCCCAAATATAGGACAAAATGCAACACGCTTTAGCGATGGGGCAAATGTCCAAGTAAATGGCAATAATACCTTGAATAATGGTAATTTTACCACAAACCGGGGCTAAATAATAGGCCTTAAATGATGCCACCTGTGAACCAACCTATAGGAGTCCCATACGATCCCAACACAGCTTTAAGAAACCAAATCACAAAAATAATGCAAGATCGGATGGCTTTTGGAATGCGTCCTTTCATTAGGCCAACCTATAGGAAGCCATATCCCGATTGGATAGACCAAGCACATCCATGGCCTAGAGGATATAAAGTGCGTAATTCTCATTGTTTCACGTGTTTAGGAGAGGTCTCAACGTTGGAACATGTAGGGCGATTTATATTACAATGTGGTGAAGTAACTGATTATCATAAAATGAGGTTGTTTCCTAGTTCGCTAACAGGAATAGCCTTCTCATGGTTCATTAATTTACCAACAAATTTCATTCGAGACATGGCAACAATTAGAGAAATTATTTCATGCTCAATTCTATAAAACCGAGTCTGAAGTTACCTTGGCCGATTTGGCGAATTTACGTCAAATGCCAACTGAATGGGCGGAAGTTTTCCTTCAAAGATTTAAAACTTCTAGGAGTAAATGCTTCGTGCCTTTACCTGAAAAAGAGTTTGTTAAGATCGCTCAAAGTTATTTAAGTTTTGATTTAAAAAAGAAATTTCAGGATAGGGAGTTTCCTGATCTTTTTCAATTAACGGCCAACGTGATTAAGTACGAGCATCTAATAAGAGAAGAAGAACAAATGAAAAATTCTAGTAAAGAGACGTACTATAGAGACCCAAACTTCGATGTTCATATCGTAGACGAGTATTACGATCAAACCGAAGTGTGTCTGGTCGAATTGGTTAAAGAAGATGCATACGCTTGTCCCTTAGTGATTAATTCAGGAACGACGGTAAAAGATGAGCCTATAAGAGATACAAACAAAAAGGCTAGAGCGTTTTCATTTGATATAACCAAAGCAGATACTATATTTGACAGATTGTATAAAGACAAACAAATAAAATTGAGCGATAAACACAAATTGCCAAATCCTCGAGCAAATTAAGGATAAGAAATATTGTAAGTGGCATAATGCATGGTCTCACACAACTAATAATTGTTTGGTTTTTCGTCATTATGTATTACAGATGCCATTGAATCGGGACGAATCACTTTTGAAGCTAAAAAAAGATGGCGGTGGATGAGAATCCTTTTCTGCTGGCCACTTGGAGTAAATATGATAAGCGGTTTCAAAAGTGGTTTACCTAAGTTCAAATTGGTAGTTGATAATGGAGACGAAGATCTTGAACAACATCCTAGTGTGTTCGAACGTCTCAAAGGTAAAGAAGTTGAAAGGAACGAAAGAGTGTTGTGTGCTAGATGTAGTAGAGAAGTAAATGAAAGTGAAGAAAATGGGAGCATGGGGACGTTACAATCATCCTAGCATGACCCCAAATTTCCAAATTTATTCAAAGGCGAAATGTACCAAGACCTCATTTTGAGAGACAAATCGAGGCCGATGCATGATGGTGGACCGATGTACAACGGTAGACCAATGCTCAACGAAGAGAACGTTCGAGCCACAACCCCATCGATCAAATGTATGGCATTCATTCCAATATAGTGTAGGAAGAGTGATACCTTTGATCAAATGACCGGGACGCAACAAAGACGTCATCGAGAAATTATGGATGAATAATGAGGCAACAACAAAATATAATACGTCCCAACATGCCCGATTTGTCCAATGGAAGTGGCTAAAGAAAGTCTTGAAAATGAGAAAGAACACAACTTGGGCGATTCAACGGAAGAATTACCGTAAGATTCTTCGGTAGGTCGAGATTTGAAAGACGCAAAGCAAAGATGAAAATGAAGATGATCCAGACAATCCATCACTATTCAATTTGGTTCTTTGCCCCAGCCTTGGCTAATAATTATTTGCTTGCCAATGAGTTTAAAAGTAAAAAAGATGAAGAGCCACAAGAAGATGAGGAAGAAGCATGCGCCTTGGAATGTGAGGAAGAAATCGGGCAAACCTCTCGAGATATATGTGATGAAGAAGAAGATGATGGTTTGACCGATGTTGAAGAAGAGATTGACCTGGAATCAAAAAGAAGGAAAAGAGGAGTCTCATATAACAATCTACTGAAACAACTATATCAAGAAGGCGTCCGAGAAGTGGATTTATTGGGCAAATCATCTGGGCGATCTTTTGATTATTACGTATTATATGGGACACCTAAGAGAAAATAAGGGTACCACGCTCTAAAAAGTATGGACCACCTCCAATGGTATTGCTTGCCCCCTCAGGATGGATAAATGAAGAGAAATTGCAAGAAGATAGCGACATAGAAATTGTAAAGCGGGAATGAAGAAGATCGTCTTGAAATGTTGCACGTTAATTTGGTACAGGAAGTTGATCCAAAAGATGGTGGTGAGCAAGAAGTAGAGATAGAGGCAACCGAAAAAGTCATTTTCAAGAAGCCAACGGCCAACTTAACCAAACATTTAAGACCATTATATATAAAAGCTTTAGTCAATGGTATCCCAAAGAGCCAAAGTTCTCATCGATAATGGGGCCACTATAAATACCATCACATCCGAATGATAAAGAAATTTGCAAAGACGGAGAGTGATTTGATCCTCTGAATTTATTCTTACAAGCTTCAATGGAGGGCAACTTCGCCAAAGGAGTAATGCCGTTAGATGTAACGGAGGAACTATCACTAAAACCACAGTATTCTTTGTAATAGACGGGCCGACTAGCTACAATGTGTTGTTAGGGAGAGATTGGATTCATGGAAATCATTGTATACCTTCGCCACTCCATCAATGTCTAGTTTTTAGAATGATAAAGGTGAAGTAGAAGTGGTACAGGCAGATCATAAGCCTTTTGTCACAGAGGCGAATTTGGTGGAGAAGTTCATGTATGAGAGAAATTATGGACTGTGAAGGTGGTCCAAGATGGGAAGAAACCCGAATCATCGCAACAAAGTGAAGAATCATTATCGATGAGATGCATTTCTTGAAATGTTTGATCAAATGAGGCCAAAACATAGTGGCCCTTGAGGAGCCAATAATTGGCAAAAAGACACCAATAAATGTTGAAGAATATGGCCAACCTTCAGGGATGTCAAAGCCAAGTCAATGGCTTTCAAGAAAAAGTGCTGAAGAAGAAATGAGAAAAGAAGCGGCTTTTAAAATTTTGAAGAACAAGTTAGTGGTGTTCGAGTTAGAAGCAGAATATCGGCCGAGAAGTTAATAAAGTGGATTGTTTGGATGCAGAGAGGCATTACTACAAGAAATCGGATGATGAATGATAGGAGTTATGAAGACCCGTGCACGCTCAAGCACAAGATCCTTTGGTAAAAGTGAATATTGGAGATGAAGGAGAAGATCGCCTGACATTTATCGGTCAAATGCTTAGCAGAGAGGTAAGTGACCAATTAATTGCTTTGTTAAAAGAATACAAAGATTGTTTTACTTGGGAATATGAACACATGCTCGATTAGATAAAGATTTGGTAGAACATAGGCTACCAACCAAATCACATTTTAAACCCCATAAGCGAATTTCAGGCGCTTTTGCCCCTAATGTATTGCCCAAGTAAAGAAAGAAATAGAACGATTGTTAAAGGCAAGTTTTATTAAGACAATGATATGTTGAATGGTTATCCAATATGTGTACTGTATCAAAGAAAATGGTAGTATTAGGGTTTGCATAGATTTCGTGAAATTTGAATTTAGCAACGCCCAAAGATGAATATCCAATGCCAACGGTGGATTCTTTAGTGGATTCAATCGCCGGGCACGTAATGTATTCCTTCATGGATGGATATTCAGGATATAACCAAATTTATATAGTCAAGAAGATGTACATAAAGCGCATTCAAATGCCCGGGTGCTCTAGGATGTTTTGAATGTGTGGTAATGCCTTTTGGTTTAAAAATGCAGAGCCACTTATCAAAGGGCAATGAATTTGATTTTCATGATATGATAGGATAATTCCTTGAAGTTTATGTTGATGATATAGTGGTTAAATCACGAAAGAAGAAGACCATTTCCAATAATTGAAACGTTCATTTGAACGAATGAGACAGTATAAATTAAAATTGAATCCGTTGAAATGCGCATTTGGTGTTAATGCAGGAAATTTCCTGGGTTTTCTAGTACATGAAAGAGGAATTGAACTTGATAAAAATAAAGCAAAAGCTATTTTAGGGGCTAAATCACCTAAGAACAAGAAAGAATTGCAAAAATTCTTAGGTCAAGTGAACTTTTTACGACGTTTTATCTCTAATTGTGCAGGGCGAACGAAAGTTTTTTCGCCTCTTTTGAAGTTGAAAAATCAAGACGATTTAAATGCGGAAGGAAGAGCATCAAGAGCTTTTTATAGCTTGAAGACATATCTATCAAATCTTCCAGTGTTAGTTTCACCTACCCAAGGACGGCCAATGAAAGTTTACATATCGGCTGAACAAGAGTCAATAGCTGGACTGGTCGCCCAAGATGATCAATTTGGAGAAGAAAGGGCGATATATTACCTTAGTAGACATTTAACAACATGTGAATGTAATTATTCTGCTATTGAAAAATTATGTCTTGCTCTGTATTTTACATGTACTAAATTAAGGGCTTATTTGCGACCCGTGACTATTTACTTAATCTCTAAAGTGAATTTGGTTAAGTACATGTTCTCTCGTCCTATTTTGCATCAAAGGATTGGTCTTTGGGCTTTAGCACTGTCAGAATTTGAAATACGATTCATACCCCAAAAGGCTGTCAAAAATCAAGCCTTGGCCAACTTTTTGGCCGATCATCCATGTTTAGACGTGCCTAAAGAAATTGAATTAGAAGTTGATTCGTTCGAGTTAAAACCCTGGATTTTATACTTTGACGGGTCAAAGACTGCTAGAGGTGCAGGATTAGGGGTAGTGTTAATAAACCTATTAGGGGTTTGCTACAAATTTGCTTTCGCTTTGAATGAAATGTGTACTAATAATCGTCGAGTACTGAAGCATTGATTGTGGGTTTAGAGTTATTATTAGAGTTAGGGACAAAAAATATGCTTATCGAGGTGATTCTCAATTAGTAATTTATCAATTGAATGGCGAATTTAAATGCCAAAGTGATTCTCATCATAAGCCAATATGACATCGCTCAAAAGCTATTGGAAGAATTAGACCAAATAGAGCTTCAATATGTTAATAGGGTATATAACGATTTGGCAAATGAGCTAGCCCAAATGGCATCGGGTTATTCTAAAATGTTAAATAAGGATTCCACTTGTGAATATGGGGTGATATTGCCTCGTAGTTCAACGAAGGGCAAAAAGAGATTAATGACATTGTATACAAAATGGAGACGCAATGGATTGAGAGAAGAAATACAAAGATTCTTGGAAGAACACGATAGGAAGAATGATAGGAAGGTAAAATTACGCTCATTGAACTATCTCTTTGGTAGATGGAGAATTATATAAGAAACGCCGAGATGGTATGCTTTTGAGATGCATAAATTTACAAGAAGCTAAAGTGGTGATGGCTGAAGTGCATGAAGGGATATGCGGGGCACATCAAGCTGGTCAAAAGATGAGGTGGTTGATCGTTAGGAGTGGATATTTTTGGCCTAAGATGGGCGAGTCATGTGTTCAGTATGCTAAGAGTTGTTTGGAATGTCAAAAACATGGCCCAATCTAAAGGATGCCAGCAAGGGAAATGGTACCTATTATTAAACCATGGCCATTCAAATGTTGGGCGATAGATCTGATAGGAAAGATTTATCCTCCATCGTCCAAACAACACACTTTTGTGATAGTCGCTATAGATTTTTTTCACTAAATGGGTGGAAGCGATACCTTTAAAGGAAATCTCTCAAGGAAATGTTATAGGATTCATTCGTGATCACATCGTATATAGATTTGGGATACCTCAAACTTTAGTGATAGATCACGGAACTTCTTTTAAATGGAAGTCAAGTGAAAGAATTTTTGAGCGAGTTTGAAATTAAGTTGGTAAACTCTACACCTTATTACGCCCAATCTAACGGCTGCGTAATCGTCAAATAAAATTTTGAAGAATATCATAAGAAAATGATAGGCGAAAATGCCAGGATTGGCATGAGTGTTTGAATAGAGCGTTATGGGCTTATAGGACTTCTCCACGATCTAGCACTAAAATGACTCCTTTCCGCCTAACTTATGGGCAAGAAGCGGTGTCGCCTATGGAAATTAATGTGCAATCGATCGAATACGTTTGCAAAATAGCGTAGGTAACGACGAACATACTGAACTACTTGTTCGTAATTTATTGGAATTAGACGAATTAAAGATGAACGTCTTAGATAGATTGCAAATTCAAAAAAGGAAAATGGCTTCGAATTATAATAAAAAAGTTATAGCCAAGTGTTTTAGTGCAAATGATTTGGTCTGGAAGACGATACTCCCATTGGATAATAGTAGTCCAAAGTTTGGAAAATGGTCGCGAAATTGGGAAGGACCATACAGAGTAAAGGATGTGTTACCAAATGGAGCATATCATCTAGAAAATTTGGATGGTATGAAGCATGTGAGGTTTATTAATGGTAAGTATTTAAAGAAATATGTTCCATTAGTTTGGGATTTTGAACGATTAGATATTTAACATTAAAGGACATAGTTACGCAAATGAATAAACTACTCATTTCATTGGATAATTTGGTTGCCATGATTGGCTACCATTATAAAGCGTAAATCGATAAAACAAAAAAGTAATTGTCCTTAGAACGTTCAAAGTCTTAATTACGTTTTCTCCAAATAGAACGATATGTTCTCTAAGCTTTTCCCATTCATCGTCTTGTTCGATGGAAGCGGTGGATAGTTCATCCATAATTCCTTCATTCACTTCTAGACCGAATAACGCTCAAGCAAGGATCTAGCTCGTTCAACTTCGAGAAGCATTGCGCTTCTTAGCGGCCAATCGGCCTTACAGCTCATCCATCTTTTCTTGAATTTCTTTCATCCGAAGCGACCCAAACTCATCATCAATGAATCTTCAACCATAACCTCGGAAGAAATCTCGTTCAAGTTATTTTTAGCTTGGTCGATTTCTTGGTGTAGAGATTCATTTTCGATCACATGACATTGACATATTGAGTTTTCTTGGCTTTGAGTTCCACATTTTTAGCCAACAACGCTAAAATCTACCAACAATGGTCCAAACCCAAGAAATTCCAATCCAAAATACCCACTTTCTCAAGAACCCTTGTCCAAAGGTCACCATTAACCTGATACCGAATCCATTCTCCAAAGGATCACTTTCCTATTATGAGTCACCACTTAACCTAATATTAAGTTAATTACCTACATTAAATTTTAAATTTAAATTTAATCCACTAAAGGATATACATATAATATCTAAATTCATCAAGCAATTCCCATAAGTTAACTTAAAAACTTTGGGGAAGTTCTAATATTCCCATCATTGGACCGTTGACCTAATTTAAAAAGGCGGAAGGATCAACTTGTTCAGAAAATGCATTGAATAAGGAAAAAGGCAAATAGAAAATTAAAATTGATCAAAACCAATGGTTATAGAACATAAGAAGACATTTTAGCAAAATTAAACAATAAGATCATTATTATCCTAATTCAAAAGACTTAAATATCCTTTGACTAAAGAACTTTATATTTTTAAACCAAAAATTTCTTTTCCATACAAATTTGTTATACCGACAAACCAAGACTTAATTTCCTTACAATTACATGATTAGGCATATTCTCACCAAAAGCACAATATTCATGTTATTAATATTGCAAACCAACAAAATTGATAAACCAAATTGAAAGTAAAGACTAATCTATTATTTGATTAATTTGATAAGGAAAATAAATACCATTATTAACTTTTAAAGAAAATTTTATGTATTTTTCCTATCCCCTCATTTTAAATAGGAAAGATTTATTTATTTGAGAAGTATATTGATGTTATTTGAATCTAACAAGGTATTATTCTTTTTGAAGAAAAAAGGTCTTTTCCTTTTTATGAAAGAATCTTTTTCAAAAATTAATTGAAATTTATAAATAAAAAAATAAAATTTACAAAAATTAATATAACCAACAAAAAATTTAATTAAATAAAAAACCAAATAAAAAAAATCTCAAAAATCTATGATTAAGACTTTCAAAACAAATATAAAGAATAAAGGCCTAAGAAAGAGACTTAAATAAATTTATGCGTATGGGCCCATAAAAGTACCCAAGCATATAGGCCGAGTATATGTCGCCCAAGCTCAATGGACGCCCGGTGAATTTATATAGGCCCATAAAAGATATCCGGGCGAGATAGGCCCCAGAATGGATATCGCCTGGGCCTAATGAATGCCCAGGAACTTGGGGCGACTAGAACGATTAGTCACCTTATGAAATAACCGTTCTTGAACAGTTTTCTTTCTCTCTTATCATTTCTCCACATCTCAGGAGTTACGAGAGGTTGAACCATCATGGCCATTATGGATGAAGTGGGTAGTTATTGCCATTTAGGGAGAAAGTGGGTAGTTATTGGACGATGAGCAGTTTTTGACATAAGATTGAAGGAAACCGTTTAGTAAAGTATAAAAGAAAGAAGATTGATCGGAAGAGATAACAAGACAACTCTCAAAAAACAGAGAAAATGTAATTTCATTCCTTTCTAGTTTTAAGCATTTATTTGCGCACGTATTCCAATGTGCTTGTGCCCTTGGAGGCTTTTCGTTTTGTTCTTTCATCTTTGTTAATATTGTAATCTTCTTAAATCAAACACCCTTGTTGGGATTTTGTCTCAAAAGGTTTGGCGTCCCTTACACATCGTCTAAATCTTTTAATTGTTAGCAAAGAAGATATTTCTGCGCGAAACAGTTTGTTTCCCATGAGAATTGGTAGAAATTGTCAAATTGATCTAATGTTGGTACGAGTGAGTATAATGTGGAAAAAATTACGAAAGGGAAGAAAATCAGGTAAGACTCAAACTGAAAATTTTAAGGAAAAAATATTAATTAATTAAAGAGAAACAAATGGGTAGAATGTTACTGATTTAAATCATATTGCTTGGTTTTACTAACACACTTAGATGATCACGTGGGCATGTGGATCCTTATGGTACACAGGGGTACAAGACGAAAATGTATTTGAGTGTGGGAGAGACACGTTGTGGTCAAGTAACTGGCTTGAAGGCGTTTACCTACATATTCCCTAAGTGATATAAAGAACACTTAAGTTAATCAATATAGAGGACTTGTGTTCTAGTGTCGTTTTCCTATTCAAAGGTTCAACCCCTAATCGTGGAAATCGCTTGGTTGTTGGAAATAAGTTATTTATAAATTGGTTTGATCAATTTTTGACCAAATATTCGGGAGAGTCCCGATAACCAATTGTTATAAATTTATAGTCGATTGTATTCTACTCCGTTAGTAGATCTTTGGTATAGCAAAACTATTTCCGAATGAATGAAAAATTGGTATCAAAAGTTGACACCTTGAAAGTGATAATTGGATATTGTAGTAAGTAGGAAAGTGTATCCCACTTCGGAAGATTATATGATCTTGAACCAACTAATATACCTCTAGTTTGGATTTGAGTTTGGGCTCCAAGGAGCACCGCAAGTCTTTAGAGGAGATGAGACTTAGATGCTATTGAGTTCGGTTCAAAATTCACCTTGCTGCCAGTTGGTGCCGCCGCCCGCCGCTCGGGGCTCGGGGCTCGTGCTCGGGCTTGTGGCCATTGGCTTGGGTCCGAGTTGGTTTAATATATTCTTTTTAGACAAAATAAATATAAAATTATTTATGTTATTTTAATTTCATTATCCAATAAATTTGACACGTGTTACGTGCACATAAATATAGACACAATTGTTCAATTGAGTCCTTCCAGCTTATGTGTCTGTTCATTTGAGTTCTTTCAGGTATTGTGTCTTTTCAGATACAACTTTTTGTATGTTATAAATAGACTCCATACTTCTGCAAATTTAATTAATAAAAATTTATCTTTCAAACTTTGTGATTTTATCTTGCATTCTTTATAAACATTTTGCATCCGTCCATATTCTACATAGAGAGTACATAACAAATCGAGTTCGTTGTTTTTCTGTTTGAAGTGCTTCTATCGCAAGAAGAAGACCGTAGTATCTTGGGAGACGATTGCTATTTACCATGAGCACTTAGACGGAGAAAATTCGTCTTAAAGACATAGAGTTGAACTCTAGCCTCGGTCTACCAAAATCAATTCTGCATATTTCAGTTTCTGATAATTGTTCGTATTTCAAGTAAGCGTATTTCGTTATATATATATATATATATATATATATATATATATATATATAAAGAAATAACAGTATTTATAGGCTAATACCAATTGGCCAAGTGCTGTGGATGTGGCACAATCCGATGGAACCCTTGTCACACTCAAGATGTCACACTATAGGTTTAATGAAGAAGTATTCATCAGCCGCATGCTAGGGGGCTAGAAATGTGACTGGCCGCCTTGGCATGCTATCACACCAGTTTCTTTCAGTTCTAATTCGTAGTGTCAGTGGAAGCTTACTCAACACGCAATCGGCCTCGATCTTGATTGCCTCATCTTCTTAAGCTCCCCTTCTCAAACCTCATCGGAATAAAGGGAGCAGCCTCGATAGTAATGTCACCTCTCCGAATAGGCACGTTCGACTTTGACCAGTCCATGTGGTAATGAGGCGTAACATTATTGATATATAATTATTTATTATTATTTTTTAATCACCGATTCAACCTTGTGACTCTTGACTCTTTCGGTCGATGCCAGTGATAGTTTTTAAAACATGCATGGTACTGATTAAAAGTGCGGTTAAACATGTTAAGTTTTGTGAATTTACTGATTAAAGTTGTAGCCATTAATGAAAAACATCTCCACCGTAATTGCATCCAAATCTGATTTACAACTTCTCTCTGCAATTTTATCTCATGACTAGGTCCAATTAATGAGTTCAAATTAATTACATCAGACTAAAGATTTTGTTTATTTCATTAGACAAAAAAATTTGTTAGTTCTCTAGCCAAGTCATGCAATTTGTAATTTGTAATTTGATTTGGACAGTGGGATGTTTATTTTGAGTTGAAGTAAATTTGTTTGAATCTTTTGACTTTTGGTGTGTATTGTCTTGTTTTAAAAAAAAAAAAATCGCAGTTAAATCTTGACCTCATTGACCGGAATCCTAGCTCTACCCCTTACCACTCATATAAGCTTTGAGACAAATAGAATTAAACTTTTCCAATGGCAGATTCGAGTGAACCTTCAACCCAATCTCAGTAATCTGAACAAGGTTAGGATCTTTTCCCATCTCTATCCATGTCAAAATTTCGCCAATTAAATGTCATTTTAATATTTCAATCTTGGAAATCAAATATCGAAATTGAAGAGGAAAAAAAAGATCGTTAAAAAACCCCAGATAGAGAAAAACTAAATTTTATGGGACTTTATAATTCTGTTTTCCATATTGCACTAGCTTTCGGGAAATTTTTAAAGCGGTTTCGACTAGGTATTTTCATTTTTAACAAGTAGAAAACTATTTTTCTATTGCACCCTAGTCATTTTTTTTTTCATTTAAAGAAATAATAATATGTTTCGAGAGATGCAAGAAATTCGAGAACATTAGCTTAGCTTATTATTCTTTTGGCGCGATAATGAAAAGCTCTACAAACTGTGCTTGATTCTTTTGGTCATCAATTAAATAATTAGTACTAGATCAACATATTTTGGTAATTTTTAGGATTCTCTATATAACATGTCAATGAACTGGGTGGTGCTTACCACTTATGTCACGTAGATAGGTTTGTGAATCTTGAGGGTCTAATGAAATTTTTGTTTCTATGGTTCGTACATTGAACTATGAGTTCTTATTTCATAGATTTAGTTTCTTTACTTATTTATTTTTGGAATTACTTAAAGAAAAAAACGTCTTTTGTAGTTTGCAGTTTCTTCAGAAAAGCCATCACAAGGGCCTAAAAAAAATCATAAAAAAGAGTGCAATGATATCCCTATAATAATATAAAAGTCTTATTTTTTTCGCTGTTCAACTTTCATCCAAAACGCACCGTTTCGCCGTTGTTTTTTAATTATTAAACACGCCGCAATTTTAAACTTTTTTTTCTTCCAATTTTGTCGAGATTTTCGACACAAATTGGAAGCAATTTCTGGTTCAGGCCTTTTGGCCTATTTTGCAATTTTTTTCTCCTCCTTTTTTTCTTTCTTTCTCCCATTCAAACGAATTTTCATTCAATTTTTCATCAATCTTTTTTTTTGTATTTAATTTTATAAGCAAATTGTACACAATTCGTTAAATGGGAGTTTTATTTGTCCAGATGCCCGACAAATTGGAGTATAATAAAACCAAAAAAATTTTTTTTTTTTTTGGTATTTGTCGAGAATCTAGACAAACACTTCCAAGCATGTATTAAATGGGACTCCTATACGCAACAAATTTTTAGTCTATTTTTGACTTTTTTTTGTTTTGTTTGTGTTTGTCGAGATTCTCGACAAACACATATTATCATGCCAAATCAAAATTAGCATATTTTGACAATTTTTTTCCGTTTTTTTTTTGTCGTTGTTTGGCATTGTTTTTAATTATTAAACACGCCGCAATTTTAGATTTTTTTTTTCTCAAGTTTTGTCGAGATTCTCGACACAAAGTAGTAGGGGTGGGCGTGGGTTGGGTTGGGTCGGATTGGGGCTCAACTCAACCCAACCCAACATATTCGATTTGACAAAAATCAAATCAAACCAACTCGACCAAGAGTTGGAACCTGAACTCAACCCAAACCGAAGCCAAGCTTAGGTCGGTTTGGGTTGGGTGGTCGATTTGACCTGGATTAGTCGGTTTGGGCTTGTGCCTAATTCAAAATGGGCTAATGTCAATTATATTAAAATTAGAAATTTAAAAGAATTTGACCCGGTCTAATTAATTTTAATTTTTAAAATATTTTTAATAATTGGGTCGAGTTGGGTTAGGTTGGATCAGTTTTTATGAGGTAACCCGCAACCCAACCCAACTCAACTCAACCAAAAATAGATTTTCAAATCCCAACCCAACCCAACCCAATTTAGGGTAAATACCGACCCAACCCGGTTGGGTTGGGTTGGGCGGGTTGATTGGTCTGGAAATCGGGTTGGGTTGGGTTGGGTTGGGTGGGTTGATTGGTTTGGATCGATTTTGCCCTGTACCACAACAACTGGAAGCAATTTTTGGTTCCCAAGCAAATGGACTTTTGGCCAATTTTGCACTTTTTTTCTCCTCCTTTTTTTTCTCCAATCCAAACAAATTTTCATTCAATTTTTTCACCAAACTTTTTTATTGTATTTGATTTTATAAGCAAATTATGCATAATTGTTAAATATGACTTCTATTTGTCCAGATGCTCGACAAATTGGAGTATAATAAAGTCAAAAATCGTTTTTTTTTTGTGTTTATCGAGAATCTAGACAAACACTTCTAAGCATGTATTAAATGGTACTCCTATACTCAACAAATTTTTAGTCTATTTTGACATTTTTTGTTTGTTTGTGTTTGTCGAGATTCTCGACAAACACAAACAAGCATGCCAAATCAAAATTAGCATATTTTAACAATTTTTTCCGTTTCTTTTTCACTGAGTTTGGCATTGTTTTTAATTATTAAACATGCATGAGTTTTAGATTTTTTTTCTCTCAAGTTTTGTCGAGATTCTCGACACAAATTGTTAGGAGTGGGCGTGGGTTGGGTTGGGTTGGGTTGGGTTGAATCGATTTTGTGCTCAACCTCGAACCCAACCCAACATATTCGGTTTGACAAAAATCAAACCAAACCAACCGGACCAAGAGTTGGAACCCAAACCAACCCAAACCGACCAAGCTTGGGTCGATTTGGGTTGGGTTGGTCAATTTGGGCTTGTGCCTAATTCAATTTTTCTGGGGGCTAAAATTCGCGATTGAGCAAATTTTTTTTTTCTTTTTGGGGCCCAAATACACTTTGAAATCTTTATTGTTAATTTTATTGAGAATTTTTTTAAAATTTGAACCCAATTCAAAGTGGGCTAATGTCAATTACATTAAAATTAGAAATTTAAAAGAATTTGACCCGATCTAATTAATTTTTAATTTTTAAAATATTTTTAATAATTGGGTCGAGTTGAGTTGGGTTGAGTTGAATCGGTTTTTATGAGGTAACCCGCAACCCAACCCAACCCAACCCAACCCAACCCAAAATAGATTTTCAAAACTCAACCCAACCCAATTTAGGGTAAATACCAACCCAACTCGATTGGGTTGGGTTGAAGCGAATGATTGGTCCGGGAATCGGGTTGGGTCGGTTGATTGGTTTGGATCGATTTTGCCCGACCCCTACAAACTGGGAAGCAATTTTTGGTTCCCAAGCAAATGGGCTTTGGCCAATTTTGTACTTTTTTCTCCAATCAAAACAAATTTTCATTCAATTTTTCACCAAATTTTTTTGGGAATTGGCGCAAATGGTCCCTAACGTTTGCCATTAGTGCGCAAATGGTCCCTAACGTTTCATTTTGGCGAAATGGTCCTAACCTATCCATTTAGATGCATAAATGGTCCTTATCCTTTCATTTTTGTCTTTATTAGCAGGGAGGGTAAAATTGTCGAGTTATATATTTTTTCAACCTTTCAATTGGCGCAAATGGTCCCTAATCTGAAATTTGTAATTGGATTCTAACCTTTAAAAAGTGAAAATGAGTCCGATACTTTAATTTTTTTTATAAAATTAAAAAAAAAACTAACAAATTGATAATATACTAAATTATTTTGAATATTTTATGAACTATTATAAAAAAATAACCAAAATTGAAATTCATAATTATTAACAAATGTGTTAATTAAAATTATTTTATTATTATTAAGTAATTATATTATTTAAAATTCAAACTTTAATTTTATCATTACAACAAAGAAGAAAATAAATTTGTCATAAATAAAAATTTTACTTATGCTCAATCCAACTCGATTTTATCTGAGTCTCATATTTCTTGGGCCAATCCAACCCGCTTTTGAGCAACAAGGTTCTTTGGACCTGGTCATATTTTAAATTTTAATTAATTTTATAATAAAAGTTTCCCACCCACCCACCGCCCCCAAATACGAGCAGAAGGGAGGATTTCTCCCATCCCCGATCGCCGGCGACGATCTCTTTCAATTTGTGTTTGGACACATCTCTTTGAGAGATAGATCCCATGCTCGATGGGATGAGTCCTCTCTTGGACTTTTCCATGTTAAATCTTCTCAAGATTTTATCTATGTATGTAGATTGAGATAGGCCAAACATTCTTTTAGATCTATCTCTATAGATCTTTATTCCGAGAAACGTACTGCTCTCCCATATCTTTCATGGAGAAATTTTGGATAACCACAATTTTCTTGATTTTAGCATCGGGACATCGTTTCCTAATAATAGTATGTCATCCACATACAAAATTAGAAATACGACTTTTCTCCCACTAACCTTTTTATACACACATGGTTCATCTTCATTCTTAATAAAATCAAACATTTTGATTGTCTCATCAAAACGAAGATTCCAGCGAGAGGCTTGCTTTAATCCATATATGGATTTCTGTAGTTTGTATACTTTGTTTGGCTCTGTGGATTCAAAACCTTCGGGTTGTGTCATGTACACATCCTCACTAAGATTCCCGTTAAGGAATGCAGTTTTGACATCCATCTGCCATATCTCATAGTCATAGTATGCTGCTATCGCAAGTAGAATCCGAATTGATTTAGATATGGCTACTGGTGAGAAAGTTTCATCAAAGTCAATTCCTTGTCTTTGCTTGTAACCCTTCGCAACCAACCTTGCCTTGTAAGTATGAACATTACCATCCATGTCGACCTTTTTCTTGTAAACCCATTTCTGTACCAATTGGTTTTACCCTTCAAAGCGGGTCAATCAAGGTCCGACCTTGTTTTCATACATGGAGTTCATTTCGATTCCATGGCTTCTTGCCATCTCTTTGAGTCAACATTTGACTTGATTCTACGTAAGTAGTGGGTTCATCTTCATCGATTAGCAATGCATCATTGGTAATTAGGAGATCGATTCCCGAGAAGGACGAATGACCCCGCTCTACTTACGGAGAGTCGATGCGTCCTCGGGGGGACGGTTTCCCCACTTCCAATATGTGCCTCATCAAATGCGTGCTCAACTATTGGCTCATCTAATTGGTCTATATTTGTGGTTTCTTGAACCTCTTCAAGATCTACTTTGCTCCTAACTGGTCTCTCTTAGAATGAACTCTTTTTCTAAGAATACGGTATATTTCGATACGATGACTTTCATCTCGATGGGATTGTAGAAATAGTATACTGCAGCTTTTCTTTTGGATACCCCACAAATAAGCATTTATCGATTTAGCTCTAGCTTGTTCGATTCTCTACGCGCTTCACATAAGCGTCAAGAGCCCCAAACTTTCATGTATGAAAGATTGGGTCTTTTTCCTTTCCATAACTCGTATAGAGTTTTATCGACCGATTTAGATGGGATACGATTTAGTGTGTGACATGCGTTGTTAGTGCATATCTCCAAAACGATTTTGGAAGAAGCTCACAGGCGACTCATCATTGATCGCACCATATCTAGTAAGGTGCGGTTTCTCCTTTTACGATACACCAACGGTGGAGTCCATCATGCGAGAGAATCCCATTATTATATAGATAGTTTAAAACTCACCCTTCAAATATTCTCCACCTCGATCGGATCTAAGTGTTAAAATATTTTTCCTAGTTTGCCTTTCTACTTCTTGCTTGAATTCTTTAAACTTTTCAAAGGCTTTATGCTTGAATTTCATCAAATAGATGAAACCATATCTAGAATGGTCATCTGCGAATGTGATGAAGTAAGAAAAGCCACATCTAGCATCTCAGAGACATTGGTCCACATACATCAAGATGTACGAGTCCCAAAAGCGTCTGCGTACTCGACTCCTTTTCCGAGAAATGGAGTCTTGGTCATTTTGCCCATCGTGCATGACTCACATCTATCAAATGATTCATAATCATTTGAATCCAAGTATCCATCTTTATGTAACTTGGTGATGCGTTTTCATTTATATGACCCCAACCCGCAATGTCAAAGGTATGAGTTGTTAACCTTATTGCCTTTTATGCCTTTTGTTGTCTATACTCATTATAGGACATTCCAAGTCTAGAATATAGATGCCATTAAAAAATTCCCACATCCATAAAACACATCATCAAGATATAAAGAACAACGTTTATCCTTAATCTTAATGAAAAACCCATCTATGTCCAAACATGAAATAGAAATGATGTTCTTAGTAATAGCGGGGAATGTAATAGCAGTCTCTTAATTCTAAAACAAGGTCAGAAGGCAACGGTAAAATTATGTTCCTACAGCCAAGGCAAACAACTCTTGCTCCATTCCCAACGCGTGGGTCTACTTCTCCCTTTTGCAAGTAATCTCATCGTCTTTAGCCCCCTGCATATTTGTGCAAATATGAGATCCACATCCAGTATCTAATACCCAAGAAGTGAAGGAGTAGATAAATTAATTTCAATGAAAAGATACTCAAGTAGAAGCCTTAGTAGACTTCTTTCCCTTCAAGGTAGCGAGGTATGCCTTGCAGTTCCTCTTCCAATGTCCTTTGTTTCCACAGTGAAAACAAGGATCATCGACTTGGATTTTATCTTGTGCTGCTTTGACTATTTTTCCAGCAGATTTGGCCTTCTTGGATCCTTTTTCGAAAGGTCCTTTTGATTTCCTCTTAGTGCCCTTAGAGGTATCAATAGCCAAAATTTGTCCCTTCCATTTGTTTATATTGGGCTCAAGGTCTTTAGCATGTTCAAGAACTCGCATAGGTACATTGAATCTTATTCATGTTGAAGTTCATGATGAACTGCGAAAAGCTATCAGCGGGGGACCCAGAGAACCAAGTCAATACTCAACTTGGTCTATGGCATAACCCAATTGGTTTATTTTTCAATATAACCAATCATTTTCAAGACATGAGCATCGATAGAAGATCCTTACGCCATCATACATCTGTATAACTTTTTGGATGTCTCATACCGCTTCGGTGCGTGATTGTTCATCATACAACTCTTTGAGATGAATTATAATGGTATAAGCATCCATACCCCGTCTTTGCTTTTTTGTAACTCGGGTGACATAGCCGCAAGCATCACACATGTTGCAATATTTTCGCCCATTGTGTTTATTATAAACTGCACTTCCTCCGCGTAGCCTCCTCGAAGAAGAGCTTAGGCATAGGTTGCTCAACGACATATCCAATTTTTTCATGCTTGAGAACAATTCTCAAATTGCGGTGCCAATCCGAAAATTTGGCCGGTAAGTTTGTTGGCATCCAATATGCCTCTCAAATTCATGTGGTTACTCATGATTCAATCTTTGAAATAACAAGACAAAATTAATTAAATATAGAAAATTAATTTAATTATGGACTTGTATTAAATTAATTGTACTCCCACTGTTTAAATTGAATTAATGACCCTCAAACATTAATCAATAGAACCGGTCAGATTCCTAGTGGGCTAGGATCTCTTTTGTTTTATTAGAACCTTGAGCGACTCAACAAGCCCTAATAAAACATCCAGGTAGATACTCTATCAATCACATCTCCATGTGACTCCTAGATCATCAAGTAGACAACTTATTGTCGTACACATCTTATGTGTTTTACTTGATTGTGCCCTAAAATTTTATTTCTTTGAGCGACTCAACAAAAAATAAAATTCTAGTTAAATTCAACCCATTGTTCGAAACATCGAATGTTTCATAGTGATAAACATATTCACGACGCCGTAGCCTTGAGCGACTCAACAAAGCGACATCGATAATAGACTACGATTTTTCACTATAACAATGGAAGGTACGTTGTATTAATCATTTAATATGAATTTAATATTTTGATAAAGAGGGGTTTGTCTCATCACATTTATGTACATTAACTAACATCCAACATGTAATCAATCATACATAAAATAATAACTGTGGATGATTATGGACTTTATCTATCTAATCTTCCTTAGTCAAAAGGAAGATTAGTCGGTCAATTCCTAAGGGACGTTGCATTCTTTCATCGAATGCTAGATGCAATTATCTCCATCTCCTGCTGCAACATGTATCCTATACTAGTTGCTTCATTGTGGCCCATCTGTAACAAGTATCCTATACTAGTTGGCACGCAGGCCGTGATAAATGGACACGCAGGCCCATAATAAATAAATAGCTCGAAAATTTAATTAAATAAATAATAGGCACGCAGACCTATTTAATTAAATAATAGGCTCGCAGGCCCAACTAACAAATAACAAGAATAATTAACCATACAACCAATTACATGGGTCGAGTCCATAATCATCCACTAAACATCCATTTTAATAACTAATATTAAAAATATATTAATTTCTAAATTTGCGACTTTAATGTATAAGTCTAAACCTTTTAGATATTTTGGAACAGACTAGACGGAATTAAATAATTAATCTAATTAATTAATTTTTTAACAATAAAATTAATCAATTAATCCAATTAATCAATTAATTTTATTCATAAAGGAGATTTTTCAAAATTTATTTTATCTCCCAATTTAAAGTCATACTCTAATTGAAGATAAAATTTGTATAGGGTCAAAATCACAATTTTATAAAGTAATAAGTTAAAGTTTAATCTGGTCAGAAATTCAAAACATAATTTAAAATGATTTTATTTAATTTTGAATATTTGACCAACATTAAAATAATTAATAATTACAATTTTTCAAAAATTAAAATTATATTTGAGACCCCATTTTCCTTTAAAGTTTGAAGACTTAATGTGCAATTTCTAAAATTGCTAAGTCATTCCATAAAAGTTTAAAAGCAGTGAGGTCTTTAAATGCAATTTCTAAAAGCGCACATAAGACCCTCTTTATTTTAAAGCAATTTGGCCTTCTTGTGCAATTTCGAAATTGCACGTAAGGTCTCTTTTTCAATTTTAAAACACTTGTCCTTCCTATGCAATTTTGAAATTGCATAGAAGGCCCATTTAAAATATTTTGAAATAAGGGACTTCTCATGCAATTTATGAAATTGCATTGAAACCCCGTCCCCATTCTTCCAAAATTAACGCAGAAAGGAGGAAACCCTAAAGCCATTTCATCAAGCTTCTACAACGCGATTCTCATACTGCTGGAGGTGGCCTCATTTGGTGTCCAACACCGCCGCCACCGCATCATTCATCATCGAGCAATGACTAAAAGCATTGCTCGATTGAGATATCTGTCATTGCTTATAGCGGTGACGCTTAGCGATCTGGCCGTGAAATCAACGGGGCCGATTTCATGGCGGTGGTCCGTTGGTCGTGCTTCCAAAGCAACGCCGCCGCATGACCGAATTTACAGGTAGTCCATTGGTGGTGCTTCAAAGCAATTGCCGCCCATGAAACCGAATTCACGGCCATTTAATTTCATTCCCAAATAAACCCAAAACAATTTGATTCATTTTTCAAAAATTCATAATTTTATTTTTACGGTCAAAACTCAAATTAAATTAATATATCAATAACAATTATTATTCAATTAATCAAAGTAGTCTAACGAACTCTAACAAGTAACAAGGTAGGTTACGATACCACTGTAAGGAATTGAGGTATACATGGACAACGAAAATTAAATGCTTAATTCTTATAAGCCGGATCAACCTTGTACTTAGAGAGAATTCGTGATAGGATTTTACCTTGATGAACACGTGTAATCGATTCTCCGATTAGTTGGAGGTGCGATCTTCAATACCACGGTTGTCCGGATGTCCGACCTCCAATGGTAATCTACACAAAGAAAAACGATTACGGACTTCCACAATCAAGAATGATGAAAGCGAGAATCCTTTTGGGAGTGATTGTATTTTGGTTGTCTTTACAAGTGCTAGCAAGTAATGGAAAAACAACTCTCAACCCCTAATATATTGCGCCTATGTATTTATAGGCGGGGCTAACCCTAGCCCTAGTTCGAACTAGAACTCATCAACAATCAGGCCCGATTAAATAATCTTATTAATTAATTTGGCCCAATAAGTAATTAAGTCCGACCCAACTAATTGGACCTTGGACATTAATTCTTACACTCTATATAACATATCAATGAACTGGGTGGTGCTCACCACTTATGTCACGTAGATAGGTTTGTGAATCTTGAGGGTTTAATGTAATTTTTGTTTCTATGGTTCGTACATTAAACTATGAGTTATTATTTCATATATTTAGTTTCTTTACTTATTTATTTTTGGAATTACTTTAGAAAAAAATGTCTTTTGTAGTTTTTCTTCGGAAAGCCATCACAAGGGCAAAAAAAAATCATAAAAAAGAGTGCAATGATATCCCTATAATAATATAAGAGTCTTATTTTTTTCACTATTCAACTTTCATCCAAAATGCACCGTTTTGCCGTTGTTTTTTAATTATTAAACACGCCGCAATTTTAGACTTTTTTTCCTCCAGTTTTGTCGAGATTTTCGACACAAATTGGAAGCAATTTCTAGTTCAGGCCTTTTGAAATCTTTATTGTTAATTTTATTGAGATTTTTTTTAAAAATTTGAACCCAATTCAAAATGGGCTAATGTCAATTACATTAAAATTAGAAATTTAAAAGAATTTGACCCGATCTAATTAATTTTTAATTTTTTAAAATATTTTTTAATAATTGGGTCGAGTTGGGTTAGGTTGGATCGATTTTTATGAGGTAACCCGCAACCCAACCCAACTCAATCAAAAATAGATTTTCAAAACCCAACCCAACCCAATTTAGGGTAAATACCGACCCAACCCGATTGGGTTGGGCTAAGCGGGTTGATTGGTGCGGAAATCGGGTTGGGTTGGGTTGGGTGGTTGGTTGGTTGGTTGGTTTGGATCGATTTTGCCCGACCCTACAATCTGGAAGCAATTTTGGTTCCCAAGCAAATGGGCTTTTGGCCAATTTTGCACTTTTTTTCTCCTCCTTTTTTTTTTTTTTTTTCTCCAATCCAAACAAATTTTCATTCAATTTTTCACCAAACTTTTTTTATTGTACTTGATTTTATAAGCTAATTGTACACAAATCGTTAAATGGGACTCCTATTTGTCCAGATGCTCGACAAATTGGAGTACAATAAAACTATTTTTTTTTTTTGTCGAGAAATTTCGACATTGCCCTAATACCATTTTTTTTGTGTTTATGTTTGTCGAGAATCTCGACAAACACAAACAAGCATGCCAAATCAAAAATGGGCATTTTAGCCCATTTTGACAATTTTTTTTCCATTTTTTCTGTGTTTGTCGAGAATCTCAACAAACGCAAAAAGTTGCCAATCAACCCATTTTGAAAATTTTTATTTATTTTTTCCTTATTTTTTTGTTTTACACATTCGACCAACCAAACAGATTTTCATTCAATTTTTCACCAATCTTTTTTTGATCTTATAAGCAAATTGTACACAATTCGCTTCGAAGATAAATTCTTTACAATTTTCAAATTTATTTGTCACTTTTATTGAATTATTTATTACTATTTGAGATTATTCTAAATAAATGCTATTAAATAGATATGTTTGAGAATTGAACAATGGTAGTTTTGTTGGAACAAAAAAAATGTATTTATATGTATGTGGTGCATACAAACTCCATTTTGTTGAGCAACTCGACAAATGGGCTCAGACCTGTGAAAAAAAAAATTCCAAAGAAAGAAAGAAATGCGTATTTAATAATGTCTAATCTCAAATAATAAGTAATAAATAATTAATTAAAAGTGAGAAACAAATTTGAAAAAATACAAACAACAAATTAACAAAACTAAAAAAAATTAACACTCTTTAATATCGTTAATCTTTTTAAGTTTTTTGTGTTTCCAAATTAGTCTCAGCGTTGAAAAAATAAAAAATCAAGGGGAAAAAAATTGAGGATGGTCCCACATTGTCGAGTTACTGAACAAACAAACGTAATTCCAATTTGTCGACACAAATTGGAAGCAATTTTTGGTTCCCAAGCAAATGGCCCATTTTGCACTTATTTTCTCCTCCTTTTTTATTTTTTTTCTCCAATTCAAACAGATTTTCATTCAATTTTTCACCATTTTTTTGTATTTAATTTTATAAGCAAATTGTACACAATCCGTTAAAATTTGGCTTTAGATATTTGGTCATTTCTTGTCTTGGTGAAAAGTTGGAGCCTGAGCTCTAATTCTCGAGGTTTTGTTTCGTGCACTTTTTTTTTTTCCAATTGTGTTGAGAATCTCGACATTAGTTACAAATTTTTTTTGGTCGAGCATCTCGACATGGGAACCAATTTTTTTCCATATCTTCTTTTATTGTCAAGATTCTCGACAATTTGGTTCTCAATTGACCCAGCAAATGGGCATGACATTTGGCCCATTTGCCATTTTTCAAGGTTTTTTTTTCTTTCTACGAAATTATTCTTTCATTCAATTTTTTCACCAATTTTTTTAATTTGATCTTGTGACATCATGAATACTTAACTTTTGATAGTTGAATCATTTCTTGCTGAAAATTTTGGAACATTTTTACATTTCTGATTTGAAAATTTCTTTTTTACATTTCTTATTTGAATTTTATTTGAATCATATAAATTTTTCCTACATTTTTCATAAAATAAATCTCGTTAGTGAAATTATAAAGGATATTTACTATTACACCCACTTCGAACCGAGTACCATTGCTTCAAGTTAATAGGATCCAAATGTAGATTATCAATTGAATTCTATAATTTATATTGTATATGGAATACAAATATGCCATTATTATACAAATTTTATATCAAGTGTACCTTAAGAACAAAATACCCACATATTTTAAATAAATGGCAGTAAACAATTTTACTAAAATTAATATTCATTTATTTGTCCCAAATTCTACAATATTATAATTGCTACACGCAACGCACGTCCCTAAAACTAGTATAATAAGAAGAAGCCAATTGTTGTTGACAATAAATTACACTTCTTGACTGGGCTTGCGAAGCATTATGTGATGTTAAGAGTCTTACTTAGAAACAAAAGCCCCAATTTTTTGCATTCGAGTCATCCAAGGAAATTTAGGTTAGCAACAACCACACTGGAAATTGATACGAAGTTCTCTATAGATGCTCGGGCTATTAGGAAGAGGGTTATAAACAAATCTGAGGAGGTTCTGAAAGGAAAGAATGAGAGAGCAAACACTTGCTAGTGAGAAAGCTGGAGGAGCACATGGACCTCTGAAGGCTTCTGCTCACATTAGAGGTTTTGCAAGAGTTGACTACTAGCCGGACATTGTGAAGATTATAAAGAAACTAGTTATTGTGGGTATGGAGATTCCTACAAGTTTATGCATGATTGGGGCAGTGGCAGAACCAGACATTTGAAGTTTTTTTTATTTGGAGGAGGGGGCAAGGGGCAAGGGCAAGTTAAATTGCAAAGAAATGTGAATACAACATAAAAGTAATAAAAATATTACGATACCTTATCAGAGGTGTTCCCTACCCATTCTCATACTTTGAAAACGTTGTATAATTACATCATTGTCAATCTTGTCAAATATATCATTCTCAATATACACAATCAAACTATCATTCAACCATTGATCTCCAATTTGATTGCACATTCGATTCTTAACACACTTCATTGTAGAAAAATGCTCTCTCTACTGTAATAGTAGAATATGGAAGAATTAATGCCAATATCACAATCTTATAAAGTAATGTGTACACTTTATGTTGTTTCGTCACAATCAACTTTTGTGCAAGTTTGCTAAGGCCCCATAATCCTCCAAATCTTCGCAACTGTGCATATCATGATGCAAATCTCAAGTTGATCATCAAGTGTCAAGATATGTGTTGCTTCAAAATCTTTTGGATAATACTCACACAGTTGAAGTAGTTTGTTCTTGTCAAAATTAGAAAAGGAATTATCCGAACATAAACATGCTATACAAAGGAGTAAGTCACTATTTATTTCGGAGAAACGATCATTCAACTCTTGAAGTTGCATATTAATGATAGCATAAAAGAAATTCAAATAGAAGTTATGCAAATGTGTCACCATGTTACCCCGTGAAAGATCTAGAGGTGTAAACATATTGTTCATATTGTGAACATTAATGTTGTGCTCTCCACGAAAAGAATAAATCATTCCAAAAAAGAATCTCATTCATTACCTTCATCAATTGGAGCCGTTGTTTACATTTTTTACCAATCTCATGGCATTTACAATATCTTAATCTTTCATTTGTAATGCTTTCGACAATCCATTTGAATTTTCTAAGACATTTTTCATGAGTTATGGACTAAATGCAAACTCAAATTTCATCATTGCCTCCAACAAGACACATGCTTAACCTTTTTCCTGCAATTTGTACTATCTGTATGAATTATCTCGATAACATCAATTATCCTTGAAAACATGCAAATCAAGTTAACTAAACAATCGTAGTGAGATCCCCATTGTGTATCACCACAACATTTAAAAGCAATTTCTTGATTAAGGCCTTGTCGACTTGATATTTCACCGGCATTGAGTGCTTCAAAATTTTTTGTCTTTGTTTCTCTCGAAAAAGATCACACTGCTTAGCCAATCCTCCAACAACATTAACTGTACTATCAACCAAATGAAAGAACGTATCAATCTCTGCATGCTTATGTGCCACAACTGCAAGAACTAGCTGAAGTTGATGAGTAAATCAATGAATATTGTAGCACTCAATTCTCTTTCAAAATAAGTGCTGTGATACCAATATACTCACATATCATATTACTAACTCTATCATGACCTAGACAACTTAAATTAGATATAATTAAGCTATATCTAGAGAATAACTATTCAATAGCAATCTTAAGTGAGAGAGATGTAGTATTCGAAACATGTTTGATACCAATAAAACATTCCATTACATGCCCATCTTCATATATCGTAAGACAACTAACATTTGTTCCCTTACTAAAATATCACAGGATTCATCAACTAGATAGAAAATAACCCACACCAATATCATTGACAATAACACTCATTGTTTTAAAAGAAATAGCACTTACAACGTCCTTTTGAATATCTAGTTAAGTTAATTTGAGATTTGTAGGAGCATTTTTCAAAGCAACGGCTTTAATCTCAACATTATGATCACATAACCAATACAATAGTTCAAGAAAATTCCAATGATTGTTTGAATCTTCAAATTTATCATGTCCACGAAAAGCAAGCTCTTGTTATAGAAGATATTGAACACAATTGATTGACTAAGTCAAACGAAGTCGATACTCATTTCATGTTTTTTTGTGATTACTTGAAGAAACTAGACTCGATACTTCGTTCTTGATTCTTGAATGATTCATGGCTAATCTGGAATTGGTTGTGTGCACTACGTGAATTTCCTATATGTCTTTTAAGTCTATCCCCCCCCTTCCCAATTTGAATACCTACCAACAACGAATGAGTTATCCATTAAAGTAAAAATATAGCACTAAAATGCAACATCTTTTGTTATATTATATTCCAACCAATCAGGACAATCATTAAAACAATTAGCACAAGATTGTCTATCTTTGCTTCCACTTTTTGTCCACGAAAAATTATGATTGCGAGGCTGGCAAGGACCTCTTTGAATATATGATCTTGGAATTACATCTCGAACATTAACATCATAATTCATAATTGGAGTTCTTAATTATGGATCTAAACGAAGTTGTGAAACATTAATTTCAGCCCGAATATCCCTCTCAATATTAATTTCATCTCCAATATCAAATTCATTCTCGGCATCAAATTCATCATCTTCATCCGCAATATCTCTTTCATCTACGTCATCAAGTTCATCTCATTTCTCCTCAACATCGAGTTTATCCTTTTTATCCTCATCATCAATTCCATCCATTTCATCCCTATCATCAATTCCACCCCATTCATCCACAACATCTCGAACATAAATTCTATCCATTTCATCCCCAACATCCTAAACATCAATTACATCCCTTTTACCCCCAACATCCCAATATTCATTTCATCCCTTTTTTATATTGAAGATTCATTTCATCCCTTTTTCCTCATCAATAGAAATTTGAAATATCGCTCTTTGACATTGAATTGAACATACACAAGTTCAAAAATAACCAAGTCAATAATCCAACAATTAATGGGAATTCTAATAGACAAAAAAAAAAGAGAATAAGTAGTTCCAAACAATGAATCCCAATAAGCCAAAATAAGTAATTCTAAATTTCTAATCAATTCCAAAACAATTCTAAAATAAGCAAGGATAAGCCATTGCTTACCTGAAAAGTGAAGCCCGAGTCGTCCAATTACAAGTAGAACTTTGCAGTTGTTAAGAGGAAAATAAACGGACTTCGACTTTGGGTTCCCAGATTTAGGGCTAATATCAACTTATTAGAGCTTGAATATGAGGAAATGAAGTGGAAATAGATGAGGGTTAAAGGATTTAGAGTTGATTTCGGCTGATAGGAGCTTGAATTTGAGAAAATCGAGTGAAAATATATTAAATTATTGCAAACGGGAACAAGAAAACGACTTAAGTCTGACATGTGAATTGCTTGGCTAATTTTTGATTCACTGCTTAGTGTTTAGATTAATTAGGTTTCGGGTTTTGGGCTGGTTGAATTAAAACAAGTGATAATTTCACCATATACTAAAAATATAAAATAATTTAAAAAATACTATTTAACTTTTTTTATTCTAAAAATGTTATTTTTTAATTTTTGTAACACTTGTTGTTACATTTGTTATGTTTGTTAATAACAAATGTAACACATTTATTATAACTAAAATAACAAATGTAAAAGTGTTACAAAAATAAAAAAATAGTATTTTTATAATAAAAAAATATGACAGTATTTTAAGAAATATTTTATTTATTGTGGTTATTTCTGAAAAAAAAAAACCCCTTAAAACAATTTTAGTTTGGATTGGACTCAAGCTATTTTGGGTTTGGGTTAGACATGCCATTAGGCCATAAGAAATTCATAGGATTAGTTTTTGGGAAATTTTCACCAATAAGCCATATTATGTTAATATTTATATAAAAGCTGTTACATATATTATATTATATAAATACTGGATGAGGTTGCATTTTTTTTCCCTTTTTATTTCAAATCTATTTGATTATATGTAACAGACTCCATAATTATCTCCATTTACCATACTAATTATGATTCTTTATTTGACTAAATATCATAATCTATTCTCATCTTTTCAACCTCTTTCATCCTGTAAAGTAAACGCATTTCATTTCGGCCACCTTCTTCATGGTGTAAAATCCTGGTCGAACATAATAAACCCAGAACCGATCTTCGTTCGAGTAGTGGCTACTGGTGTAATTATTCTAGTAAGATTTAAAATTGTTTGCTCTAAATTGGATTATGTAATATTTCCTTGATGTTACAAAGACGCAATTTCATTTATAACACAATTGATGTTATTTTCATTCAGATTCATTTCATTCTGGTGCATTTGAAGTTTAAATTGCATTGTTATAACTTCTGCAGCAAAAAATAAAAATTTGACATTCGAAATAACATGATGCAAACTGATGTTAAAATTTGCGATTCAACTTTGATGTTACAAATTTTGTTGCCAACAAAAAAAATTGCGAACAATTCGAAATAACAATGATAATGTGTTTGCAGCAATGTTAAAATTGCGATCCAACAATGATTTTCGGTTCCAATTTATATTATTAATGTGTTGCGCACAAAAAAATGTTATTATTTTAATTCATTGCGAACAATGTTACGAAATCAGTTCCAATGGCTATATTATTAATGTGTTGCGCACAATGTTACAAAATCTGTTTCATTAGCTCTCTTATTAGTGTTGCAAACAATGTTACAAAATCTTTTTCAATATTAAGTGATAACACGTTACAAGTAATTCAAAAATATGTTACAATATTTGTAGGGATGTTAAAAACATATGTTGCAATGGATGTTACAAAATCTGTAGACATGTTATCTAAGTCTGTTGAATTTATTTCAAAATTTCATTGGTTTTTAATAATTTGTTACACCATCTGATAAGGAAATACAACTTATGCAGCATTATTTCATTTGTTTTGATATATGATAATTTGTATTACATTAAAATTGTGATGTTAAATTTATTGAATTAATACATGATTAATTGATTTATTGTCATGATATTGGCAGTTATGGAAAACATAAATATTTTCATCAATTGCAATGGATAAAGTACTGGAATTATTGTTTCTATAGTTTGTACTTATGTAGATCTCGTTGATTTGATAATGTCCATATTGAAGCTCGATAAAAGTAATAGTGCAATATCTATACAATATGAAGTAGTTGGGTGCCTATCTCCAATGAAGATAACGAATGACAACACATTGATGTTCTATTTGAAGCTTAAAAGAAAGGATCAGAATCAAACGAGTTACCCTCTGCACATTGATATTACACATTCATTGGAAAATATTCTGTCAATGTATACTTTGGATATTTCGGGTGATCATGAAATGGAAAGACTAGAGTTGCAACACAAAAATTCTAAATTATTATTCAAGAATTCAGCTAACAGCTTGTGTTATCTACATAGCTTTGCTTCTAGTGTATGTGAAACAATCCCAGAGTTGTTAGAAGTTGAAATTTAGGATGACAACAGTGTTATTGGATACCCGACTTCTATGGTATTTCAGCATGGAGGATTTTTAGGGATAAAAATATGTTAAAGCAGACTATATCCTTATATGTTATTCATAACAACTTTCAGTATAAGGTGTACAGGTCTGACAAAAAAAAATATGTCCTAAAATTTCTTGATGATAATTGCATATGGCATTTTAGGGATTTCAGACTGGGCGACGCATATCTATTCAAGATACGGTATATAAAAAATAGACATAACTGCTCGATGGATTACGTTATGGGAGATCATAGATAGGTAACAAGTTCTCCATTGGCATATTCCATTAAACACAAATATATGGATGCTAAAACTATCTACACTTCACAGGACATTATAAACGATATGCCAAAGACATACGGTGTGACTTTGAGTTATGGAAAGACATGGAGGGCTCGTGAATCAGCATTGGAGAAAATAGTGGGAGAGCCAAAAGACTCATACAACAAGCTCTCAAGTTTTTTATACATGTTGAGAATGAAAAATCTAGGGACCATAACCCAAACTAAGACTAATGCAGATAATCAATTTGAATATATGTTCATGGTGTTGGGAGCATCGATATAAGGTTGGAAACACTACAAACTTGTGGTTGTTATCGATGTAACATTTTTAACTTGGCGTTACGGTGGTACACTTTTCACCGCTTGTACTCAAGATGCTAACTACAATATATTTGTGCTCGCATTTGGGATAGGTGATGCCGAGAATGATAATGCATGAGAATGGTTCCTAATGAAGTTCAAGGAGGCTTATGGAGAATGAGATGAAATGTGCATAATATCATATAGACATAAAAGCATAGAAAATGCAATTGATCGGGTATACCTAGACGTAATGCATGGATTTTGTTCTTACCATTTGTTGCAAAACCTAAAGAGGCGATTTGGAAAGGTAGCGAAACACATTACAAAGCCATTTAATGCAACTTCTAGAGCATACACAGTTTTCTAATTTGAGTACCAAATGAAACAATTAGACAAGATAAACAATAAGATTCGATTATATCTAGTAAGTAAAATTCAATCTTAATATTAGAAGCAAATATATTTTACATAACTTTAAATCTAATTTGTCAATTTCTTATATATGAAGAAAATGTCGGACATTATAGGTGGTCGAGAGCACATACGCCAATTAACCAATATTCTATGATGACTTCTAATATTGTTGAGTTGGTGAACGTTGTAACAAAGTCGGTAAAAAATTATCCTATTTTGACTCTGCTGGAGTGTTTGAGAAACATCTTGCAAGAATGGTTGTACAAAAATCGTAATAAGGCACGCTCCACATTAACAAAATTGGCAACAAAAAATGAGAATATGTTGAGGGCAAACTCAAATAATGCACTGAAATTAAAGGTAATGGTGTGTTTTCGTTATTGCAAACAATTTATTTTATTTTATTTTATTTAGTAGTTAAATTTGAAAATTTGTTTCAATAAACAAGCATCGGGTTCAAGCGACGTTCTATATCAAGTTAGCGATGAGAATACACAATATTCAGTTGACATGAAAAAATATGATTGCACATGTAACAGGTTTCAATTTGACATGATACCGTGCAAACATGCTTTGTCTGTAATTAGTAAACACGGAATGGAAACATATAAATTTTGTTCTGTCTACCATATAAAAGAAGTTTATATTGCAGTATATGATGGTAATATTGTACCACTCGGTGACCGGTCCATTGGATAGTGCCAAAAAGTATGGAAAAAGTGGTAATTTTAGCACCTAATCCTTCTAAGAAACCATGAAGACCTAAAAAAAAGAGGTACCGATCGGCACAAGAACGAAATATTGTGACAAGGTATATGAGATGTGGACAACACGGATATAGTAAGAGGAGGTGCAAGTATCCATTGATGATGATTAAGCATTCAACAAAAAGAGGGTAAAACAATATAATTAATCTCTTATTGGAGATTATGACCACATTGAACAATATGTCTTGTGGTCATAGTCAGTTTTTTAGACGATTTTTTTTTTTGAATTAATGTACCAGTAGTTAAATTATGATTGATGCTAAGAATTGTTACTCAATGCAGTGTTGATTTCATATATAATAAAAATTGTTGAATATTGTTGATTCAATTAATGAATTTCATTTTCATCAAAGTTGTATAGTGGTTTCTGGCATTGGTTTGTTGTTTTACTACAAGAGTGGTATGGTGTTGTTATTTAATTTTTAACAAGGAGAAGTTGGACTAATTACACAAAGCAAGGAAGAAAAGACCAATTTGATTCATTACATTTAATGAAGTTGATGTAGAGAATAACTTAGAACTTAAGAATAAATCTCACCCAAACTAATGTAACAGTTGTTGCATTCTTGGATGGAATTTCTCACTGAGAATAAAAAACGAGCTTACAATTTCTCAAATTGTGATCATAGTTTACATCATTTGAAAATTGGAGGCTTTTTAACATATTTAATTTGCATGGTAATATCACAAGACTACAAAAGATGGCATAAAACAAAAAAGTGGGCAGTTTTTCTGTTTATATTTGTTCTTTTAACACAAATCCCTCCTTATCTTACTTGAACACGGTTCTTGTTTTTGTCTACTTGAATGGTACAATGGAGTTTTCATTGTTCTTCACATTTGGAATCTTATGAAAAGGGACTTGAGACTTGATGATTATTTGGTTATGCTTTTTAAGTGCGTATATAAAAGTTAGTACATAATATTGACAATGGATATGGAATATCTATGTTTTTTGAATTGTTTAAGCTTATAATGAGGACAAAGTGAAGACAGAAAACATGATCATGTCCCTGGAATAAGGATTTAATGCAAATGATTTGAATGTGTACAAGTGTACGAAAACAAATAGCTAGGTAAAAGACAACAACTTATTGAACATGGTAAAAGATTAGGGATTGTTGGATTGAGAGGCCTAGGCATTTGGGCATCATGTATCCATATTCAGCACATTCCCATCCAAAGAGGGGGCTAAAGACAAATTGTGTGATAATCAATGCTAAACAAATGCATGTAACACCTCTAATTATCTTCATAACAAATTTGCCCAGGCAACATTGTAACAGATAAAAAAACAACTATCATGTAATTAAAATATGTAAATAAATATCAATATAAACTGCAATAATATCCACTTAATGATATATTCCTCCACATTACTAATAACAAAACAAGACAATCTGCTAAATGCAAATATGCAATTATAGAATATAATCTCGTACTGTAAGACAATTGTTACATCATTGTCACCATGTAAAAATCCAAAAACGACATAGCTCCTGATTGTTAGACCAAAAAATGCTAAGTTGAACTAAGGTGACATAAATAAGCTGCCTGCTTTTTAACAAAATAACAAAGAAAAAAAAAAACAAAGTTGAAATTAGATCCTAATTAGTGATATTCAGTTCTATTCTAGCAAAAGTCACAATCAAGTTTGCTACTTTTTTTTTCTGCCTTCATTTCCATCCTCGAAAGAAAATCAGGATCAGATTCGTAGCCTTCGATCATCTTGTGCATATCGTGTTTATATAATTGTGACGCCAGTTATGTCCTCTCAATTGTAGCATCAAAAGGATTGGACATTCCTTGTATATTGTCATTTATGAAATACTCCACATACTTTATCACAAATACATTGTAGTCGGTCCTTTAGAAAATATGAATTGAATTTAATCAACAATATGGTCAACTATTTGAAGAATCACATATTGAAAGAACAATAATATATGTTAGTACAAACTCACCCATTACTTTGTTGAGGGATGTCATGAACGAGGTTAGCAACTAGTGGTTCAATACGTTAGATATTATTAATGATCATAGGTTACCATGCATCAATATTGGCCATCAAGTGTGGGATAACAAAAGCAAAAGGTAGAACATCTGCTTTGACTTCTCTGTCTTTTATTGTATCTCAAGAAGAGTTGTAAACATTGATACACTTATTTTTAATATCCAAGTGCCCAAGAATCCAATGGGCATGAATACCCATCCTTATTAGCATCATAACATGATTAATTTCTGCCCAAGGTATGTTATAATGCATGTATTCCTCCAATGGATATTCTAATAAAGATACTTGTCTAGCAAGCACATTAGTATCCTCCACTACAGCCGGATATATATCCCTAACTATGCTGTCAAAAAATGAGTCGGTAGTCGTAACTTTCATTCTAATTTCCTTGCTGAATGTTGTCATCTTTCTAAGATAGTAAAAACATACATCTACGTGCTGTAAAAATAAAAAATGAACTCTACTTAAGAAATTGAATCAATGGCTCTCGTCAATTTGTTTAATAATAACATAAATGTTTTCATAAAGAACAAAGTTAATAATTTCTTGTGTCTCTTAGTGATTCGGCAGGATTGTGTAGCTTGTACCGCCATGTCTGACTTCAAAAGGGCAAAAAAAAAAAAATGGGAGATTGATTTTGATCTTTCTCAACAAAAATGTTTTCTTTCTACACATTAGTGAAATAAAAATAAGATAAAGCGTAGGAATAAACACTACATATAAGGCGGGGATATTGTCTTACACATTATCAGGTATGTAACCATCATGAAACTAGTCATCAAATGAACGAACATCCTCAATGAAAGGTTGAACCGAACCAGTGTTAAATGCACATGCGTCGAAACGAAAACTTGATGTTGATTCTCTTATATTTTGTCTTCTATCGAGGTAAGGTGATTTAGTTAAAATGCCAGGTCTTCTTTGCCTCTTCACTGGTATTTCTATTGTGGCCTCATCAATAGGGACATCTGTACTTTCACTTTCAACCTATTTTGTAACGTTGGAAAGGAGACAAAAACAATAGTATCAAAATTTCAAATTGGATTTATATCATATTGGAAAGAGATAGAAAATAATAATTTGAAATTATACCTCAATAATATCTGATTGTTTTGACTTTCAGCACTCTTAATAATCTCTCCTCTACCTGTTCTATAACACCGTCTGTGTAGAACTTGTCATCAAGTAGATCAGAATTATTTTGATGGTCATGAACTCTAGAACCGATGTCAGTATTGAAAGATTTGTAGATAACAATTTGACCTGGAGAAACTTTAGAAGAACACTTTCCATAAAGTCTTACCCTCAACTCTCCAAGAAATTCATGAATTTTGTCATCAACACATCGTTGTATTGCCCTGATTTCATACTTCAAATCAATTTCTTTGAGAGATTATTTGATCTTGCCGCAAACAATGTCGCTCATTATCTTATTTAATTTTTCATTGTAGCAGTTGCGTTCATCCTAGAGACAAGATCATGATAATTAATATGAAACTTACAAAATAATTTTTTAAATTAGACAACATCAAAGCATATTTGAAACTAAACTAATATATATCTAACCTCTTTCAGTTTAGATGTGGAAATTTTTGCAGATTTTGATTCATTGCAATCTCGAATTGGATCGGGGTTGAAACTTTTCGCAGTCTAACTGGAGGGTCAACAAAATCATCGTCATCGACATCGTCAATGTTTGTCGCAGCCCTATTGATTTGAAAAAGTCCAGACAAGTATGAGGCGTCTCTCTCCTCTTCGTTGGATTCAATTCATTGAATCTCCAACTGCATATTTGCAAGTAAAAAGAATATGTTATAAAATGAGTAACTAAAAAACGTGTCAATCAACCCAAGATAACAAAATTAATAAACAAATACATATGTTAATCAACATTGTATGAAAAAAATTTAAATTATGTTTAACATACATCTACAAGATCAAAGTTGAGATTTTCGAGTTGAGCAGCAGTGACACGTGTAGCAGAATTGGTCCAGTTTAATAAACGAGGCCAAGTGTAGTGTAACCTTCTACATATTTTTCTGTCTATCAATAGCACATACTCGTAAATCCATATTTGGAAAGCTAGCGGAAACTTGTATAGCCTATATGTGAATATATCCTTCTTCGTGGTCTCGTCATATGTACGCTTCGTCATTGCAATTTTTAGGTAACTAAAAGTATTTTTGAACAACTCTTTTCCCCATGCATGTGTTTCAATATCCACAGATTCAACGAGGTTAAACGTGGCATGCGTTACTTGTTTCTTGTATAGAGTAGTGAAGAGAAACAAAGTTATAAGGTAAAGAATTCCAATTTTCACTACATCTTCATCAGCCGAATTTGTGGTAATACTTTTAAAAACATCATCGACATCTTTTCTGTATATAAATTTCAAATGACTGAAATATCTTTGTCTCAAGACCGGACGCCCTGATTTCATTTTTGATAAATCGTCACAACCAATTCACTTCAATCCAGTAATAACACAAAATTCCTCTAATGAGAATCTCAACAGTTTCCTAGATATTTTGAACTGTATTTCATCTTTCTTTGGTTGCTTCACCTCATCAACAATATCTTGTGTATCAGTTGATGTTGAAGATGTAACTCATTAAGATCAAGGAAGTTTCCAAAACATTATATACCAAACAAGTCTTTTGTGCCTCATTCATCTTATTGTTCAAAGTCAAGATTACATCCGGTGGCACGGAAACCATTATCCTCGCACCAAGCTTGTCATTTGGGTGTATAATATAATCTCAGTCCTGAAATTATAATAAAAAGATAACATAATATTAAAACCAAATGAAATTTTAAAATAAATTCAACATTTAAAATATCTATTGCAACATATGTTTTTAACATACTCCAATAGATTAAGATAAGATCACTTGGGCTTTTGTAACATTCATTCCAACATGTGTTTTTAAACATCCCTACTGATTTCGTAACATTCTTTGCAACTGATTATCACCAAAATATCACAACAGATTAACACACAAGATAACATCACAATAGCTTTTGTAACATCCATTGCAAAAGATTAACAAGTTAACTCAGATTTTGTTACATCCATTGCAACTGATGTTTTTAACATCACCATTGATTTCATAACATTTTTTGCAATGGAACTGTCACCCAATATTGCAACATATTAACACCCAATATAATATCACTACATATTTTGTAACATCGATTGAAACATATGATTTTAACATCTCAATTGATTTCGTAACATTCATTGCAACATATTATTACCGAATATAACATATCACTACATATTTTGTAACACCGATTGCAACATATGATTTCAAAATCTCAATTGATTTCGTAACATTCATTGCAACATATTATCACCGAATATAACATATCACTATATATTTTGTAACACCGATTGCAACATATGATTTCAACATCTCAATTGATTTTGTAACATTCATTGAAATATTATTATCACCCAATATTATTATTCACAATCAATATAAATATGTCATTCACACATTACAATTAAGCTCCCACAACTACTGATGATGACCATGTAATATATATAAAATGAACTCCAATGAAACATTACTCACAATATCAAGATATCCAAGATTGCGATTCGAGAAGGCACAACTAGTTGAGGTATAATTATGGGCCTTAGTAGAATCACAAAACTTCAGAATCGTCGGGAGAGAAATCACAACTAATTTTTCAATGAACTTATTTGAAGAAAGCAGAGTAATGGACTTCTTTTTCTAAAGGTGAAATGCACTTCAACTTAGCTGTAAAATAAATGCCCTATTTTGCCCAAATAATCAGCCCTCACCAAAAAGATGAATCTGTTCACAAATACCTGCTCAAATGATCTAAGTTCTAGATTCCAATAATTATTGCTCCCACATTTCAATTTTAACCAATATGTATGTATTACAAAAACCCAAAATTAACCCAGTTCTAGATACTTTCTACTCTAAAATTTTGTGTCGTATTCACTTTCTATAAGACTATAACATTTACATGAGCAACCCCAACTAATTTTCACAAAAATTACACTCAGACCTCTATACACTATCTACAAGATCTACATGTACAAAACCAAACACTAAAGTGTTCTTTTAGGTGTCAGTGAAGAATCAAAGGCGCATCGACTATATGATCCTATATCAAAGAGAGGGTTATAGTAAGTCAAGATGTCATTTTTGAAGAGGAGAAGCAATGGGACTGGGATAAGAGCATCAACTATATGATCCTATATCAAAGAGGGTTATAGTAAGTCAAGATGTCATTTTTGAAGAGGAAAAGCAATGGGACCTGGGATAAGAGTTTTGAAGAGCAAATCTTGGTGGACTTGGAATGGGGAGATGATGAGAGTTGTGCTGATATGGTTGAAGATGGTGTTGATAACAATGAAAGGCAAAGCAAAGAAGATATGGGAACGATGAATGAATAATCAAATTTAGTCTCTCCAAGCACATCAACATAAGGTAATTTAAATGAAGAAGGAAGAAGAATCCGATGAGCTCTAGCTTATTTGAATGAATATCACTGGTGAGGGGCTTTCAGATGAGGAGATTGAGGTTAACATAGCTCAAATCATGTCTGCGGATCCATCAAGTTTTGAAGAGGCTAAGAAGAGTTCTAAATGGAGGCTGGCAATGGATGCTGAGATGAAGGCAATTGAAAGGAATGAGACATGGAAACTAACTGAGTTGCCTACAAGTGCCAAGAAAATCGGGGTAAAGTGGATTTATAAAACAAAATTCAATGAACTTGGACATGTGGACAAATACAAAGCGAGGTTGGTGGCCAAGGGTTATTCACATCAGCAAGGAGTGGACTACACCGAAGTTTATGCTCCAGTGGCAAGGATGGATACAGTTCGTATGATCATTGCTTTGGCAGCTCAAAGAGGATGGAAGATTTTTCAACTTGATGTGAAGTCCACCTTCCTTCATGGAGAATTAAGTGAGATGTCTATGTAGAGCAGTCGATGGGGTATGTGCAGAAATGGCATGAGCACAAAGTATATAAACTGCAAACGGTCTTGTACGGACTAAAACAAGCTCCTTGAGCTTGGTTTAGTAGGATTGAAGCACACTTTCTCAGTGAAGGATTTCAGAGAGGTCATAGTGAACAAATATTGTTCATTAAAACCAACAGTGGAGGTGAGATCCTTATTGTGAATGTATACTGGTGATGATGAAGTTATGATGGGTGAATTTAAAAAGTTTATGTTGAGGAAATTTGACATGTCTGATTTGAGGATATGAGGTTCTTTGTAGGCATAAAAGTTTTGCAAAATGCTGATGGTATATATATCTATCAAAAAAAGTATGCATTGGATGTTTTGAAACGATTTGGTATGGAAGATAGCAATGCTGTGTGGAGTCCCATTGTACCAGGTTCTAAGTTACACAGTGATGAAGGAGGAGTCAAAGTTGATGAGACATATTTTAAGCAAATAATGGAGAGCCTCATGTACCTCACCACCACTAGACCTGATATGATGTTCACCGTGAGTTTAATTAGTCATTACATGTCTAAGCCTATAGAGCTATATTTGCAAGCTGCTAAAAGAGCTCTCAGGTACTTGAAAGAGACAATGAACTATGGGATACTCTACAAGAAGGGTAGAGGTGAAGTGCTTTTTGCATTCACTGACAGTGATTACGCCGGAGATGTTGAGGACAAGAAAAACACCTCTGGATATGTATTTTTGATGAATTTAGGAGCTGTATCTTGGTCTTCAAGGAAGCAACCATTGATCACATTATCAACCACTGAGGCTAAATTTGTAGCAATTGCGGCCTGTGTTTGTCAGGCTGTTTGGATGAGGAGAATACTAGAGAAGTTGGGGCATTTGTAGAAAGGTAGCACCACAATAATGTGTGACAGCAACTCAGCTATTAAACTCTCCAAAATCCAGTTATGCATGGAAGAAGCAAGCACATAGATTTGCGATTCCATTTTCTTCGAGACTTGGTTAAAGATGGTGTTATTGAGCTGGTCTTTTGATGTACGAAGGATCAACTAGCTGATGTGATGACTAAGCCTCTAAAGTTGGAAGATTTTTTGAGATTGCAAGAGTTGCTGGGAGTATGTGAAGTGTCTGACAAACTAAGTACTTGAAAGTGCTTAGTTTAAGGGAGAGAATGATAAGTTATTGCACGTTTTAAGGATTTTAGTTGCTTAGTTTGACAATTTCTTTGTTACGTGGTCATTAGTGGGCTACTATTTCTCCTTTTCTGTTAGGATACTTTGTAAAGGCTATTTAAGCGGAGTTCAGCTCTTGAATAAGATAAGTTATTCCCAAATTGTTTAGTGTCTTGATCTGCATTTTCTCTTGTGTGTGATCAATAATTCCTTACAAATTACACTCAGAATTTCTACTCTTTTAGTTTTGTAACAATATCATCCATATTCAATTTTATTCGCAAATGTTGTCCTAATCCTTTTTTTACTAGTACAGATGGTTCCAAAGTAATTTTTTGAACAATTTTACTCCTGACTTAAATAAATTAAAATAACATAAAAAGAAAATAAATGGAAAAATTACAATTGGGACCTTAATCTTTTCAAAAGTACAAATAAATCCTTAAATTGTTTTTTTTTTTTTTGCAGATTTTCATTTAAAATAATAAAAATTTTGTCATCAAGTCCTAAAACTTCTAATTATGTTCACCGAAAGGACATTTGGAGCTATACAGATTTCGTGCAGTGATCCATTAATTGACAAAAAAATTATACTGTGACCTAAACTTGATAAATTTAACAAGGACAAAATAGTTTATTACATTATATGATTCAAAATAATTTTTTTTAAAAAACAAAGATTAAAAAAACACCATCTTCTCCACCCAGCCGACTAATAATGGTATATTTAATATAACTTTTGGGATTTGCACCATAATAATTTTGAAGTTCCATATGTTTTGTGTCTTTATTGTAAGTTCTCGTTTTATACAAGGTCTTTAATTACAAGACGAGTTTGTATTTACAAAGTATCCATTTGCTTGCTGGTTTGCCTGATATTTATTTTAGGTTTAAACAGTCGATTATCTTTTTATATATCTCTTGAATTATGGTGTTATTTGGATTTCAAAGTTTAGACTTTAGCTCTTTATCATCATATGATTCTTTGTTCTGCTGCTCCATCACTAGTTCAGAGAGTATGGCTGGATATTTTATATTTTGCCCTCATAATTTGCTTGGGGGTAATATTATGGAGAAGGTTTCACATGTAGAGTGAAACTCATAAAACACATATTGTTTGGTTAAAACTATTGGAAATGGTGTTTAATTAAGTTGGATTTGATCAACTTTGACAAAATAATTGATTGGGTTCCTTTAAGCAATTGAGGTGGGACCTTGGTTTAGCAAGATCTACTCTGCAAGTAGATGTTCATTGTATATTTGGTTGTGCAAAACTATTTCCGGGTGAATGAGAAATTATAGTCAAAAGTGGACATGTTAAACTTGGAATATAAAAGGTAAATTGGAGAAAAAGTGGGAATCTTGTCCCACATCGGAAGATGAATAGTATTTTTATCTATTCATATAACCCAAGATTGGAATTGAGTTTGGGCCCCAAGGGATACCACAAGTATTTGGAAGGGGGGAGACCTAGACCCTATTGGGTTCGGTCCAAAGCCCACACGCGCTCACCGCCGCCGTGGGCCGTGGCTCGTGGGTATCGGGATTGGGCTTAGCCCAATATAAACTTTTTGGATAAATAAATTAAATAATTATTTATATTATTTAATTATCTCCAATCAATTGTTGACACGTGGTATCATCGGATTGCAACGTGTGTCCCGTCTTCTAGAAGATTCCAAATTATGTTCACTGAAAAAACACATCAATTTAAACATAACTTTTCAGAATTGGTTGTGTCTTTTGGCAATCTATAATTAAGTCCCTCCAGTTTCGAATTGGCACATGAAAAATTCAAACTATCAAACATATCCTTTTGCACCCTGCATTTCTGCATACTACCTTCATCCGTCCTTGCATTTTAAAGAGAGTACAAAACACTTTCCGGTTCAGCTGTTTCTCGAGGTTTGAAGTGCTACTACCGCGAGAGTGATCGTTGTATCTTAGAAGACGTTTGCCATCCAACCGTGAGAATTTCATCTTAAGGACAAATAGTTTACCTCTTGCCACGATCCAACATTTCTGTCATTTTTAATTTCTGCACTTTGTTCAAGTAAGTTATTTTCTGTGCGTTAATTTCAGAATAAAATTTGCACTAATATATTCAACAACTTAAGACGAAATTCGCATTTTAATAAACGGCGTGTGTTACAGAAAAATAATAAAGATCATCTACGTGCATTTTATATTCTGGATAATTCTTACTATTTGCAATCTATCTATAATTGATACAAGTGTGCATTTCTTTTTGCCTTTTCTGAAACGGAATAGTGTGCTTACCAATTAAACCTACTTTTTATTCTGGTCATTGATTTTGTAATTTACTGGGAAATAAATTTTGCATTCACTTTTAATTCTATTATGTACATTAGTGTATATATACATTAATATCTAAAAAAACTCAAATTATATAATCATATGCCAATTTGAATCAACGTGAATCAGTGTTCATAATTAATTTTGAATCAGTATGCAGTACGCATTAATTTTGTCTTTTGAAATCTGTTTTTATAATCTTATTTGCCAACTTTGTCATTTAGTATTTTGCTCATTGCATATTATTCTTAAGTGTTAATTGATTAAGTATAAATCATCAATAATATTCTGTGCATTTTAAATCAATTTCACTGTTTACGAAATTCACGTTTTAATTGCACTTTAATCTGTTTGCATAATTAATTAAGATAGGTTAAAATTGGCTTATTTCTGTAAATTGAAATAATCTGTTTATACTTCTCATTTATCTTGATATTAGTTTATTTATATTTCGGTGGGTATATAAGTTATAATCAATTTATTTAAGTGATCAAATCAAATCTTGATATATCTAATTGTTGAACTTCTATTTTCATAACAGAAATGGAATTGAATGGGACTAAAGTTGTTTCCCCTACAAATGTGACACCCAATGTGGTTCCACCAGTGGCTATTCCTATCCAATCGACTCATGTTCTTCATGGAGAGAAGTTGGAGAAATTTAGTGGGATTGATTTAAGATATGGCAACAGAAAATGTTGTTCTATCTCACTACACTAAATTTGGCAAGATTTCTGACGAGAAACCCCCTCTGGGTAAGAAGGAGAAGGAATAATAATCGGGAGTCGATCATTGTCTTAGATGCATGGAAGCATTCGATTTTTTTGTAAAACTATATTTTGAATGAATTTGGACAATACACTATATGGAGTGTATAGTGCAATGAAAAGCAAGAAAAGAAATTTGGGAGTCTTTGGAGAAAAAGTACAAAAGCGAGGATCTGAAGACGACGAAGAAATTCATTGTTGATAAATTCCTTGACTACAAAATGGTAGACTCCAAGACAGTCATCAGTCAGGTTCAAGAATTGTAAGTTCTTCTTCATGACATACATATTGAAAACATGACTTTAAGCGATACATTTCAAGTGGCTACAATCATCGAGAAATTGCCTCATTTATGGAAGGAATTCAAGAATTATCTCAAGCATAAACGCAAGGAGATGAATTTGGAAGAATTGATTGTCCGCCTAAGAATTGAAGAAGATGACAGAAGATCTGACAAGAAATCTAGTGGATACTCATTGCAAGCAAAGGCCAATATTATGGAATCAACTTCAAGAAACAACAAGAAAAGGAAACATTCTAGAGATGCTCCCAAAATGATGTCAAGAACACAAAAAGATTCAAGGGCAATTGTTACAATTGTGGGAAAAAAATCGGGACATCATAAAAAGTGAATGTCGTAGCAACAACATTCCTAAAAAGAAGAATGCCCAAGTCAATGTGACTGAAGTAGATGCACTATCTAATGATGTGCAAGAGTTGAACTTGTCGATAGTTGTAACTGAATGCAACCATGTTGAAAATCCAAGAAAATGGTGGGTAGATCTTTGGAGCTACTCGACACATTTGTCTTGACAAAATATGTTCTCCACTTATAATAATCGATAATGGAGAACAACTCTTCATGGAAAATTCTTCAAATTCAAAGGTTGAAGGACAAGAAAAAGTAGTCCTGAAAATGACTTCTGGCAAAGAACTCGTCCTCAACAATGCACTGCATGTGCCCGACATTCGTAAGAATCTTGTTTCTGGGTTTTTACTTAGCAAACATGGGTTTAAACTTGTACTTGTGGCTGATAAGTTTGTACTTACTAAAAATGATTTGTATGTAGGAAAGAGATATTTGAGTGATGGACTATTCAAGATGAATGTCCTTAATATTGTACCAAAATCAAGCAATAATAATAAGAATATGAATTCTTCTGCTTATATGATTGAGTTATCTTATTTATGGTACTATAGATTAAGACATGCAAATTTTAAATCTGTACGCAAGTTAATAAATTTAAATATGTTGCCTTCTTTAAATTTTGATCATAATCACAAGTGCGAAACTTATGTAGATGCTAAATTAACCAAAACACCATTTCACTCGGTTGAAAGAAATACAATACCTTTAAAGTTAATTCACAGTGATATTTGTGATTTAAAGTTTGTACAAACTCGAGGTGGAAAAAAGTATTTTATTACTTTTATTGACGATTGCACAAGATATTGTTATGTATATTTGCTAAGAAGCAAAGACAAGGCCTTGGAAGTGTTTAAACACTACAAGAATGAAGTTAAAAATCAACTTAGCAAACGAATAAAAATTATTCGTAGTGATAGAGGTGGAGAATATGTAGCACCATTTGAAGAATTTTGTTCAGAATCTGGCATTATTCATCAAACAACAGCTCCCTATTCACCTCAATAAAATGGCATCGCTGAATGCAAGAACCGAACTCTTAAAGAGATGATGAATGCGATGTTGATAAGCTCTGGATTACCCCAAAACTTGTGGGGAGGCTATTCTTTCAGCAAACCACATTCTTAATAAAATTCCACACAAAAGTAAGAACGAAACTCCTTATGAGTTATGGAAAGGTCACAAGCCTTCGTATAAATACTTAAAAGTGTGGAGGTGCTTGGCTAAGGTAGAAGTACCTAAGCCAAAACAAGTCAAAATTGGACCTAAAACAATTGATTGCATATTTATTGGATATCCTAGTAATGTGAGTACCCTATCGGTTCTTGGTACATAAATCGAGACATTCACGATATACATGAAAGTACAATAATTAAATCAAGGAATATCGCATTTTTGAAGATGTCTTTCCATGTAAAGACAAGAAAGAATTAAGTTGCAAAAACAAACTTATGATTTGCAAATAATGGTTATCAAAGTGATGATGAATCTAGGCGTAGTAAGAGGGCCAGAACATCTAAAACATTTGGTCATTATTTTCTAACTTATTTGTTAGAAATGAGCATAGGATATTTAGTGAAGCAATGTCCACTCCAGAAGCTCTATTTTGGAAAGAAGCTATAAATAGTGAAATAGACTCTATCATGCAAAATCACACTAGGGAATTAGTTGATCTCCCACCGGAAAATAAACATTTAGGCTGCAAGTGGATTTTTAAGAGAAAAATAAAACATGATGGATCTATTGATAAGTATAAGGCTAGATTAGTATCTAAAGGGTTCAAACAAATGGAAGGCATTGACTTCTTTGATATATACTCACCAGTGACAAGGATTACGTCAATTAGAGTTCTTATTGCAATCGCTGCATTGCATAATCTTGAGATCCATCAAATGGATGTTAAAACAACATTTTTGAATGGTGAGTTGGAAGAAGAAATATACATGGAGCAATCTGATGGGTTTATTGTTCCAGAACAAGAGAAAAAAGTGTGCAAACTCGTAAAGTCCTTGTATAAACTAAAGCAGACACTTAAGCAATGACACGAGAAATTTGACAAAACAATGTTGTCAAATGGTTATAAAATTAACGAGTATGATAAATGTGTTTATATCAAAAGCACACCAAACTCATATGTAATGGTATGTCTATATGTTGACAACATGCTAATTATGGATAGCAATCATGAAGTCATCATAGCTACTAAGAAAATGTTGACAAAATATTTTGATATGAAAGATATGGGTATAGCTAATGTCATATTAGAGATGAAGATCTCTAAAACATTAGATGGACTTATGTTATCACAATCTCATTATGTTGAGATAGTACTTAGAAAGTTTAACGCCTATGATGAAAATCCAGTTAAGACACCAGTAGATCTTAATCCACATTTGACTAAGAATACAGGAAATCCTGTATCTCAAATGAAATTTTTTCAGATCATAGGCAGCTTAATGTACATTACTAACTGCACACGGCCTGATATTGTTTATGCAGTTAATAAGTTGAGCAGATTTACAAGTAATCCAAGTAATGACCATTGGAATGCATTGAATAGGGTTCTTAGATATCTAAGATACACCTTAAAGGATGGATTACACTATACCAAATATCCAGCTGTATTAGAAGGACACAGTGATGCTAACTGGATATCAGACACGAAGAATTCTAAATCCACTAGTGGTTATGTTTTTACCATTGGAGGTGCAGCCGTGTCTTGGAAGTCCTCAAAACAAACATGTATAGCTCGATCCACGATGGAATCTAAATTTATAGCTTTAGATAAAGTTGGAGAAGAAGCAAAATGGCTTTGAAATTTTTTAGAGGATATTCCATGTTGGTCGAAGCCGGTGCCTGCAATAATTATACATTGCGATAGTCGTTAAATGCATTGGAAGGGCACAAAATAGTATGTATAATGGCAAGTCCCGACATATTCGTTGAAGACACAATACTATTAAACATTTGATCTCTAATGGTGTAATCTATATTGACTATGTAAAGTCAAAAGAGAATCTCAGGATCCGCTAACAAAAGGTTTAGCTAGAGATCACATGCATTATTTATCAAAGAGAATGAGTTTAAAGCCTACTACGTAAGGTCTTTGTAACGATAACCCAATCTTGTTGACTGAAGATCCCAAGATCTTGGTTCAATGGGACAACTAAGTTATAAAGATTCAAAAGAACACTTATGAGTTATCTCCTACCCATTCTCATGATACAAAAAGTGATTTTTGCAAAGTGTGATAGGTTAAGTTATTCTTTTAATGATTCCTATAGCTTGGATAAACCAAGTAGGGTAGAGCAGAGTACTCTTAATAAGAGATCACCTATATAAGTATGAAGTGTGGCCGCTACTATGAGAATTTTGAGGCTTGAATTCTCTAAAACACTTATGAAACTCAAGTGCTATTCAAGGCAAAAATGAATACAACCATAAGAACCGAAAGTGTTAGGGAAGATATTGTGTGGGTACTATTGTCTTTGTTTACACTCAACGGCTGAACAGTTCAAGACATCACGTTCACTGATTATCAAGTGAATTTGATAGTATTCCACTAAGGAATGTTTTAAGCCATAAGCTACCTCTTCTGATGCAATACCTTTCCGCATGAACTCTCTTTTAGTGTCTGCATTTCATTTGCATACTTCATGAGAATTTCCATTCATGTGAGGAATTGTTGGAAATGGTGTTTAATTAAGTTGGATTTGACCAACTTTGACCAAATAATTGATTGGGTTCCTTCAACCAATTGAGGTGGGACATTAGTTTAGCACGATCTACTCCGTGAGTAGACGTTCATTGTATATTTGGTTGTGCAAAACCATTTCCGGGTGAATGAGAAATTATAACCAAAAGTGGACACATTAAACTTGGAATATAAAAGATAAATTGGAGAAAAAGTGAGAATCTTGTCCCACATTGGAAGATGAATAGTATTTTTATATATTCATAAAACTCAAGATTGTAATTGGGTTTGGGCCCCAAGAGGTACCACAAGTATTTGTAAGGGGAGAGACTTAGACCATATTGGGTTCGGTCTGAAGTCCACATGCGCGCGCCGTCGCCTGTCGGTCGGGCTCGTGCTCGTGGGTCGAAGCTCAAGGCTCGTGGGTATCGGGATTGGGCTTAGCCCAATATAAATTTTTTGGACAAATAAATTAAATAATTATTTATATTATTTAATTATCCTTCCAATTATATCTCCAATCAATTGTTGACACGTGGTATTATTGGATTGCAATGTGTGTCCCTGTCTTCTAGAAGATTCCAGATTATGTTCACTGAAAAGACACATCAGTTCAGACATAACTTTTCAGAATTGGTTGTGTCTTTTGGCAATCTATAATTAAGTCCCCCAGTTTCAAATTGGCACATAAAAATTCGAACTACCAAACATATCCTTCTGCACCCTGCATTTTTCGCATACTGCCTTCATCCGTCCTTGCATTTTAAAGAGTATAAAACAATTTCCGGTTCGCTGTTTCTCGAGGTTTGAAGTACTACTACCGCGAGAAGGGATCATTGTATCTTGAGAGACGTTTGATATCCAACTCGTGAGTACCTATGCAGGGCAATTTCGTCTTAAGGACAGAGGGTTTACCTCTTACCTCGATCCAACATTTCTGTCATTTTTATTTTCTGCACTTTGTTCAAGTAAGTTATTTTATGTGTGTTAATTTCAGAATATAATTTGCACTAATATATCCAACAAAAAACTTAAAATCAAATGTATCCAGGTGCCTCTCCCAGAATTGGATGGTCAAATTACTTTTTAACTGCATTTTAAAAAAATTATAATATGTACAGAACAGCTTATAATTTGTGTCTTTTATAGTATTGCCTTGTCCTGCCCTCTACACGTAAATATTCCATCATAATTTTAGGACACTAGAATCAGTAGAAATTATTTATCTTTATTAGTAGATTGTGTGTTTAACCTCTTAGTGGATATATGCATTTATGTTTAAACAGTCTGTTCGTTAGATAGTTGAAGTTCTCAACATGAATTGGCACTTGTTCAAACTAAAATTGTGCGATCAATGGTTAGCGCACCCTAAAATTTACCTCTAGCTTCGTCTCTAGATAACATTATGCACTTTTTGAGTAATATGACGGTGTGAACAAGGTTTACAGCCAACACATTGCTCGTGTCCTTATAAACAGATGCTTTATTTAACTCAACACTTCATTTGTTTGTTTTTGCATACATATAATCTTTTATTTTATCCCGTTGCATGCTTTTGTTTTTAATGCTCTTATGTATTCCTCTCCTTAAGGCTTTTTGTTTTTTATATCTAAAGTCAAAATTGATTACACACATTTAGTGACATTTACTTTAATTAACTTTTAATTTTAATCAAAAACCAAATATCGTTTGATTCTTGACATTATGTTTTCAAAGTGTGAGAAAATATCTTAACACAAGAGTCTGTTCGATCAAAGAAAAGAATCCAGAGGAAATCTGAAAGACTTCCAATATTAAGTGCTTTATTGGCTTTGCTTATAAGTGCTTATAAGCAATGTTACCTATAAAATATGTGGATAAAAAATAGATAAAAATTGTATGTTTTACAAAATGTGTGAATAAAAATAATATTTGACCAGTTTATAAGTACTGAAAAGCTCTCCCAAACATACGGTTAAGTAAAATGCCTAAGCATTCGAGTGATCCAGGGCGGAGATAGGGGCGGGGACTGGACTGGCTTAAATAAAAGTCAAAATTTGATTTTTTTTCGATAGCAGTTCGGTCTTGAAGTACAAATTTTATTTTTTTTTTATTTTTATTTTAAGTAGTAGTCATTCCTTTAAAAAATTCTGGCTTTGCACTTGCGAGTGATGCCGGTCAATCGCAAGGATTTATGCATGGCCGTTGGGGGCGCGACTTTGATATGCAGTTCCGGTTGTGTTGTGGGAGAAAATTCTTGAAGGACATGGATTTCGTAGGGCATTAGATATGGTTGATCCGCTGGAGGACTTGATCAGGTTTTGTGTTGAAGACGAGAAAGGCTCTCTGATGTTTTTGTCAGCAATACTTATAAGTTAAACGCTGGACTGTCTATGTAATTTTGGAATTACAAAATTGGATGTAAATATTAAATAGAAGAGACCTATATTATGCCTCACAAGTAGCGTTTGTTTAATGTTTTTGGCAATTGAAGAGCTGTGCCATATGATTTGAAGATCATGCACAAGCATGACATTATGTTTACAAAATCACAACTTTTTTAATTTATGAGAACACCTATGTGCATGTTCTTTAGGTTCGATATCCAAAATAACAAATAAATGTATCGTGTCTTTATTCTTTAATAATGTTCGTTTTCACTATATAGCAAAATTGACTTTTGGAGCATTATATAGCAAATTACGGTCTTATTTCTTTGGGTGAGAATTGAATCTAGCTAGAGATGGCAAAGGAGCTAGTGAGTGCATTCCCTCCCTATCCCCCGCGCCACTGGAGATTTTTGAAAGAGTGGTCGAAAATTAAAATATCTTCATTTCTCACAATGATTACTTTTTATTTATTTATTTTTATTTTTTAGAGACAATTAAAATTCAAAAGCATAAAAATAAAATGAAATAAAATAATAAAAGTCAGCACAAGGTGAGACAAGATAGGACACGACAATGCCAGACATTTTTCAGTCCTTAAATTTAGCTCAGAAAAGGGCTCAATGAATATTTTGTTTTCTATATTCTTCAATCATGTTTATTATTAGGGATCTCTTTGATATAATTTTTGATAAATGTTATAACAAATCTTAATAAAAAATAATGAAATAAATTACAGATCTTATGAAATAAATAGTTTAAATTAATTATTAATTTTTAACCTCAACATTTTTTTTTTATCAATTTATTAAACTAAATCGAACAACGAGCAGATGTCCAACATATTTTCCATGTTCAAATTCGAATCGATCATGGATAGAAAGTGACTATTGCCATCAATCTCGTCTCCTATGCTAGTTGTTTGCTCGATAAATAAAATTAAAATAAAATTTAAAAATAACATAATAACATACAAATATTTTACACGTCACTCTCTTTTAATCTTATTTTATAATGTAACATTATGACTCCAATTCATATTTAAAATAAATAGAGTTTATCTAATGTTTAAGTTAAACAAATCCCTCGCTGTACCATGACAATTATCCATTAATTAAACAATGCTCCAATCTTTTAATCACTAATGATTAAGGACCCACCAGCCTCTTAAACTATTATATAGAATTAATTATTATATTTAATTAATGTATAACTTGACGTGCTTGGAAAGGAACATCCAGTAGGATTATTCTCATTTTCTCTAGAAAATGATAGTGCTTCTTTAACAACTATATAATATAAATAAAAAGCATATACGAAAATTATGGGATAGCTAATTGGTGGGTCTAGTCCATTTTTTAATGGTTACCAAATTTTATCTTAAAATCATATATCGAGTTGTTAATACTAGCAAGAAGAATAATCATTACGACTTTAAAATAACATTGGGTTTTTTTTTTTTTAGATTAGTCGATGAAAAAAGTGGTTATATTGATACTATAATTTCTAATAAACGCATTATATTTTAATTGTGCTTAAGATCCTCAACTTTTGTTCGTTGTAGTATTTATGTTCTTAACTTTTTTTTCGTCAAATTCTTATTTTCACCTTTCATTAATTAGTACATCTAATCGTTAATGATGGTTTCTATCAAAATATTCTATTTGCGTGCTTTAAAATGAAAAAATAAAATAAAATTGTTGCACTTTTGTATTTATTATTTTTTTAAAAATATGATGGACAAATAAATCGTTTTATGCCCTCTCAACATATTTTTTTGGATAAAAACGATTATCAAACACAATAATTAATGAAAAGTTGAAGAAAAAAATGTGATTAAAAAATGTTAGGAACATGAGTACTACAATAAACAAAGATTAAAAACGTTAAATACAATTAAAATATAGTACAATACATAAAAATTATAACGTGAATATAATTACCTAAAAATAAATGATCACTTTTACATGTAAACTATCAATTTTACCCAGTTTAAAAAAAAAAAAAAAAAAAAAAAAAAAAGGGTCATATAAATCATAATTGGTAGATGTACACATTAACTTTAGTTTTCAATATAAGCTATCTAAAAATTATTTTTTAACTACAAAATAATATCTAAACTAAAAATAAAAAATTATCTTCAATTATATTCTTGTTGAACTTTTAACACTCCAAATTTTCTTATTTCATTATCATTCCTAGTTTTTCAACATTGGCATTTGAGTGATCAGATTTTTTTTCATTGACATGATATTTTGTCAAAAATTTTGCTTTCAAGGGTGTTGAGGTGGGATATATCATTTTTTTAAAGACATTTCAAACTGCCTAACTATGTACACAATGTAAATCATCGTTATAGTTAAACAATTGTAAATATCGAATGATATATAGTGTCTAGACTATATGAAATGTCTAAAATTTCATATTCTTGAACTATATATATATATGAAAGAAAAAAGAGTTTCTTGCCAAGTACAAATAGATAACATTTTGGTATTACTCCAATTTTAGAAGTATTAGATTATTTTAAAGAAACAAAAAGGAACTCAAGTGCCCTAATTAATACTCAAAAATAAAAATAAAAACTATGAATCTTAAAGAACCCAAGAAATTATAATCTTAAACTTTGGGACAATTATTATAGATGTATATGGCGGTAAGGGTTTTGTTGGGTTTCAAAATAAACACCAAAAAATTAAGAATGTTAAATAGAGAATAATTTCATTTTCTTGTTGTTACTAATTTCTCTCTTTACTAACTTACTCTGCAACGTTTTATATATCACTTTTATCTCTATATTTTAAACTCAGTCAGCTGTAGAATTACTATAGGAACCACATTCTCTGATCTCTATCATCATCGGCGACTTCGACTAGATGACGATGGGTCTAGCTGATTTGTGAGAAAGAGAGGAAATTTAGTGAAAATTGTGAGATTAATGTTAGAAGAGAGAGAGAGAGAGAGAGAGAGAGAGAGAGAGAGAGAGAGAGAGAGAGAGAGAAGGAAAGAAATAGAAAATTGTTGAGTATTTAATAACTAGACTAGAGAAAATAAGGGTGTTTTTTGGTACTTTTTATTAAAAATGACATTTTTCATAATATTTGTAAAAAGTGGTCATTTGGTGCTATTTCCCAACAACATCTCTTTTTCCTTATATATACAAATCAATCATATTCCCCAACAAGAGTAAGGATATGGATTGTGAACACATTCAGAATCTTAAAATAAATTTATTATCTTTATTCTTGAAGCAGCTATATCAATTTCAATCTTTTCATTAAGATATATTCCAAATTCTTGCTTCTTATCTGTGGATAGAATTTGTCAACAGATGAATCCAAGAACAGTGCAAACCAAGGATAAGACATCTTGAAAACGAAATTTCAGTTGTACATTTTGTTCATCAATTTCTCTTCACACATGCTATTGGACATGTACATTTAGCATAATGAAAATTATATACATGGATCGTTGGGATTTATTTAGAAAATTATATTCAATTACATGTACATCAATAAGCAAATATGATAGTAGTTGAAGTGGTTGATATATATTTGTATAGACGTAAAGGACTCATGTTAAGAAGTATGCTAACCATAATAGAACGTTGTTGTGTAGTAAGATGAAGATTGATTACAACTAAACTTAAACGTTTAAGATTGAGTCGTTAATCTGACTGAACCATAAACAAATAGAAGTCGGCATGTCAAGGTAGAGACCAGCTAAACCCAAAGAGTGTCCATTATCACGTATATATATATATATATTAAATTATACAATATAGTCTATAATGTGCAAAACGATATATGTTACAATATTGTATCAGACGCACAACGTCACCGTGATACCATTCGACAAGCTTCGTGCTAATTTAACCAGGAAGTTAGTCAATTGAGGATTTCGTGTCATTCACTTGAAATGTGAGACAATTTTAGTTACTCTTATTCTACGACATTATCTTGAAATAGTAAAATTATTTAACCTTAAAGTTGGAATCAATTCCCTCACTTTACCAAATTTTTATGTTTTTTGAACCTCAACAATACATAGGTGGGGCGATTAGACGTAATAAATATCTAAAACAATTTTTTTTAGACTATTTATTCTTTTTATATTAACGACAAACATATAATTAAAATAAGATTACATCATATGTACCCTCTTTGAGTACTGTTAAACAAAATTTTATAAATATGTTTACCATTTCTCAATGCGTCATATATTTTCATATTCCAATATTATAATATAACACACACAAAAATAAGAAACTAAAAAAAAAAAAACAATTCAAAAACAGTGAGGGGCTAATTAATTGACATTTCAGGAAAAGTATGGTCTGCCGGTCAGGCAATTAATGTGCGCCGAGGTTTAGCTTCACTCACATCCACAAACGGAAAATATGACCGTTACATAGTGAAATCCAAACATACCAAGACCCCACCCCCTCTTTGCATTAATTCCCCAAACGGTTGAAACTTGAAAGAAAAATCTGGAAATTTCTAGCCGTTGAAGCCAACCCTGGCACGTCACCAAAAGTGCTCTTTTTGTCGGATACTCGATGCTTCCAGTTAAAGTTTTATTTGTTTGTGTTTACTGTTTAGAAAAATAATTTACTTACCTTCAAGTCAAATGTGGTTGGGAATGTCTGGTCCAATTGTTTAATCTTATTCCAAATAATACTCGTGCCCTTCTATGGGATAGGTCGAGCTTGGCATTAGAATTCAATTACAAGCACGGTAAAAAAAGATAGTGTTTATAACATTTAATGAGATATGAGTTGATCGACTCAATAAATTCTTTCGTTGATAAATGAATTCTACACTGTACTGAATGAGATAGCTAAAAGGTATTTTAATTGGAGTGAATAGTAGTAATGGCGTTCTATCTATTATTTCGAATCGCCAGAGAGTTGAATGCTTTTACTACACATTTATCTTCATTTCGGAGTTCATTAAATCTTTATGTGCCCCCATTAAGTCACATCCTTATTGTTAGATTTGAGTTGCATGGAGACAAATTGACTACTACACATCATCTTGTGTTAAGACAATTTATCACTTGAACATTAATATCAATTCACCAACTTCTCTCTTGCCCATCTAACTCTTAGGGCTTTAGCGAATTTTCACAGTCACCTATATTTGTAGAATTACATCAATACATTAGTTAGAGCATCTCCAATACACTGTATTTATTGTTATCTAGTTGAAACAAATATTGAATTTTTTTTTTAATATATGTGGTATTGATGTCCAATGAATAGACATTTAATTTTAAATTTGATATATAATGTATTCTATTGATTGCTATATATTTACATTTTATTTTATTAAAATAAAAATAAAATTACATTTAAATATATATGGCAAATTTGAATCTATATTGAAAATTTAAATTTTGTTGAATCAACATATCTAATAAAGTTTCTGAATTTAGACATAATTGTAGATATGGTATAATTTTTTTATTATCATATTAGCTTGATAGGGTTTTTGACTAAGTATAATTTTTTTAATAATAATCTATAGTTATATTGGAGATGTTCTTAGACAAGCAGGAAATTTTAAATTTTATATATTGTAATGTTTAAAATATAGTTTTAAAAAATTAGCCCAAATACAATCAAGCTGCGGCGAGTTGGCTAGCATCAAATAATTGAGGATGAGGTGGAAGTGTATGTTGACAGATAAGAAAAAGGAGAAAAGGTAGGCCAATCGGAATTTGTTTTACTTTTATCTCCCGCCCCGATAAATGCCAGCTGTAAACTACATGATTCTATTGGTTAGTCCAAATGATGATGGGCCTCTTCAGGCCCATTAAAAGCTGTTAATTTCAGAGAATGTTCATCCGTGACTGCAGTTAACATTACAAAACCCTATGTTAAATCTGTCCAAATTATGGAACAATCAAATTATTAACACTTTCGAGCCACACAACGTGTTTGTTTCCACTTTTCGATTGAAGTACCTAGAACACAAGTGTACCAAATGTTTGAAACATTGTATTTGTAATCAACAAAACTTTTACTAATATAACACTTAAACGAATCAAATAAATTGGCGAGTTCGGTTCTAGGACTAATTAATTCTATTACGAAATAAATTTACTAATATAACACTTTAACGAATCAAGTGCTAACAATACGATACATTTTCATTTGTTAAGAAAAAAAATGATGTGCTATTGAATAAAAAAGGCATTTAAGGACTATAAATTCAGGATAATATAAATTGAAAGTCTGGGTGATTATTTGTTTGAAAATGTTTAAATTATAATTTCAGTTGATCAAATTAATCAAACATAATTTTTATTCACACAATTCATAGGACCCACAACGTACAATCTATTTTTTATCTACATATTTACTCACAGACTTATAATATAAATAGTTAAAAAATAATTTCAACACTATCAAATAAAAGTTAAAAAAGATTTGATGTAGGCAAAATTATAAATTAATAATGTAAATAAAAAGATTAAAATTAAATAATTAAAAGCGTCACGCTTTTGTGGTGTATTCATAATTAATCATTTCATGTGGCATTTAAATAATGAGCATTTAAATAGATAGGGACAAATGCCAAATCGATCCAAGACAGCGTCTTTGACAATGATTCTACCTAATAAAGAATATCATATACAGATAAGCTTACCACATTACATAATTAAAGATATAGAATTTTGGTCCTATATTAGTTATTCACTATAGCCATTAGCTAGTATATTTTAGTATATTAAAATTAAATAATATTATTGAAGAAAAAATATATTATTCTCGTCTCAAAAAATAGATTTACTTCTATTTTCACACAAATTAAGAAAATATATTTATTATAATTGTAACAATAAATTTTAGTAACATTTTTCTAACATAGAAACCCCTATTTTAATATCATTATTTTATTGATGCTAGTCCATACTTCTGATAAGGGGAAAGTGCTGAAGTATGCTAGTCCATACTTTGTTGATAACAAGATACATTAAATGAAAATATTTTATGAAACTAAGAAATTAACTATACTCTTAATTAGGGGTGGGGCATGGGTCGAATTAGGTCGAATCGTGAAAAAATGAAAATCAACCAACATTGAAAAATAAGAAAAATAGCCTATAATTTGAGACGAATGAAAAAGAAAAATAAGCCTATCTTTTTGAGATATAAAAATTATAAATTTCTTAACTTATTTTTTATTGTTAATATTATCTAGTTACTATTTAATTATCTTACTAAACATGTAATTGAAAATGAAGTACCAACTTTGAGTAGGGTTTGAAAATGTTATATTTTTTAGAAAATTTTCTACAAATTTACATAAATTTTTAATTTTGTCATTTTATTTAATCGAGTATTACATATAGCAATATATTTAAAGGATTTTGTAATCGTATCAAATAATGTTTATTTAATTTAACTATCTATTGCCCACTTCGTTCTACCAAATAATTTAAGATAAATATAATTTTTTTTTTGACATTTCAAAACATTCTCAAATCACCTTAGTCATTCTCTCTATGAGGAGACGAGCATCGACCAGAAGACAATCAAAAGATGTTCATTTAGTAAGATAGATTTGAAATAATTTTGATGAACGCACAATTTTCTACTTAACTTTGATTAAAAAGAAAGAAATAATTTTTCTTTATGTTGCAAGCAAATTACAAGATGAAGCCTTGTTGTAGGTAAGTTTCCTTTTCCTTCCCTGCTGTTTTCAATGCCAAATACACCAACTCCCAAATCACGTGACCCTCAAAATAAGCATATAAAAGCAGGGGTAGTTGTGTAAAATCAGATTCCCCCGGAAAATATTTTGAACAGGGAGGTAAATGAAAGGAAAAGATGGGAGAGGAAAGGAAAAAGACTGATAACCGTTGGGGAGTATGTAAAGCTGACAAAAAGTAGGCCCCACAACAGCAAACTCCACACCACAGATGATTACTCCTCACATGGTCTCGCTGTCTACCTGGGCCTCACCTTCCACTCTCTCTCTCTCTCTCTCTCTCTCTCTCTACATTTTTCTCCTGCCTTTGTCTCTCATCCCAAATCCAGCACCTTTTGAAAAATTTGTACCATTGGTCCTTAACTTATTATTCAAGTATCAAATTAGTTTCTATATTTTGAAAAAGAACATACATGTCCACTAACCCTTCATTATAGTTACAAAAGCACATTGCACTATAAATCATTGGCACCAAATGAAGCTAGAAATAAAGCTACACAATATTGAACATGTGATGGTCACTCGAGATCTTCCTACTCAACTAACTCCTATTTTAGTTTGTGATGAATTGATCGATATATCAATAATCAAGTCTTTCAATCAACTAAAATATTTATCAAATATTAATTGTGTAACTATAATGTAAAATGAAGACTAACTTGCTTCTTTTTTAAAGAATAGAAACTAACTTTCTAGTCTGGCAATAAATTAGGGACCAATATTGAACTTCCCAAAGTTTCTTTAAAATGTTTTTCTTGATAATTTCAATTCCGAAAAAGCCCTTATCTTATCCATAAATCCTCCCCTGCCTCACCCCTCTCGTCACCCTTAAAAACACACTGCCCCCTACCTTTCTCTGCAACATTCAGCTACAGCTGCTGGTTTTAGAGAGAGAAAATCATCAGCAGAGAACCTTTTCAGAGAGAGAAAATGACGAAGGAAGTGAGTGAAGAAGGACAGGTACACCACCATGGAAAAGACTACGTGGACCCACCACCAGCACCATTGCTGGACTTGGGTGAGCTCAAGCTCTGGTCCTTTTACAGAGCCCTCATCGCCGAGTTCATCGCCACCTTGCTCTTCCTTTACGTCACCGTCGCCACCGTAATCGGCCACAAGAAGCTCAACGCTGCCGACCAATGCGACGGCGTTGGCACTCTCGGTATCGCCTGGGCCTTTGGTGGCATGATCTTCATCCTCGTTTACTGCACCGCCGGCATCTCAGGTACTCGGATCACTACCTCAAATTCCTCTACCAAAACACCATTTATTCCTTGAAATTTCCCTGAATGTTTTTCTCTATTCGTGCTGCAGGTGGTCACATAAATCCGGCTGTCACTTTCGGGCTGTTCTTGGCAAGGAAGGTGTCCTTGATTCGTGCAGTGATGTACATGGTTGCACAGAGTTTGGGTGCCATCTGTGGAGTTGGGCTGGTGAAGGCCTTCATGAAGAGCTACTACAACCGTCTAGGCGGCGGCGCTAACTCGGTGGCTTCAGGGTACAACACTGGCACAGCTTTGGGTGCTGAAATTATTGGTACATTTGTGCTTGTTTACACAGTCTTCTCCGCCACTGACCCGAAGAGAAGTGCACGTGACTCTCACGTCCCTGTAAGTAGAAGCAATTTCTAGCTTATTTTGAGGGTTTTCCTTTTTCTTTTCTAAAGTTAAGCTGTTTTGGGTTTTTTTTTTAGGTTTTGGCTCCTCTTCCAATTGGGTTTGCCGTTTTCATGGTGCACTTGGCCACCATCCCCATCACTGGTACTGGTATCAACCCTGCTAGGAGTTTTGGAGCTGCTGTCATCTACAACAATGACAAAGTCTGGGATGACCATGTAAGTTCTTTTTTTTTTGTATCAGAATAAATTAATATATTTTTGTTCAACTTATAAGTAAGTTTTTATGCATGCAGTGGATTTTCTGGGTTGGACCATTTGTGGGAGCATTAGCAGCAGCAGCATATCATCAGTACATCTTGAGGGCTGCCGCTATTAAGGCATTGGGATCATTCCGCAGCAACCCAACAAACTAAATAAACAAAATTGAATTAATTTCTTTGTGTTTCTCTATTCCTATTCCCAATGCTAATGTAATCTATTTGTTTGCTTTAATTCGTGTGTAACAGAATTCTGTCTATATGAGAGACCCTTCTTTTTTTAGCTTTTGGCTGTGTATTTATTTTTATTTGGGATGAGACAAGAGTTACTGCTGTTTTTATTTTTTTATTTTTTAAATTTTTTCTCTCTAAATATCTTGGCTCCATCTTTCTCCTTCTCTTCTCTCTCCCATTTTCTAGTCTTTTCCTTTACCTAATCAGCTTTTAAACCTCTCAAAATTGGAGTCTTGATTTTCTACCAACGACTAATGTGACATTACATGATTAATAGTTTATAATTTTTATTAATCATGTTTAACTATCTCATGGGCATTATATTTTTACTCACAATGGGTTGAAAATCATGCTCCCACCAAACATTGTCTGAAGCTTTTTGTTTTTGTGTTGTTGAAGGAATAGAGAATATTGTGTTGATGTAATCATGACCACTTATTTGGCATCAAATTATAGTTTTAAAAGCACGATAAAACAAGATTCTTGATCTCCTACTCATTTATATTGTTCACTTATAATGTTTATACTGAAGTGACATCATATGATTAGTAATTCATAGTTCTACATTCATTATTTTTACTAATCATGTGATACTACCTCATCGTGGATATTATAAATGGACAACAAAAGTGAGTATAAGATCAAGACCCTATAAAACAATAATAACAATTTTAAAAAGTTATTGTTGTTCATCACGCTTTTAAAAAATTGTGGTTAAAAGAGTTAATAATTAATTTTAACTATATAAATTTTTGTTAAGTGTACACATTTTATTAAATTTTTATCAAAATTTGTTAAAAAAGTTTCATAAAACAAGTTCTAAGTGTCTTGTTTGGTGTATAGGGTTTTGATCTATTTTTCTTAGTGGAGAGTTTTTAATAATTCATCACAGATGATGTCAGTCCATGGAAATTGGAAATTGAAAGCAAAAGTGGTGAGGATTAAAAGTTAATTGCTTGTTCAATTTCTACTGAACACTTGTCTAGTAGGAGTTATAAAAATTTCCATGGTGGGGAGTAGATCAAAGTCCCGTATTTATATAAATTAGATTTTAAAAATTTTTGAAAAAAGTTGATGCAATTTTTATTTGAAAAGTTAATAAAAATTGTGAGTTCATCATGATTAAAATTTGGAGAAAAATGAATTTTAGAAAATAAGAACTAAATTATTTGTGAAAACAATGTGTTCATTTAATTAAAACATTTAAAATGGTAGTAACATCAAAATCTAATGGTTTTTGATGGTCTCTGACAAGTTGTACGATTAGCGAGATAATATCGAGCAAGTTGATCACTAATACTATGAAAATTATAGAATCGATTCTATAACGAAACTATTTATTTCTCTATCAATTCATCATGAAAAAAAAAAAAAAAAAGCATGTCCAATTCTATGAAGTTTGATTTTACTTCTCAATCAGAATTACTGTCTAAAATTTTTAAGTGGGTCGTGTTTCTATGAACACAAATCATTTAGGCTGCTTTTGCAATAATAATAATGGTTTTGGGACCAATTCTCTCTGTTTTGAAGGTTGAGGATTAATAATAGGATAATATATATTGGGGGACCAAATGTGCAATTTTAGTATATGTAAAGTGTTCACAGTTTATCAGTGCTGTGGTAAAAAGTTTCAGCTATAAATTCTTGGACATCCCAAAATCCATTGGGATGGAGCCACGTGTTACTGGAAATCAGCAAAAGATACTCTTCTAGGCTAGGCTGGGATAAGGGATGGGAATTTTGTTCATTGACTGGAAATGGATTTTTCATGTGATGAGGGGTTAGGCATGCTGTGTTCTCACATGGGGTGCAACATCCCAAAAATGTGCCTACAAACTTATTTAAAATAAAGTTGGATTTGTATTTAGTATTTACTCATATTTAGGAATGTTTAATATTGTGTATTAAACTTGACTTGTTGTTCGTCGTTCTGTTCATACTATCTAGAGACATGTAGGAATAGCACTGTATACCCGTTTGCCATTACTTAAGCCCGGTCTTCTTAGGGAACTTACTAATTGGCAATTGCTGCAAGGCAGTGGCCTCCAATAAGGACATGGATATGCTCAGGTTAAACCTCATGCAATTTTGATCTTCTTTAAAATACCCAGTAAAAGTATGAATCAAATTGAATCGAATTGAAGCACAAGATGCAAATTTGATCATCTTTAAAACATTGATAAAAAATGACCTTGGCTTTCATTGCAGGACGAGCTACAGTTCTAAGCATGACCTTGGCTTTCATACTCAGAACATTGATACAAAATGAACGAGCTAATTATATGAATGTGCAAAAGCTAAATTACACTAAATACAAAACATATATTGATTGCATAATGTTGGGCTAGTGCTGCCCATTTTTGACTCGTTACCGTGATGACCAATTGTAGTTGATTAAAGTCCAAAAGAATTTGGTTGATCTATTATGTGTTAAGGATGATGATGGTCCGCCCACCAGTCACACGCATGGAGCTCAAGTCGAACCATCTTTAGAACATTCCAACTGGTTGCTTGGTCCTCAAATCTAGTATATTTATATTTATAATATAATATCCTTGTATATCAAATATTATATTTTTTCTTGTATTATATTATGAAATTCTTGTATTAGACGATTTCGATTTCTTACCAAATGTGAATCTCTACAACATATATTCGGTTACTGTACATCAATAATACAAGTCATTATTCTTTATCTTATTATCTTCACATGGTATCAGAGCCCTTCCTCTAACGAGTCGTTTTCTTCCCTTCCTCCAAAAAAAAAAAAATATATTTGTCCCCTCTATCTTCAATAACAAGTCGTCATCTCTGCTGCTTTAACAATGACAGACACAACCAAAACCAATGAAGAAATTGATCTTACCAAAACTGCCGATCTTGCTCCTCAAGCCGCCGTCCAACTGCTTGTACAACTAAACTCGGCCACACAAATTTTTCCTTAAACTTACGTCTTCAAACTATTTTTCATGGAAAGCTCAGTTTACCTCCCTTCTCTATGGTCTCAATCTGTTAAGCTATGTCGATAGAACGTCCCATTGTCCATCTGAAGCCATCACAACTACCGGCACCTCGTTCCCAAATCCATCCGCCTTGTCTTGGAAACGCCAAGACCTACTAATTCTACATGCCATCATGTCATCCTTGTCTGAGTCAATCATACTTCTCGTTTCTTCTTCTACCACCAATTCAATAGCCTGGAATCGGCTTTATCAATACTTTGCGAAAAGGTCCAAGTCACACATCATCCACTTGAAGGATTAGCTTTCCCAAATGTCTCGTGGGAACCAAACTGTTACAGATTTTCTCTTAAAAGTCAAAACCATAGCCGACAAGCTCAGTACTCTTAGAGCTTCTTCTATTTCCGACGAAGATCTTCTCATATACTATACGCATGGCTTAGGCCCTGCTTACAAAGAAATAATAACAGCCTTACGTTCTAATGATGATTCTGTTCCGTTTGAAGAACTCTATGATAAGCTCATCGATCATGAGACTTATTTCAGAGACCTTGATAGTGTTTCCGTCTATTAAACTGCTGAAATTAATGCTACTATTGTTCGGCCCTTCTCTAATAACTGAGCACAATCAAATTATCGTCCGCCTTCGTCCAATCAGAGAAACAGCCGCGGCCGCTCATTGCAGCTACCAGCCTCGTCTGCACCAGATATGTGTCCCTATCCAAACGCCGCTGCCACTTTTCCTCGTGCCGAACCCGTGTACTGCCAATACTGTACCCAAAGAGGCCACACGGCCAAAGAATGCTGGGATCTTTTTCCGTATCTTAAGCCGCGTCGTGGCTCAATTAATACTACATATGCTTCATCTAGTCAGCCTAATTGGGTTGTAGATTCAGGTGCCTCTCATCACCTTACTTCAGACATGTCCAATCTTTTGTTCACCAGACAATATGAAGGCCCAGATGACATTATTCTTGGTGATGGCTCTGCCCCCTCTATTTCTCACAAAGGTAACTCGTCACTCTCACCAAATTTCTATCTTCTAAATATTTTTTTTATTCATTCCATAAAGCACAATATACTGTCTGTCTCTAAATTCTGTCATACAAATTGAACATCTATTGAATTTTTTCTACCTCATTTTCTTCTCAAGGATCTTCGCACGGGGGCACCGCTCATTCGAGGCTGGAATCGCGATGATGTCTATGAATGGCCAACATCCACTTCCTCCAACTCTCGCCTAGTTTGCTCCACCACCACTTCGTCCTCTACTGTCTGGCATAGTCCCCTAGGTCACCCAGCTCACAAAATTACTCAACATTTATGTCGTCTAGGTTTACTTTCAACATCTAGTAATTTTTCTTCAAATTTTCGTTGTGAGTCCTGTCTCTGTGTCAAGAGTCATAAACTACTGTTTAGTTACTCCAGTTTACAGAGTGGTGGTCCTCTTGATATCATCTACTCTGACGTCTGGAGACCCAGAATGGTACCTTCTCTTGAAAGATTTAGTTATTATTTAATATTTGTTGATTTATTTTCCAAATTCATTTGGTTTTATCCTTTACAATTAAAATCTGATGTTCATAGTACTTTTTTAATTTTTAAAACTCATGTCGAAAGTCTTCTACAAGCAAAAATTAAGACCCTATACACTAATGGTGGCGGTGAATTCACTGCTCTAAAGTCTATTCTTGAGACGTTTGGCATTCAACATCTTAAGACACCGCCGCACACACCCCAACATAATAGGGTTGCTGAACAGCGACATCGCCACATTGTTGAGACAAGTCTAACCTTGCTTCGTCATTCCTCTGTTCTCCACTTTTATTGGCCGTTTGCTTTTTTAAACAGCCGTCTATCTTATTAATAGACTTCCAACTCAAGTCTCCATTCGAGGTTCTCCTTAGGCATCCCCCTAGCTATATGAACCTGCGTACATTAGGATGCCTTTACTTTTCGTGGCTCAAGCCTTATGCATACAAAATATTTGATGATAAATCAACTCCGTGTGTCTTTCTTGGCCACGCAAAAGCAAAGCCACGCCTATCTCTGTCTAGACCCTATGACATCTAGAATTTACACATCCCGTCACGTCGTTTTTGTAGAGTCTACATTCCTCTTTGCACCACCTTCCATGGCCGAGTCACCAGCTCCGTCTCTCCACTAGTTTTCTCTAAATCAGCCTCTAGGCGCCAACTAACAGCCTTTAGATGCTGCAAACCAGCAACCATCTTCACCTATCTCATCATTCTCATAGACTCGGCCATTCATGGATGTCTCTCGTGTAACTCCGGGCTCGACCAGCGTTGCACCCGCGTAGACCCACGACTCTCCATCTGCTGCTACTCCACAATCGACACTTGGTATCGCATCAAATTCACCAACAGCCTCCTCTAGCGCTGCCTGATCATCAGCAGCATCCTCTGATTCTAGTTCCAGTAATGAGCAGCCTGCTGATACTATATCAGTTGCACCTGCTCCTCGTTCTCCTCTAGTCAATTCCCATCCTATCCAAACTCATGGTAAGAACAATATTGTTAAACCTAAACATCTATTCACTGTCGTCACACGTCATTCCTTACCTGATTCTGTCAAACCTACATGCGTGTCTCAAGCACTCAAACTTCCTTCTGGGTGCCAAGCCATGTCAGAAGAAATTAATGCTCTTATTCACAATCATACTTGGTCTTTAGTTCCCTCTCATTCTTGTCAAAATGTTGTCAGTTGCAAATGGGTGTTTCGCATCAAACGAAACCCCGACAGGTCTATCTTCTACTACAAAGCTCGTCTAGTGGCGAAGGGGTTTCATCAACGACCCGGTGTCAACTATCATAATACTTTTAGTCCCGTTGTCAAACCTTCCACAATTCAAGTCATTCTCACCTTAGCTCTCTCTCGTAATTGGCCTATTAAACAGCTTGATGTCAACAACGCCTTTTTTGATGGCATGTTGACTGAAGAGATGTTTATGTCTCAGCCCCCTAGCTTTGTCGATCCCACATATACATCTCATGTCCGCCGTCTGCAACAGGCCATTTATGGTCTGAAGCAGGCGCCCCGTACCTGGTATAATACACTTAAGAATATTCTAATCTCTTATGGCTTCCAAAATTCGCAATAACTCCATCTTTCTTTACCTTCTTGTCTATGTTGACGATATACTCGTCACCGGTAATAATCAATCTGCTCTCAACTCCTTCCTTACCAAGCTGTCCGCCACCTTCTCCATTAAGGATCTCGGCCACTTGAATTATTTTCTTGGAGTCGAACTACTTCCTAATCCATTTGGTTCTCTTCTCACTCAGCACAAATATATTCGTGATATACTTGATCTTACCAACATGACCGATGCCAAAGAATGTCTTACTCCCATGTCCTTCACCCCACCTCTTCAGCCTCTTGATGGATCACCGACTACGGATCCTACTCTTTATCGCCAAACTGTCGGCGCTTTACAATATCTCACTCTCACTCGTCCAGATATCTCTTACGCTGTTCAAAACTGTCCCAGTTTATGGACAAACCTATTGAAACTCATTGGATTGTAGTCAAACGTCTCCTTCCTTATATTAAATCCACCATTCATCATCGTCTATTTTTGAAACAGTCTTCCACTCTGTCTCTTACTGCCTTTACTGATGTCGATTGGGCCGGCAATGTTGATGATTGCACTTCCTCCTATGCCTATATTATCTATCTTAGTGGGAATGCTGTCTCTTGGTGCTCCAAGAAACAAAAATATGTTGCGCGATCTTCCACTGAGGCTGAATGTCGTGCTCTTGCTTTTTGTGCTTCTGAAGTCCTATGGCTTCGCAATCTTCTTCATGAGCTTCGTGTCTCCTTACCCTCTTTGTCTAATATTTTTCTGTGACAATCTTAGTGCACATATCTGTCTGTTAATCATGTGTTTCACTCTCGTATAAAACACATTGCCATAGATTACCACTTCGTTCGTAATTATGTCTCCAATAGATCCTTTTCTGTCTCTTATATCTCCAGTAAAGACCAGCACATCGACATTCTCACTAAGCCATTGTCTAGTACTGTCTTCTGTCATCTTTGTTCCAAGATCGGACTCTTCGATGGGAGCTTTGTCTTGTGGGGGCATGTTAATGATGATGATGGTCCGCCCACTATCACACGCATGGAGCCAAAGTCGAACCATCTCTAGAACATTCCAACCGGTTGCTTGGTCCTCAAGTCTAGTATATTTATATTTATAGTATAATATTCTTGTATATCAAATATTATATTTTTCCTTGTATTATGATATTCTTGTATTATACTTTTTCTTGTTTTAGAAGATTTCGATTTCTTACCAAAAGTAAATCTTTACAAGTGTGTATATATATTCGGTCACTATATATCAATAATACAAGTCATTATTCTCCATCTTATTATCTTCACATTATGAAGCCCACTTATGTTTTGGACCAATCATCTACAACCCAAGTCACTTATCTAAGTGGAAAGTTGATTCATCTTCTGCATTCCCTCATATTATGACACGTAGAAGTGTGGAAGGTTGGATCTTGAGCTTCTAGGGCTTTCTGATGTAAAAGGAAACTGGATCTCATTCCAACAAATTATCCTTTGACGTTTCATTATCTGGAATATCTCTCTCTCTCTGAAACTTCATCTCCTTCTTTTTTTTCCTTTTCATTTCATATGAAAACTTTTGGTTTTCATATATACTTAGTGTATAGATTTGAATGATGGAATGAGAGAAGGTTTGTATTCATATTGATGAACATTAACCTTTGGTGGTAATATTTTAATGGTATCTTGTATATGTTGTGTTTGTTTCTGTGAGGGTGAGAGATGTGAACGGGTGATGTAGGCCATTCTTGACTCAACATCTGGGCCTTGTGGCAAAACAATTTTTTTGTTCTTTGTTATTTTTGCTTTCATGATCTTTTGGTTGGGGCTTATTAAAGGACCAACAGTGGTATCATAGCTAGAAACCCTCTTTTTCAAATGAAAGCTTTCAGATCTAACTTGGATCTGGTATTTTCTTGGTGAAAATTCTTTGGAACGTTGATTTTCTCAGTGAAAATGAGATCTATTTCACACTGGGTTGGATCTATCTAAAAAAATTCTTGGTAAAACTCGTTCAGAACACTACTCCTTTCCAGCGAGGGTTTTTCATGAGTATCTTTTGCACTTATCTCATTTATTTTGAGAAAATCTGACAATATATTTCTTCTCATGTATTTTTCAACTAGATCGACCAAAATCTTCAAAAGGCTAAACACTGTAACCATTTAAATTCCCTTTGTCTAAGATCTCCTGCGATGTTCTTAGAATTTGAAGGATCTTTTTTGCCTGGTATAGTGTTTCTTGCTTTGAAGATGTGAAAATTTTAGTAGTTTCTTAATATTGTCAAATCTTGTGAAATACTTGGTGCATATTTTCTATTATTCTGCTTGTGAAAAAAATCTGCTTACTCTAAATTGTTGTTTTTAATTTGAGGCTAAAAATTATGTTTTAAAGTTACATGTTGTTTTTCCTTTTTGTGAAAAATAATGTCAAGTTGCTCCAAATTGTTTAAAAGAATATCTTCATTAATTTTATTTTATTTTTGTTTTGGGTTTTTCTAGTGGTTTTTTTGGGTAGTAAAAAGAGTTAGAATGTCTTCCAATACGTTTAAGTTAGAAGTTTGTTCTGGTACTAAAGACTTTAGTCTTTGACGCTAGAAGATGAAAAATGTCTTACTAAGGATGGCAAAAAAAACCTGCTGCCCCAGACCTGTCCCGCCTAGCTTATTCGGGTAATAGAGCTAGTCCGATGCAGAATATTCTGCCTCGCGGAGGTTTCGAGGTGGGTCCGGGGCCACGCCGCCCACCTGTCAAAATTTGTTTCTTTTGAAAAAAATCATAAAATAGAATACAAATTATAATTTTCACTAGAAATGGACTAATGAAGAATCGAACTCGAGTTGAAGTTATAAACTATAAATCTTAACCACTATATCACAACCCAAATCTTGTATTTTTTTGTTTGCTACAAATATTTTAAAAAATTCTATTTATTTTTAATTATTTTTTTCAGTTTACACAGGACGGTTGGCGGGTCAAAGCCCCACCCTGTAAATTCGCAGGCCACGGGGCGAGACTGGGCTGGACAGGGCAAAGTCGACCTGTCCCATTGCCATCCCTATGTCTTACTTCAACAAAGATTTGCTAATGCTATTGATGAATTTTTTCCTACAAATCTTGAAGAAAGTAAGAAAAATAGTATGGATGAGATATCTTGGAGTTCCATCTTTCTCACGTATGTGATAGTGTCCTCAAGCAAGTTGGAGACACTAAAACTGCTGCTCTTCTTTGGAAAAATTTGGAGTATATTTTTTGTGTCTAAAACTCTCCCAAACAAATTTTATCTTTTAAAACAATATTTCGGTTTTAAGTTTGATCTCAGCATCAACTTAGAAGGAAATTTAGAAATATTTAACAAGATAATAAAAGACTTCTTTGATTGTGATGAAAAATTGTTGAGGGTCAAAAAGTTGCTCTTTTAAATTCTTTAGGTGAGAAATATAAAGAAGTAAGAAATCCCCTAGAGTATGGTAAAGAAAATCCTACTTTTAAATAATCTCCAAATGTCTTAAGACTAAAGAACTAGAATTCAGAAGTGGTAAAAAAGATCAAGGGGATGGGGAAAGTTTGATGGTTAAGGGATTTAATCATACTAAGCACAACTACAAAAAGTCTTCTAATAATGATAATAAAAAAAATGGTTCGGGTGAAAAAGAAATGTCTAAACCTAAAAATAAGTCAAGGGCAAAAGGGAAAAAAATGTTATTTTAGTGAAAAAATAGAACACTTTATAAAAGATTGTTATAAGATGATAGCTGAATTAAAAGAGAAAAATCACATTGAAGGGACAGCTACCACTGTTTACAATGAAGCTTTCGGAATGTGGAGGAAGTAACGTCTTTTCTAGCCCGTGAGGGGCCATCTTCAGCTCATCCTTCCCGAGCTCCACAGTCATCGATCCAGATCCCAGCTCCGTACTTGGGGTCAACCCCGGAGAAGGACGAAGAATGCCTAAAACTCTACGAATCTCTTCCCAAGCCAGTCCAGGATTTTTTTCGCTCGAACTCTGACGAAGTCACCAATTTGCCATCCACCACCAAGAAGGCCATAAGGATCGTGGCCAAGAGCTGGACTCCAGTCCAGCAAAAGTATTTTGAGAGCATGGAGGCAGTGGAATCCGCCATTGCAGTAGTTAACTCTGCCAGGGCGGCCATTCAGCTCACCTCGACCTCAAAAAAAATGGGCAAGACCTTAGCTGAGGTCTAGTCAATAAGGGAATAAGGTCGAAAGGTCATGGCTGAACTGGCCGAGGAAAAAAGACTATGTGCCAAGGTTGAAGAAGGGCTAAGGAGGAGGGAGGATGAGCTCAAGGCGAAAGAGTCCAAGCTTCAGACCATGGCGGAGGAGAAGGGCTGAGCTGGAGACTTCTTTGGAGAAGAGCCATGCTGATCTCAGGAATACCTTGGAGAGGTCAATAGAGAAGAAAGAGGTTGTGGCGGAGTTCAAGTCCTCGGATGACTGTCTTTCTACATTATGACTGACAGACGGCTGATCTGACGTTTGACACATAGAAAGACGTGCTATTGATGACGTGAATTTAGCTATAGGCGACTGTGGGAGGATCTCCGACCTAAAGTAGATAGGTAGGACCTGAATGAGTAGGACCTCCCTAACGAGGAAACCCCATCTCCATAGATCTTAGGTAGGACCTGAACTGGTGGTAGGACCTCCTTCGAAGTTTGAATGACTTGATAGGACCTCCACATCTGGAAGGAAAGTATTTAGCCTGCTGTGACAGGTCATGTCGGATATTAACACTTTTAAAACTGGAACTCATAAATCCATCTGTCTTAGAATATTTACATGCTCTATGGGGTCCTGTCCCTATAAATACTTTCACTGGTTTCAGATTCTATTTGTTGGTTGTTGATGACTTATCAAGGAAAGTATGGACTTTCCTTCTGAAATTTAAGTCTCAGACTTTCCAGAGAATGGAAAATTCTAATTGAAAACTAAACAAATAAGAAAATAAAAATTTTGAGAACATATAATGGGCTAGAGTTCTGCAATTTTGAGCTTGACAATTTCTGCAAAATTTTTGGCATTCTTAGGCATAGGACTGCCACTTATGCCCCACAGCAAAATGAAGTTGTAGAGAGGATGAATAGAACTATCGTAAAAAAAAGTAAGATGCATGCTCCATAGTTCTAATCTTCCAAAATAGTTTTGGAGATAAGTTGTAAAAACAGCAACTCACCTTATAAATGGTGTCTCTCAAGTGCTTTAAATCACAAAACTCCTGATTTCATGTGGGATGGTTACAATCCTATTTACTTTAGTCTTAAAATATTTGGTTGTGTTGCTTGTGCACATCAAGGTGATGGAAAGCTTGAGCCCAAGGCTTTAAAATGTGTTTTTTTTTTTGGTTATGAGTAGGGTGTAAAAGGTAACAGTTTGTAGGTTAAAGAAATAAGAGGTTTAAGGTTATAATCAGTAGAAACGTTGTCATCAATGTAGAAGACATGCCTTGTTTGAAAAATCCTGTCTTTGAAAATGAAAATTTTGTTGAAAAACAATTTGAAAATCTTCTTCAAACAAGTCATTTAACCCCTACTCAAATTGAGGTAGAGTTTTCTAATAAAAATGAGCAGACTAATACTTCTGATCACAAAACTGGCGAATTTTTTTTTTATAAAGAAAATCAACATATAGAAGAAGAAATGACTCCTCATAACTTAGACAATTATCAACTTGATAAGAATAAGGAGAGAAGAATGAATGTGAGGCCTTCTGTTAGGTTAGCTGAAGATGACATTGCTTTAACCCTTAATTGAGAATGAGCCTGCCTCTTCTAAAGAGGTTATGAGTTCTAAAGAGTCAAGTCACTGGCTTGCTACAATGCAAGAAGAAATGAATTCTTTAATAAAAAATTCCACTTGGTTTTTGGACAATAGACCCAAATTACAAAAGGTAGTCAATTAAATGGATTAACAAAATAAAAGAAGGGAAAATTGAGGGTGAATGTCTTAGATATAAAGTCAGACTGGTAGCAAATGATTTTACCCCAAAGAAGGTATTGACTACAATAAAATATTTTCTCTTGTAGTCAAATATACTTCCATTATGATTTTGCTTGTCTTAATGGTTTAATTCAATTGAGAATTGGACCAATTAGATGTTAAGACATCTTTCTTATATGGGGATTTATATGAGATAATATATATGTCTCAACATAAAGGGTTTGAAAATTTTGAAAAGGTGCGCCTCCTTAAAAAGGCTATCTATGGCTTAAAACAAGTCCTTATGTATTGGTTTAAGAAGTTTGATTCTTATGCGCAAAGCATTGATTTCAATAAAAATAATTTTAATCCTTGTTTCTATTTTAAAGAAAATGGTGGTCCTAATTCTATTTATCTGTTACTTTATGTGGATGACATATTACTAGCAAGCTCTGATATGAAAGAAATTCAATCTAAAAAAGATAAACTTGATAATAAGTTTGAAATGAAAATTTAGGCGTTGCCAAAAAAATTCTTGCAAGGAAATTAAAAGGGATAGGGCTTCTAATTTCTTATTTTTGAATCAACAACACTTATATCACTAAAATTCTTGAAGAGTTTAAAATTATTGAAGCCAAGTCATTGACCTTATCTTTAGTAAATTACTTTAAACTCTCTTATCATTAGTCTCCCAGTACTAAAGAAGAATTAATAAGAATGGAAAGAATTGCTTATACTATTGTAGGATCAATTATGTACTTAATGGTCTGTAACAAACCTAATCTTGCCCATGCTACAAGTGTGCTAAATAAATTTATGGAGAACCCTAGTGAGTATCATTGCGAAGCAATGAAATTGTTTTTAGATACTTAAATAGTTTCTTCTTGTCTGGGATTAGAATTTAAAAATGGTAAAGAGATAATATGCCTTAGTGGTTTTGTAGACTCTGATTTTGCTACTTTCTCTTATGTTTATACCATAAATGGTTGTTGCATAAGCTAGAAATCCCAACTTCAAAAGTTGGTGACTCTGTCCATTGTAACAACTGATGCTATAAAAGAAAGTATTTGGCTCAAAAGTTTACTTAGTGAATTAGGATTCATCGATAAGCATGTTGTGTTATATTCAGATAGCTAGAGTACGATTTGTTTAAGTAAAATTTCTATTTTCCATGATAGAACAAAGCACGTAGAGGTAAAATTTCATTTTATCAGAAATGTGATAGAAAAATGGATTATAAAGTTGAATAAGATATCAACCTTGATTAATCCAGCTGATATGGGAATTGAAATTTTACCTTTGAACAAGTTTAAGAACTGCTTAGCATTGTTAAACATTGATTGTGGCTATTTCTCTTCTTTTAAGTACAGGTATGGAGCAAATGAACCAAAAGTTGGTAGCCTCTATCATTAAGGACAGCAATGTGGAGTATGTTGGGATAGTGCTGCCCATTTTTGGCACGTTAACATGATGACCAATTGTAGTTTATTAAAGACCAAAAGAATTTGGTTGAAATATGATGAAGACCACTTACGTTTTGGATCAATTGTCTGCAGCCTAAGTCACTTATCTAAGTGGGAAGTTGATTCATCTTTTGCATTTTCTCATATTATGACACGTGGAGGAGTAGACGATTGGATCTTGAGCTTTTAGGACTTTCGATGTAAAAGGGAGCTGGGTCTCATTCTGGCAGATTATCCTTTGGAGTTTCATTCTCTGGAATATCTCTATCTCTCTCAAACTTCACCTCCCTCTTCTTTTTCTTTTCGTTTCATATGAAATCCTTTGGTTTTCACGTATACTGAGTGTATAGATTTGAATGAGGGAATGTTTGGGGTTCATATAGATGAATAGTAACTTTTGGTGGTTATATTTAGAGTGTATCTTGTATACTTTGTGTTTGTTTTTATGAAGGAGACATATATGGTCTTGTAACTTGTACTTTGCCACCGTTCTTGAAGTTTTTGCCTATTGATTAAAGCGTTATCCCTTTGGGGATGCTCAACGGGTGATGTAAGTCATTTTTTATTGAACATTCAAGCTTTTGTGGCGAAACAATTATTGTGTTTTTTGTTATTTTTGCTTTCTTGATCTTATATGGTGCTGGTTAGGGTTTATTAAAGGACTAACAAATAAGCTTTTTGTGCGAAAAGAAGTGTACAAAATGCAAAGATGTAATGTACAAAAGAAAGGCAAAATAATTAACACAAGTCCTACTCTATAGTTGATTTCGACTCGGCATCGTCCTTTTTTTCCCTAGTCATCTAATCCTTCTCATCCTCCTCTGTTGCTAAAATTAGTTTGATCAGACTTTCTTGATTGCCTTCATCCTGCCTTTCGATGATAAAGGTAAAGAGGAGGAAGAACTTTGCACTTAAGATGAGAATTCTCCTCCCCGGTGAAGCTATGTATTTTGGCCTTTAGCCTCTTATGCCTCTTCAACTAGAAACTCTTCTTCTTAGTAGTAGGTGGCTTGGAGTGGCACATCCTCTCCTTGGCGTAGGCATCGATTCTACAAAGCTTGCCTGTACAAATAAAACCAGCTCAGCACAATAAACATGTTAAGCATAAAGGAAAATAAACCAAAGCTAGCCAATTGTGAGAAACGTGGTTCACAAACCCTTTTCCTTTATGTGAATAAGGGGTCCAGATGTCCTTGTCTTCTAGTGCAATTGAAGTGATGGAGATTGTGCTACTTCTTGATTAATCCCAGTCGTAATCTCAGAGACTTAAGTGCAACTCTAATCGAGTAACCCTCAATCGATCAAAATGTCTCCTTCTTTCTCTAAGAAACCTCATTATGTCTCTTTGAATTAATCTCTTTTCGGGTTTCGTTTGATTTTTTTGCTTTAGTGCCATGTGCTTGTGGTGGTGAGTGGATTATTGTGATGTTGTTGTAAGAATTAATGTCCAAGGTCCAATTAGTTAGGTCGGACTTAATTACTTATTGGACCAAATTAATTAATTAGATTATTTAATTGTGCCCGTTCGTTGATAGATTCTAGTTGAACTAGAACTGGAACTGGAACTAGAACTAGGGCTAGGGTTAGCGCCGCCCATAAATACGGAGGCCACAACAAATTGAATTAAGAAGTTGGTCTTCATTACTTGCTAGCACAAGCAAAAGACAACTCAATACAATTACTCCCAAAAGTTCTGCTTTCATATGTTCTTGGTCGTGGAAGCCAGATCTGTTCTTGCTGTGTTGATTACCATTGGAGGCTGGACAGTTGGACAACTGTGGAATTGAAGATCGCACCTCTAGCTAATCAGATAATCGGATTTCACGTATTCATCAAAAGTAAACTTCTATCACGAATTATATCTAAGTACAAGGTTGATCTGACTTATAGAAATTGTAGATTTAATTTCTGTTGTGCATGTATTCATCAATTTCTTACAGTGGTATCAGAGCCTATCTTGTTACTTGTTAGAATTTGTTAGACTACTTTGATGAATCTAACAATAATTGTTATTGGTATATTAGTTTAATTTAGTTTGACAGTAAAATAAATAAATATATAAAAAAAATTGTGAATTTTGAAACAAAAATTTGAAATTGGATTTTAGATTTTAATTTTTTTTGGAACTGGACAATTGTGCCGGAAAGCTCCACCGCCGATGCATGGAGGCTAACGGTAGGTGGCGGGGCCCGCTAACCAAAGGCAGTGGACACCGCCACAAGAAACAATGGTCGATGCCACTGGTTCTCGCGGCGAATTAAAAAAATGAGGTCGAAATGTTGAAAGGCGGTGGCCGCCGGTGTTATACACCAATGCGTCCACCACCAGCGATCTTAATTCAGCGTGCGACGCTGAAACCCTAATGATTTCATTGTGTTTTTCCTTTTTGGAGACGGGGGATCTTGTGCAATTTTAGAAATTGCATGGGAAGCCCTCTAATTTCAAAAAGAAATAAGATAGCCTCTCATGCAATTTTCAAAATTGCATGAGTAGGCCACTGCTTTAAAATCAGAGGAAGGGTCTTCTATGTAATTTTAGAAATTGCATTGAAGGACCCACTGTTTTAAAATTTTAAGGGAATAAGTGTGCAATTTCAAAAACTGCACATTAAGTCCTCAAATTTTAAAAGAAAAATATGGTCTTCAATACAATTTTGAATTTTTTTAGAAAAATTGTAATTATTTGATTTTTAATGCCGGTCAAATATTCAGTATTGACTAAAATTCTTTTTAAACCACATTTTGAATTTTTGACCGGATTAAATTTTGACTTTACTTTATAAAATTACAATTTGGACCATATGCAAATTTTTTCTTCAATTAGAGTATGACTTTAAATTGGGAGATAAATAAATTTTTAAAATTCTTTTTATGAATAAAATTAATTGATTGATTTTATTTTTGAAAATTAATTAATTAATTATTTAATTATTTAATTATGTCTAGTCCGTTCCAAAATGTCTAAAAAGTTTAGACTTATACTGTCAAAGCTGCAAATTTAGAAATTAATATATTTTTAATATTAGTTATTAAAATGGATGTTTAGTGGATGATTATGGACTCGACCCATATGATTGGTTGTATGGTTAATTATTTTCGTTGATTGTTGGTTGGGCCTGCGAGCCTATTATTTAATTAAATGAGTCTGTGTGTGTCTATTTATCTTGGCCTGCGTGCCAACTAGTATAGGATACTTGTTGTAGTTGGACCACAAGGAAGCAACTAGTATACGATACAGGTTGCAGCAGGAGATGGAGATGATTGCATTTGGCATTCGATGAACGAATCCAATGTCCTTTAGGAATTGACCGACTAATCTTCATTTTGGCTCAGGAAGAATAGATAGATAAAGTCCATAATCATCCACAGTTATTATTATGTATGATTGATTGCATGTTACATGTTAGTTAATATATATAATGTGATGAGACAAACCCCTCTTTATGAAAATATTAAATTCGTATTAAATAGTTAATACAACGTGTCTTCTATTGTTATAGTGAAAAATCAGAGTCCATTATCGATGTCAGTTTGTTGAGTCACTCAAGTCTGTTTGCTCATGGATATGTTTATCACTATCAAACATTTGATATTTCTGAACAATGGATCAAATTTAACTAAATTTTTTTTGAGTCACTCAAGAAAATAAAATTTTAGGGGCATAATCAAATAAACACATAAGATGTGTACGACAATAAGTTGTCACTTGATGATCTAGGAGTCACATAGAGATGCGATTAATAGAAGTATCTATCTAGATGTTTTATTAGGATTTGTTGAGTCACTCAACGTTTTAATAAAACAAAAGGGATAATAGCTCACTGGAATCTAACCGGTTCTATTGATTATGTTTGAGAGTCATTAATTCAATTTAAACAGTGGGAGTATAATTAATTTAATATAAGTCCATCTTAAATTAAATTATTTAATTGTTCTATCTTGTTATTTAATAGTTGAATCATAAATTATCATATGAGTTTGAGAGGCATATTGGATACCAACAAACATACCAGACCAAATTTTTTGGACTGGCACTGCAATATGAGAATTGTTCTCAAGCATAAAAAGGAAAAATTGGATATGTCATTAAGCAGCCAATGCCGGAATCTCCTACTGAGGAGGCCACGCCAGAGAACGTGCAGGCTTACAAAAAAAATAGTGATAACAGTAACACTACAACATGTGATGCTCGCAGTATGTCACATGAGTTAGAAAAACTGCACGAGGGTATGGATGATAAACAGTATCATTTCAAGTAGTTGAATGATAAACAGTCACAGATTGAAATGTATGAGACATTCAAAAGGGTTATACAAAGGTATGATGGTAAAAGGATCTTTAGTCAGTGCTCATATACTGAAGATAATTGGTTATATTGAAAAATTAAACCAGTTGAGTTTTACCGTGGACTACGAGCTAAGTGTTGACTTAGTTATGCAGTCCCCACCTAATAACTTTTCACAGTTCATTATGAACTTCAACATGAATAAGATTCAGTATACCCTACTCGAGCTGCTAAACATGCTGAAAAACTGTTAAGCCCAAGGGAATGGGCAAATTTTGGCCATTGACACTTTTAAGGACACTAAGAGGAAATCTAAAATGACCTTTCAGAAAGGATCCTAGAAGGGCCTAAATATACTAGAAAACAGTCAAAGCAAACAAAGACAAATCCAAGTCTGATGATCTGTATTTTCAATGTGAAAACAAATGGCATTAGAAGAGGAACTACAAGGCATAAAAGAGATTTAAAAAACTCATATCTTTGATATTGTATACTCGGTCATATAAATGAAAACGCATCACCAAGTTACATAAAGATGGATACTTAGATTCAAATGATTATGAATCATTTGATAAGTGTGGATCATGCTCGTTGGCCAAAATGGCTTAGGCCCCTTTACTGGAAAGGGGGTCAAAGTTTGCATACATTTTTTGTCTTGTACATATTGATGTATATGGACAAATGTCTACATATACTAAAGGTAGATTTTCTTACTTAGAGATGACCATTCAAGATATGGTTTCATATTGCTTGATGGAATTTAAAGAGTGAATCTCTTGAAAAGTTCAAGGAATTCAAGCAAGAAGTAGAAATGCAAACTAAGAAAAATATTTTGACACTTAGATCTGATCAAGGTGACGAATATTTAAGGGGTGAGTTTTTAGACTATCCAATAGAGAATGAGATTCTCTCGCAGTGGATTCCACTGTATACATCACAACAAAATAGTGTATCTGAAAGGAAAAACCGCACATTATTTGATATGGTGCGATCAATGGTGAGTCGCGCAGTTCTTCCAAAATCATTTTGAAGATATGCACTTAACACTACATGTCGTGTCCTATCTAAATCGGTCAATAAAACTCCATACGAGTTATGGAAATTGAAAAAGACCCAATCTTTCATACATGAAGGTTTGGAGATGCGACACTTATGTGAAATGCATTGAATCAGATAAGTTAGGAGTTAAATCTGATAAATGTTTATTTGTGGAGTATCTAGAGAAAACTGCAGGATACTATTTCTACAATCCCATCGAAATGAAGGTCATCGTATCGAGACTTGTTGTATTCTTAGATAAAACAGTGGGAGCAAAGTAGATCTTGAAGAAGTTCAAAAAACCATAAATAAAATTGATCAATTATATGTTCCAATGGCTGAGCTTGCATTTGATAAAGCACAGATTAGGAAAGTGAGAACCACCAGTTCTCAAGGATACACAAGCTCTGCGTAAATCGAGCATAGTCATTCGTTTTTCTCTGAGATTGATCTCCTGTTTACTAGTAATGTATTACTAATCGAAATAGATGGACCTACTACTTACGTAAAATCAAAGTCAAGTGTTAACTCAAAGAGATGGCAGGAAGCCATGGAATCTGAGATAAACTCCATGTACGAAAACAAGGTTTGGACCTTGGTTGACCCGTCTGAAGGGGTTTACAAGAAAAAGGTCGACATGGATGGTAATATTCATACTTACAAGGCAAGATTGGTTGCGAATGGTATAAGACAAGGGATTGACTTTAACGAAACATTCTCACCAATAGCCATGTCTAAGTTAATTCAAATTCCACTTGCGGTAGTAGCATACCATAACTATGAGATCTGGAAAATGGATGTCAAGATCGCATTCCTTAACAAGAATCTTAGAGATGATGTGTACATGACACAACCTGAAGGTTTTGAATCCACAAAGTCAAACAAAGTATGCAAACTACAAAAATCCATATATGGATTAAAGCAAGCCTTTCGGAGGTGAAACGTTCGTTTTGACGAGACAATCAAAATATTTGATTTTATCAATAATGAAGATAAACCGTGTGTGTATAAAAGGTTAGTGAGAGTAAAGTCGTGTTTCTAATTTTGTATGTAGATGACATACTATTATTATAAAAATGATCTCTAGATGCTAAAATCAGTTAAACTGTGGTTATCCAAAATTTCTCCATGAAGGATATGAGAGTAGCAACGTACATTCTCGGTATAAAGATCTATAGAGATAGATCTAATAGAATACTTGGCATATCTCAATCTACGTACATAGATAAAATCTTGAGAAAATTTAACATGGAAGAGTCCAAGAGAAGACTCAATTCCATCGGGCATGGGATTTATCTCTTAAAAGAGATGTGTCCCAAGACACAAATTGAAAGAAATCGCATGGATACTCGACCGGATGTTTTATATGCTTTGAGTGTCACAAGTAGGTTCCAAGCGAACCCTATCAAAAAATATTGGATCACAGTCAAGAACATCCTTAAGTACTTAAGAATGACTAAATACATGTTGGTGTATAGAAAAAATAAACTTAGAGTTCAAGGTTATGCAGATGCCAGCTTTCAGTCTGATAAAGACGATCGAAAATCTCAATCCGGATATGTATTTACTCTAAATGGTGGTGCGGTCAGTTGAAAAAGTTCCAAACAAAAAATGGCCGCTGATTCAACTACAGAAATCGAATATATAGTTGCTTCAGAAGCAGCAAAGGAATCAATCTAGATGAAGAAGTTCATTACTGAACTTGAAATAGTTTCTAGCATTGTTGATCCAATAACTTGTATTGTGATAACAATGGAGTCATCGCACAAGAGAAGGAACACATGTTTCATCAATGATCTAGATATATATTGAGGCAATATCATCTCATTAGGGAGATAATCTTAAGAAATAACATAAAGATAGAACAGGTCCTAACATATGATATTGTAGCAGATCTTTTGACAAAGTTGTTGTCCCAGCACAAGCATGATGGTCATGTTAAATCTGATGGTATTAAGATACCTAAGTGATTGGATCTAGTTTATATGAGACATTTTGTGATATAATCTTTGTTAGACATTGAAGTATATGAACAAATTGATTAACTAAATGCTTGTCTATATTTTAATGACAGATTTGTTATTTTTTAAATTTTATTATTTAAAATAATAGAGTCCAAAGAAAAGTTCATAGCAACTTGTTAATCACAAGGTGTTGTGATTGTGAGATACAAGTTATAAATAACTTATTCTTGAAATATCTCTAGTCATAGTAATAATGAGATGCGGATATCATTATTGCGGATAGACTAGCATGTGTTGCATTTCTTTTGAAGAAAGTAGCTGATCTCACGAGCTAAGATGTAGATGGACATCTGAATGAACACATGAATGTATTGTTATGAGAACATGACATTAGATGATCCACATAGAGATTCTACATAGATAACTATCTAAGTGTCAGTGGTAAATCTCTAATGCGAGGTAGTGGATTTGGTTCTTTGATTTGAGGACATCAAAGAATCTTATGTGAGGACTGCTATACTTTGGCGAGCGTCTGATGGGACTCCTAGATTATGAGTCACCAGGAAGATGTCGTACAGGTATAGTGAGAATCATATGAAGGTTGTGAATGTCCAATATGAGGATTCTTCACTCTTGGAAAGTATGAGATTATAACCTGATTTTTGCTCACTTAAGTTGATATAAATTTCTTCGACCAGGGTGGAGTTATGAATTGAAAATATTTCAATCATAACTAGATTAGATCAACGAAGTGTTAAGGTGAATAACATAATTGGTTGAAATGAGATTGATGCCAATCCATATCTCTTAACCAATTGGGTTATATTGATGAAAGGATTATATTTCCATAATAACTACACATATATTAGTTCTGTCATACCACATGAATGACATTTCTCTTCACATGGATTGTCTTGACACATTGCTAGATGTCAATCTTAGACAACGACGTGAATTGATCGATCTAGGTGAATCGATGAGAATATCACTGCATTGCCATCGTGAATGGGAACCTAATGGGTCACACACAAAAAGCGAGGATTGAGCATTTGGACTTGGACCTAGTCCAAGTAGGAGATTGTAAGAATTAATGTTCAATGTCCAATTAGTTTGGTTGGACTTAATTACTTATTGGACCAAATTAATTAATTAGATTATTTAATCGGGCCCATTTGTTGATCGCTTCTAGTTGGACTAGAACTAGGGCTAGGGTTAGCTCCATCTATAAATACAAATGCCACAACAGATTAAATTAAGAAGTTGGTTTTCATTACTTGCTAGCATAAGCAAAAGACAACCCAATACAATTACTCCCAAAAGTTTTACTTTCATCTGTTCTTGATCGTGGAAGTCATATATGTTTTTGCTGTGTAGATTACCATTAGAAGCTGGACAATTGGACAGCTGTGGTATTGAAGATCGCACCTCCAGCTAATCAGATAATTAGATTTCACGATATTTATCAAATGTAAACTTCTATCGCAAATTCTATCTAGGTACAAGGTTGATCCAGCTTATAGAAATTGTAGATTTAATTTTTGATGTGCATGTATTCGTCAATTCCTTACAGTTGTGTGGCATGCGATTCATCATTTGTGGATGAAACGTAACTCTGATATAATTAAGATTGGAGTCTCTGGTTGGTAAATTGGGTTTGAGTTTGATTCTTAGTATCTAGGTAAAACCTAGTGCATATTCTTTGAGATGTCTTGTATAGTGTTCCTAGTGGCTTGAAGATCTGAGCCCAATTGCTTTAGTTGTGACTCGTTGGAATCATAAGGTATACATGCATTGATGACCTTTGTATTTCTATTCTTTTTTTCTTCTTCAGAGTTCCACTTCTAAAATTTTAGACTAAAGGAGAAATCCCTAACAAAGTGGTATCAAAGCCACTCTTGAGATAGTTTGTGATGTTCTTGAGGGTAAAATGTGTAATCATTAACATATCCTAAATATATGTGCCAGATTGATGATTTAAAGTCCAATTTGAAATATGACCATTGATTTGGTAAGGTACATGATAAAAAGGCTTTGCCTATTCTATGCAAGCACTAATGTTGGGTTGTCTTGGTGATTTTTTACAAGTTTTGAAGATTGTATTTTATCGTTGTGACAACAGTATATTGGTATGGCTCAAATTCAACTTCTCTATGTACATGTATATGAATATTGATATGTGTGTATTAACTTGAGAATAATGCCTTGTATATTGACATATGAACCAAATTCTATAAATGACTAATGTGAATAACATTAGAAAATAAGCTGGATGTGGTAGGTACACTTCGTTGAAACTCTGTATGTTGAGATATTTGATATATCTTTTTAAATATACTTGTACATGAAATAAGTGATTTGCTAGTTTTTGTAATGTGTAAATTCTGCTGAAGTATTGCTCGCTGGAGTGGTTGGTGTATCTCTACAAATATACTTGTGTAGGCAATATGTGGCTTTCTGAGCATAAGTGTTTAAGCTTGCTACTGTGTGTAAATTTTCTTAGAATAGTGTTGTGTTTAGTAGAAAACACATTTCTTGTTTGAACAGAGCTGATCATGTATCAGATGATGTCGACCAAGGCAATCTCACCTTTTACAAAATCTAATATGGGTTTGAGGGTCGAATTTTCTCATTTCGATGGATATGGAGATTACACTATTTGGAAACTGAAAATTAGATGAAGAGTGGTTTAACAAAGAGTCTTTAAGGCTCTTAATGACCCATATACTTATTTTAATGAATTAAAAGCTAAACCTACTGAAATTTCTGATATGAATGAAATTGCATATAATTCTATATTTCTACATCCCTCTGATAACATTATTAGGCAAGTAGATGAATCAATGAATGAAAAGTTTTTCAGTTTTAAAACAGATACAAGTAAAGACTTAGGATCAAACCAAAGCGACTTTAGAATCATAGTGATTCATATCAAGATGTAAGACATGCTATTAAATATGTAAGGAACGCCTTAACTCGGTCTATTGTTATTGATGTTCTTAGGTCTAGGGATCTAGAGGTTAGAAAATAGTATAGGAGTGGTGCTAAAGAGGAAAGTTTGTTTGTAAGAGATAGAACTAAAAAGATGGATGGAAATAATCATCAAATTAAGAAGGGGTAGAGGAAAGTCTAAAGGTAGATTCCAAATCCACATAAAAGCAACAAAAAATGTTACAATATTAGTAAATTAGGTCATTTAAAAAGAGATTGCTATGATCTAAAAAGAAAACAAAATGATTTGGCTGTAGAAAGTCAAAACAATGCTGTTGTAGAGGCTGAAATAGATAGTTTACATGTAATGATTAAGTTTGAGAGTGGCCTCAATCAAGAATGGATTCTAGATTCATGTTAAACTTTTCATACTAGTCCTATTAAAGCCTAGTTCAATAACTACAAGGATATTGAACCTAGAAAAGTTTATATGAAGGACAACAACTCTTATGTTGTTGTGGGAGTTGGAGACATTGCCATTAGAATGCATGATTGCATGATCAAACCTATGTATAATGTCAGATACGGGATGCACCTTAAAAGAAACCTAATAGCTTTAGGATTCTTGGAAGATTGGATGTATTGGTTTAAGTCTGAAAATTGTACCTTAAAGGTGATTAAGGGATCAATGGTAGTGATTGAGGGGCTAGAATTTCTTAGTGAATGGAAAATACAAGGTAAAGACCAGGCTATCCATTTGACAATTTGTGAGACTTGTGTTCTAGGCAAGTCCCGTAGACTTAACTTCGGTAAAAGAACTCATAATTCTAAAATAAACCCTTAGATTATATTCATGCTAATTTGTGGGGCCTGAAAAAGACTCAACTCATGATGAAAGTAAGTACTTCATTTTCTTGGTAGATGTTTATAGTAGGAAAGTTTGGATTTCTCTTTTAAACACAAAAGATGAAACTTTTAAATACACAAGAAGGTAAAAACTTTAAGGATAGATAATGGTCTTGAGTTTTGCAATCTTGAATTTGATTCTTTTTGCAAAGAAAATGGGATTCAAAGACAGAACATTAAGGCACACCCCATAGAAAATTAGGGTTGCTAAGAGGCTAAATAAGACTATTATGGATAAAGTAATGTGTATGCTAATTAGTTCTGGGCTTGCTAAGGGGTGAAGCAGCATATACTGCTGATTATCTTGTAAATAGATCCCCTTATAGTACTATTAATTTCAAAACTACAGAAGAGTTATGGAGTGAAAAGCCCCTAAATCTATCCCATCTTAGGATGTTTAGTTGTGTAGCATATGCTAACCAAACTCATGGAAAGTTAGATACTAAAGATGAAGCATCAGGGCTCAAACCCTGAAGTATAGCCTTATCCGAAGGATGTTGTTCCTACTGTTAACATATGGTTAACTTTAACCTTAATATTTTGCTTAGAACAAACAAATTAATCTTGTTTACTAACAAAATGGTTTAAAGTAATCTTCAAGGCGTTCAAATTAATCATCGTTAAAAGATCCAGATCAAAACAATATTACAAATCAGACTCTTAAAGAAGTCAAGATCAAAATCAATCATCCAAGATAAGAGTTCAAGATTCAAATTTCAAGAAAGATTGAAGATTAGATTTTTAAACCAGATGTAAAGGTAATAATTCTTTGATCTTTAGCAATAAATGATAAAAACTCAAAAATAATTTTATGCACTAAAAATCATGTTAATATCACTTACATAAAATATTTTGAAAATTTTCTTTTAAGGCACAAAATCCGATCAACCGAAATTCAATTCAATCGACCGAATTCCCTAAACTGGTCGACCGGTTCATATATAAGTCGACCGATTAGATGTCAATTTCCAAAAACTATGACTGTTCTGATTCTTACTATACCAACGGCTATTTTTGGTCATCCGAACTTTTGTAGGTCGACCGACTGATCATCCAAATTGACAGAAAGTTCTGAAAATTGCTCTCTATAAATTACCCTTCATTCATTATCATTTTACACATTCATAAGAGCATAAAAACAGAGAATCATCTTGAGAAAAATCATTCAAACTTTCATTGCATTTACATCTTCTAAATTATTCATTAAAAAACTTTGATTAATTAAATCAAACTTTTAAATCATCATCTTTATCAAAATTTCTTTCTAACACTTGAACTTTTCATCTATTGCTAATTATTGAAGTGTTAGTCTCTCTTGGTACTTAACTTGTATCTATCATTTATTAAGAGAGAAATATTATCTTAAATCAATTTCGTCATATCTTTGGGCTATATTGAGGTCTCGTAAAGCTCAATATTATATAAGGATTGGTGCTCTTTGTTTATAAGTCGCCGGAAGCATTGTAAGGGTTTGGATTGCACCATAAGTCAATCAATATAGTGGAAATACCGTTCTCGTGACGGAGAGCTTGGTAACGGGGCACGTAGATCCTTGGTTTGGATTGAACTTTTATAAAAATATTGTTTGCACTCTCTCTACCCTTTTATTTATTTACATTGTGCTTATATTTATTACTTGATTAATCTACATCTATTAAGTTTCTTAATTTGATATTATTTTTTGAATTTTTTTGTAAAAACCAATTCACCTCCTTCTTGGTTAGTTATTCTTGGGTTTTCACCTACCAACCTTCATAATCTCCTACCTTAGATTCTCTACCCCTCTGAAGCCAATGTCTCCATGGTCGAGGTACACGAAGGTACGTGCGAAGACCACCAATGGGTGAGGACCCTAGCAACAAAGTTAGTACAAGATGGCTATTTCTGGCCGACCATGAGAAAACACACAACATAAATAGATCAAGAAATGTGACGAGTACCACAGTTTCACGACCTGATAAATGTACCGGCTGAGGACCTCAACCCTATCAAATGTTCGTACCCGTTTGAGCAATTGGCATCGACAATCTCAGCCCATTCCCTATATCCCGAGGACAACTCAAATTTATGGTGTTGGCGATAGAATATTTGACCAAATGGAAGTCAATCATTTTCCAGTTTTGTATACCTCAGTCTTGATCACTGACAACTGACAATGGCCAAATGTTCATCAACTAGAACTTCAAGGAATTCTGCGAGAGGTTCGGGCTCAAGCATCATTTGAAATTGGTCTTCCATCCTCAAAGTAACGGCCTAACCAAGGTCACGAATAGGATCATCCTTCAAGACATACGTATAAAAATAGGTAAGGCTCGAAATGCCTGACGAAATGAGTTTCCAGCCATTCTGTGGACATACCGAACCTCGTTCAATACCGCTACAAATGAAACTCCATTCATGCTGGCCATAGGCATGGAAACGGTCATTCCCGTGGAAATCTGCATTTCTAACTTCAAAATCCATAGCTTGGGTATGCCCATATGCTCGTGGAGACGAACTCGAGGGTCTGCGTTCCGGGTACAGTGAGACCTGACCCAATCTAAGTACTAACTACTCTCGGCATCACAAGTCATCATCCCAACCATATGGATAATCGATGTATCAGGGTCCACAGCTATACTTAGCCCCCTGACCACTCGTAGCCGCAATTTGCCCAACTTCGACTGTACCTTGTAAATATTAGTATTAGTTGTTAATTCTTTTCACTTGTAATAGTTTGTTTCAGTTTTAAAAGAACCTTGCTATTTGTAAATACTTGTTCTGATTCCTCAACTTCTAAACTTCTATTCTTCTAAGTTAGATTTTTCTTACTTAAGCTATTATATGGGGTAGTTGGTATTCGAAGTATTGTCAACCTCACTGGTGTTCACCTCCTACACCAGAAATTTTAATTTTCTGCTTTCATCAAACAATGAACAAGCTATTTTCAATGCATTTAAATCTTCTGTTACAATTTTTTTTTTAAATTGTCTTTCATTAATGAATTGACGGAAGGTAATCTAGCGGAGTAGACTACTGCTGCATGGTGTTCTTTTCTACGCTAGAAAGAAAGACGTCACGTGATACAAGAACTAGTCAGACTCTTGAGGAGTTACCAAGTTCTAGTCAAACTCCACTTCTGAGTATCCCAATCCTTAACTACTAAGGAAACCTAATCTTCCTGCAATCATGATATTGCTTCGAACATAGACTACTATCGAGATATGGGCTCCAAAGCCCATGGGCCGGACTACGCCTAGAGGTGTCAAGACGGGCTGGCCGGTCGAACTCGCATCGATCCACCCGTCTTGATCCAGAACCGCGGGCCGGCCTGTGAACTGGGTGGGCCTTTTACGGGCCAAGGAGGTCGAATCGCGTGCTATTCACGGGCCGAAGAGGCCGAACCGTCGCCCGACCCGTGAACTGGGGGCTGTTCACAGCCCGGGCGATTCGGCCTTTAACCGTTGGCTTATTTTGATTTTTTTTTAATAAATGGCAGAGAACCGTTTAAAGTGAAAGATGTGACAAATGTGTGCTGTTTTAGTCTTTAAATATATATAAAAAAAATAGAAATTGAATTAACAAATTAACAAATGTGAATTTATTATTGTTATTTATTTTTTATTTAGTAATTTAACACATTTTTTACTATATATGTAAACATTTTTTTTAATTATAATAAGTAACTAAATGTTTTTAGTAATTTCAAAAAAAATTAATTTTTTATTCATACGGACCGAATCGGGTTGAACCGCGGCCCACATGAGCGCGACCCGGATGGGCCGACGGGTGGGTCGGACTCGTATTCAATTTTTGTAGGCTGGGTTGACCCGGCCCGCAACCCGCCGTGGCGCGGGGTTTTTTTAATGCGGGCCATCACCGGGCTTCATCGGACCCGACCCGCCTGATCCAGATTGACACCTCTAACTACACCCCACAATAGTCCTAGCCCTCTACGACTATATTATAATTTATAAACTATCATAAATAGGTGTCTTCACCTCATAATTCAGGTTACATTATCTTGTACTCTTTCAATTAATAAGCTTATGGTCATATTTTGTTTCTGCATTTGTTAACTTAAGCATAGGAGAGGCAGGGAGGTCACAACTTGGAGCTTTTGTGTCAAGTATTGGAAGCAACATACGTGAACGGAAACTCGGATCAACAGTTTGGTACTCTGGCTGACCTTACTTCATCCAAGTACGACTTTTGATAGCATTAGATATGACTCGTGGAATACAAATAAAACATGTACATTCTGTTAAATGTAACTGAGGTAGAATCATGGGCTGATGATTGAGGCATAATCATGGACTGCATCAACCCATTATAAGACTAAGGCAAATTTATGAATAATGATATTCATAGTCATTCATTATCGATAGTTATCCTACGTAGTATTATTCAATTAGATGAATTATTTACTTTAATTATGCAATGTATTTATAGCCATTAATTATGAATAATTTATCCAATTGAGTAATGTCACTTAGGATGACTACCGACAGTGAGCGGCGAATAGCATTACTCCAGAATTATAGACTGAATTATGTAACGTGAATTGATTCAGCCCTCACTGTATTTATTTGCACTCCAATACCTTCCATTTTTATATCTTGTATTTCTTGTATGTATGTAAACATAGTTCTGATTTTTCGATCTATTTTCTTAATTTATCTCTGTTTTGTATTTATTATAAATAGCATTGTACTCTAGTGTATAAAGGACAAGGTATTGGAAGTGCATTGTCCATAGCTATTATAGCTATTATATCTGAAGAATCTGAGAGATGAACAGCAGAAAGCAAGGTGTGCTTTTTTCCCTAAATTAAGGGAAAGTCTTTCTTGTTATTATAAAAAGTTTAGAAGTGATTTAAGGGTGATTAAAAAGTGCATCTTCACTACTACTCTCTCTTCTCCTTCGTCATATATATACAAATGAGTGTCTTTGTAATTTATATAACATATATATACACAATCAAATTTCTACATGGTATCGTGAAAGCAGAACTCAAGGCCTAAACACGCTTCTTTTCTGCTTACGTTCTTCACTCTATGATGGAGGAAGAAAATTCTTCTAATTCAATTTTCTAATTCGAAATTGGGAGCTTGCTCGCTACTTCAAATCTTTATGATGTTGAGGTTAATCCAAATCAACGTCTTAGTTCCGTTTTGTTGAATGAATTCAACTATCTTCCTTGGGCTAGAGCTGTCACACTTGCCCTTGGAGGAAGATCTAAGCTTGGTTATATGCAATGGAGTCATACAAATGCAAGCCACTTCTCCTACATACAGTCTTGGCTATGCAAGGATCAATTGGTCATGTCTTGGTTGCTCAATTCCATGGAACGCATAAGATTCTTTGAGATTTTCAGTTATTCAGAATCTTCTATGCATCTCTGGAAGCATGTCAAAGAAATGTATGGAAATCAAAACAACTCTGCTCGTGTTTTTCAGCTAAAGAGAGATATCACTTGCTTACAACAAGAGGACAAGACTTTTGTTCAACATCTTGGCAACTTGACAAGCATGTGGAATGAGTTAGATGTTTATCGACCCCATACCACAGATACTACTGTATTGTTGAAAAGAGCCGAGGAAGATAAGATCTTTCAACTTTTGTCGAGTATTAGTTCAGAATTTGAAGACCTGAGAAGTCACATCCTAATGAATTCTGAGCTTCCTTCATTCACTAGTGTCTGTGCTACCATTCAAAGAGAAGAGGTCAGAAAAAAGGTGATGAATATACAGGCCAAGACTAATATGTCTGAGACTATGGCCTATTTTTCGAATCACAAGCGTATTGAAGAGAGAGTCTACAAGGGCAAACGACCTAAATGCAACTATTGTGATGGGGTTGGACATATTAGAGATAGATGTTGGATTCTCCATCCAGAATTAAAGCCAAAATTCCTGAATGAAAGCAAAGGTCCTCATAGGAGTGGGAACAATTCTTCACACAAAGCAAACCATACAACTGCATCTTCTACTGAGAGAATGCAGAATTTCACTGCCAATCCAGCAGCATTGATCAGTGAATTTGCAGCCTATCTTCATAAGAAACAGATGCCTGGTGAGTGTGAGGAAACGATCATCCCTGGAAGCAAAAATCATACAGCTCTTCTTGGCAAGTTTGCTGGTTTTCTTGCAGAAACTGACTGTGTACCACAAGGAGATGTCCCTGGTATCTTAAATTCTTTCTCAACTGCTCTTAATGTTGGTTTTATGCATGATTATTGGATTATAGATTCAGGAGCCACGGATCACATGACAAATCAACTTAAAAATTTACATGATTTTGAAAAAATATCCACTCCTTCTCAAGTGTCTGTAGCAAATGGAAAGGGTGCTTCAGTGCTTGGGAAAGGAAAAATAAATTTGATTTCAAATCATATCCAGTCAGTAGCTTTGTATGTCCCCTCATTTCCTTTTCAACTCTTATCCATTGGAAGAATCACAAATTCTTTAAAGTGCATAGCCATCTTTTCTCCTCACAATGTCATTTTTCAGGATCTCACCACCAAGAAGACGATTGGTGAAGGTTTCTTTTTGAATGGACTCTATTATCTATCCAAGGATCCCAATGTTCCTAAAGGTTTTCAAGTTAGTTCGAGTTTAGCACAGGACCAACAAATTTGGCACCAATGACTGGCTCATCCATCCGAAAAAAATCTTGTCTTTTTGTTTCCAGATTTTGTAAAACCAAAAACACATGTGATGTCTGCCATTTGTCTAAATTTACCAGGTTACCTTTTGTTTTTCCATATCTAGGACTAGTAATCCTTTTGAAATCGTCCATTCGGACATCCGGGTCCCTGTTCTTGAGTCATTCGATGGATATAGGTATTTTGTAACCTTTGTGGATGATTTTACAAGGATCACTTAGGTTGTATCTTCTGAAATTTAAACATAAAGTTTCAGATGTATTTAAAGATTTTCATTGACTTTATATCACTCAATTCTCATCTCATATTCATATTTAAGATCCGATAATGGCGCTAAATATATGTCCCATAATATGTCACAATACTTGAGAACACTCAGCATTCCTCACCAAACAAGTTGTGTTGGTACACCACAACAAAATGAAATTGCCAAGAAAAAACCGAGACCTACTTGAGAAAACAAGAGCCCTCATTTTTCACATGCATTTTCCCAAGAAATTTTGGTCTCAAGGCGTACTCACTGCCACATATCTCATTAATAGACTGCCTAGTAGTGTCTTTGGGATTCAAATCACCCTATGAAGTGTTGAAGAAACGCAAAATAAATTTATCACACTTAAGAGTCTTCGGCTGCTCATGCTTTGTTCACATCCAATCTTCTCATCGTGACAAACTCGATCCTAGAGCTGCTAAGTGTGTGTTTTTGGGTTATTCATCTACACAAAAGGGGTATCGATGCTACAATCCTACTAATAGAAAAATCATAGTATCAAGGGATGTGAGGTTTGATGAAACAACTCCTTATTTCTCAAGAAAATTAGATAGTGATAGCCAGGGGGAGTTTGTTCATGATTTGTTTCCTAGGCCTAGTCCTGCACTTGGTGTTGAATGTGATCAGTCTGTAGCCATCCCCCATACTCAAGAAACACAGGATGTGATAATTGATCCAGAAGCACAACTTGAGTCCTCAACACCCCCTCATTCAACCCATGAGTTAGTGCCTACTCCCCAGGCTTCACTTCGAAAAAATCCTGCACGTGAACGTCATCCTCCATCAAGGTTACTTGACTATGTTACTTACTGCGCCGGTATCCTTTGAACAACTTCAACAATTATACAAAATTCTCACCTTCTCATGTTGCTTTTCTTAGCAATCTTGATAATATTCATGAACCACAAAGTTATCAAAGAGGCAAGCCTCTTGAGATATGGAAGGAAGCCGTCAGAGAACTTGAGGCTCTTTATGACAATAAAACATGGAGTATTGTCAAGCTTCCCAAAGGAAAGAAGGCAGTGGGCAGCCGTTGGGTGTATAAAACCAAGTTTCATTCTGATGGGACAGTTGAGAGACATAAGGCTCGGTTAGTGGCTCGTGGTTTTACTCAAACATATGGAGTAGATTACAAGGAAACCTTTGCTCCTGTTGCAAAAATGAACACAGTGAGGGTGTTGTTATCTGTTGCTATCAATCATGCATGGCCTCTATATCAAATGGATGTTAAAAATGCCTTTTTACATGGAGATCTCGAAGATGAAGTTTACATGAAGCTACCCCCAGGTCATCCCCAATCTAATGATCCAGAGAAGGTGTGCAAGCTTCATAAATCCATTTACGGGTTAAAACAATCTCCACGTGCATGGTATGCCAAACTTAGTTCAGTCCTTGAGGAAGTTGGTTTTCACAGAAGCAATGCTGATTCTTCACTTTTTGTTCGAATTGGTACAGCAGGAAAGCTTGTGGTCCTTATCTATGTTGATGATCTAATAGTGACAGGTGATAATGTTGAAGAAATTAATTCCCTCAAACAAGCTCTTCGGATCAGATTTGCCCTCAAAGATCTGGGCATTCTCAAATATTTTCTTGGTATAGAAATGGCCACATCTCACAAAGGTCTCTTTGTAAACCAACGGAAATATGTCCTTGATCTTCTACAAGATAGTGATATGATGAATTGTAAACCGGCCCAAACTCCTCTTGACAGTAAGCTTCAGCTAAATGTACAAAGTGAGTTTCTCACGAATCTGTGTTATTATCAAAAGTTGGTTGGGAAGCTCATTTATCTCACTATTACACGTCCCGACATCTCTTATGCCGTAAGCATTGTTAGTCAATTCATGCATGCCCCCACCATTGCTCACCTGAAAATGGTTAAACGCATCCTACGCTATCTCAAAGGATCAGTTGGTCGAGGTATTCTGATGAGAAACAACGGTAACACTCAAATCATGGGTTACACAGACGCTGATTGGGCCGGCAACTCACTTGATCGTAAGTCCACCACTGGTTTTTGCACATTTGTAGGCGGCAATTTGGTTACATGGAAAAGCAAAAAACAGAATGTCATAGCTCGATCTAGTGCAGAGGCTGAGTATCGAGCAATGGCCTCCGCTGCGTGTGAACTTATTTGGCTAAAAGGTCTTCTTTCAGATTTAGGATTTCCTAGCAGTCATCCTATGTCTCTTTTCTGTGATAATCAAGCTGCCATGCACATTGCTTCCAATCCAGTTTTTCATGAGCGGACAAAACATATTGAAGTTGATTGCCATTATATTCGAGCACAAGTCCAATCCAAGGTCATTGACACTCATTATACTCGAAGTCATGATCAGTTGGCTGATATATTCACTAAATCTCTTCCAACTACTCGGTTTCAAGCATCTTGTTCAAGCTTGGCTCAATGAATGAACTCCCTTGATCCAAACTTGAGGGGAGTATTGAAGTGCATTGTCCATAGCTATTATAGCTATTATCGTGATGAATCTATTGATGAGACAATGCCAGAAAGCATCGTGCTTTTTTCCCTAAATTAAGGGAAAGTCTTTCTTGTTATTATAAAAAGTTTAGGAGTGATTTAAGGGTGATTAAAAAGTCTGTCTTCACTACCTCTGTCTCTTCTCCTTCTGTATATATACAAATGAGTGTGCTGTAATTTATATAACATATATATACACAATCAAATTTCTACACAAGGTATACACTATACTTCTTTCAAATTTGTCTTCAATGTATAATGAAAACCCTACGTTGCAAAAATCAAACATTGGCAGAAAATTACAATCCATTCAATTAAAATGTAAAACATAAAAAATACTTGTAAATCGAAGAAATTGGCTAAGCTTAAATTTATTTCCCTAAAAAGTAAGTTAAAGGATTATTTTCTAGAAAAATGTATTATATTAATAAAAAAAATATAAAAAAAAATAACTTAAAAATATATTTGACTCCTTTTTAAGCACAACCAAACATGTTCATGAGGGCTCCATTTTAAAATATTGTTTTTGAACAAACATTTTAAGTTCAAGTTTCCTTAATATGCATTTATAAAATTTCACACGTGGAAATTTTACGGGAGAAAAAAATTGACTTGCACGTGTGAACATGTTGAAGATTAATTGTAAAAACAAAATCACTAATATCTTAAACAAGTTGCTTTTTTTAAAGTACCTTTTAAGTACTATAAAAATATGTATTACTTGTAAAACGTTTTAAGCTTAGCCGACATTTGGAAAAAATAAGAATAAAATGAATAATCGACTTTGGAGGGTAGTTAAGATTTGTACAACATCGTGCTCATGCAAAATGTACCTACTTAAATACCGGAGAAAATTGTTATATGTCATCGGTTAATTAGACAAATTGATATTACAATTGAAATGATATACATACTTGTTGGTGTTTAAATTTTAGGATGGTTTTAATAATAAAGCTAATTTTTAAACACGATGTCATTGGCTAATTTCTTGCATGCGTGATTAAAGAAATTCTGGAGATACTATTAAACAAGAAAAAGAAGCTAAAATGACGTCTAGTCTAAATTAAGTTCTCTCTCTTTCTCTCTTTTCATGCATACTCTGTTGTTCACCTACCAATATATTAGCCAGCTTCCACATATAAAAGGAAAACCGTGTCAAATAAAAGGAGACAAATCTTGTTGCTTTCTTGATTTCTTCTTTAATCCAAAGCTCCAAAATAAGTAACAAATTATTTTTGTCAAAAATTTTCTTATAAAAATTTCCTAGAATGATGAGAGTATCTGGGATTATGTATCAGTTAAACATTACTATCAACTGAAGTTTGTATGAATCTCTACTTTTTCCCTTCTTTTTTGTCAAGAAAGGTAGCATCAGGGCCATAACAAAACAAGAAAAGGCAAGATTTTTTGACATGTTTTCCCCTTATTTATGCTTTAATTTTATCTTTTGATTCTCTGCTAGATCTAGAAATAAACCGAATAGAGTGATGAAAAAGGAAATATATAGCCGACCCCAAATTTACTAGAATAAGGCCCAGTTATTTATGACACCATGGAAATCTCACTAACTCTTTAGTTTCGATGCTAAATGGGACGAAAGACTTGTAACTTATGACACTTGCAACAAGTTGCAAGACGGAAGGTTTCTTGAAAGTTTCCGAGTCTCGCGACTCTAATAGGAACAAATAGTAAGCTGTGTAGAATTTTTCTCTTGACTGCCCTGCATGGCATTTACTGGTGGTTCCGATCGAGGGTTCTCTTCTCAAGAAGAAGAAATAGGGGTTTTATTTCCCTGATTAACTCTTTATTTTGCAGGAAACATGCTATTGGAAAATTTTATAGAGAGGCTAAGACCCCTGGTGGGGCTTAAAAGCTGGGATCACATTGTTGTCTGGAAATTAAGTGATGATCATAGGTAATTCACTAAAGTTAATAGATTGGAACAATCAAGTCCTCAGAAAAATAAAAAGATTTAGACATTTGATTTCATACTTTGTCTGTTTTATAGGTGTCTTGAGTGGATGGATTGCTGTTGTGCTGGAACTCAAAATTTCCAAAATAGTGAAGAACTTTTTTTCTCTACTTCTTGTGATCTTCCCTGCAGAGATATCACTTTTCAGCATCCAAGGATCCAATCTTGTGATTTATTAGAACAACTTCCTTCTTCCATAACACTCGAGTCAGAGTCAGGGTGAGATCTCGACTATGATCTGCATACCCTGCTTGGGTACCATTTTGAATCAACTCGTTAAAAGCTTAAGCTTTTACACCAGGTGATTCAACACGATATCAGAGCAGACAGAGATCTCATCTTCAACACCTTAAGGTTATAGGCCATATAATCAAGAGTTTATTTAACAGTGATTTTATATTTGCAGAATTTATGCACAGACATTATTGTCAAATCAAGCTGGTTGGTTCAACTTCTTGCATAACTCAGATTCGGATGCTTCAGAAGCAAGTCTCGTTAGTCCATTAATATTTCTCCGGGACATAACATTGATGTATAAATCAGCTCGCTCGTATATTAACTAAACTAAAGTACTCCACCATTAATTTTGCAGGAAACTATTGGGACTAGAGTTTTGATTCCATTGTCTCTTGGCTTAATCGAGTTGTTCGTTGCTAAACAAGTACTTTACCCTTTTGTCATCCATCCTTCCATTCATTAGGTTTAACTTCACGTTGCGATAGTATCCATCATCTAGTGCATGTTTGGTACACGGCACTGAATCAGACCGGACAGTGATTTTATCATGTTCATCAGTACAAGGATGGGAATCATCTGTGCATGCTAATATGAGTTTAAGATTGTAATTTAGTAAAAAGAAGAAGATTTGTTAACAAAGTTATTAAGTTTCAGGTACCTGAAGATCAACAAATCATAGATTTTATCAGAACTCAATGCAGTACATTTTTGGAGCAACAAGTTATGAGTAATTCTTGGCAACATATTAGTAACACAGCAGAAACCATAGACAAGAATATTTTCTTTGAAGGAACATATGAGTCGAACGCTTTTGTCACTTCGGTTGAGAATGAATTAATCCACGAGACCGAGCCCACAGGAACTATAGAAGATCAACTAAATGAAGACCTTTTGGCTCAGGAGAATAACCGATCAGAGAATTCTGATCTGAATGATGATGAGGATGATGCCAAGTATCGAAGAAGAACAGGAAAGGGGCCTCAATCAAAGAACCTCAAGGCTGAGAGGAGGAGGAGAAAAAAACTTAATGATAGGCTTTATGCCCTCAGAGCATTGGTGCCTAAGATTTCTAAGGTAACCCATCTGATTTCAGTCATTGGCTAAGTTTCCTAGGATTAATCAATGTTAATATGCTAATGATATTAATGATAAATCTTATGGATTGAGTCCTAATTCCTAGTATCGAGAGCAATAATAAGCGTGTAGGTATCTACGAACACATACCTTCAATGTGAGAGTTACGTACACTTGTCGTTACACGTTTCTACTGTAATCGAAAAGAAGTTTACACATGTATATATAAAACTCGGCCTTCAAGTGATAAGTGATGAGTATAATTAGACTTCACACAGTTCAATAATTGAGTAAACCTAATCCGCAAGGAACAAATCATTGTATGAGGGATTATTCGTTGTCCTAGTGCCATGAAAGTATATATATTCTTGTCTAAATTTTATTACCAGCTAATTAGTTCACATGAAATGAAATTTTGTTATTAATTTATTGTAGTAAATTACATGATGCTATTTTCTTAAATGGTTTGTATTGTCTTGTAGTTGGATAGAGCTTCAATTCTTGGAGATGCAATTGAATATGTAAAGGACTTGCAGAATGAAGTAAAAGATCTGCAAATCGAGCTCGAACAACATTCAGACAACGAGGATACAAGTAAATCAGGAACAAACAGTCATATGAAAAATGGCCAACCAGGTAATATACAACAAAGTGGAATGAAACGTGGTCCTAATCGTGAGCACACAAATTTTTCGAATGGTTTTCATAAGGGATCGACTGGCTATACTGGCATCGATGTCTCAAAACAAAATAACGAGTCTGAAAATAGTAAAGGAAAAGTGCAGCAAATGGAGGTATGGATACTAAATTGCAAGTTCGTCTCGAGTTTTTATTTTTATTTTTTGTGTGTGCGTGCGCGTGCATGTATTAACAGAACAGATTTATCATGATTTTAGCCTCAAGTCGAAGTCTTTCGATTAGATGGAAATGAGTTCTTCGTCAAGGTATTCTGTGAGCACAAGCACGGCGGGTTTGCCAGGCTGATAGAGGCTTTATACTCTCTAGGATTCGAAATGACCAACGTGAATGCAACTCGACATACATGTCTCGTTTCAAATATCTTTAAAGTAGAGGTAACTGCACATCATTTTTCAACAAAATCTCAATATGAATGTGCATAAAAAACATCTTAGCATCGCAATCCCCCACCTCCACCCCCACCACGAACACACACAGACAGATGTTATGGATTAAACCCTAATTTCTATTTTTCGAGCACTAATGAATGACATCAAAATAAAACTACCTTCACAGAAACACGAAGATTTATAGAGGTTCACTCTCATTTTGAGATCTAAGCTCAATTGTCGCACAAATTTTCACTAAGATCGAGAAGGGGAAGTTTATAACGACCCCCTCAGTTTCTTTATAGAGCATAGGAATAGGTCGATACAATAATTGATTAGAATAATTAAGCTCCAAATTACTTAAATGATATCAATATTTGATTTTCTTCTATATTGTGGATACAGAAAAGGGATAGTGAAATTGTTGAAGCTGACTATGTTAGAGAGTCGTTGCTAGAGCTAATGCGAAATCCATCCGGGGAGTGGCCGGAGATAGCATCAACGTCCGAGAATTGCAACATCACAGAACATGACCACCGTCACCACCACGCTGTCCTGCATAGCCGTCTATTGCACTCTCACCAACTCCAAAGGTCGAACCAGTCATTATAGTATTGATGCACGAACTTTTAGAAGAAAAAGTTGTGTATAATCAAGAACATACGCATTTCAACTCTTTAATCACTGTTGAAGTTTTCGTTGTTTTAAATAGCAGATAAACACTATCAAGTTGATGTGGATTTGTGAACGAAATAGTCTGATAATAAAGAATTTTGAACAATACATTTAGAAAGTAAATTAAAAAAATGCGGTGGCAGTAGCGGTGGCGACGCTGCTGTTACAGCAATACTCTTGCCGGAGCCACTAGCTTCAATTTCGTGAGATATTAATCTTAATTTTATGAAATAAATATGTTTGTCTCGAACTTAAGAAATTAAATTAGAAAGATCTATTTTCTGCCATAAACGATATTATAATATTTACTTATCAATTCACATGACTACATACTAAACATGCAACATTAATGTTTTCCAGTTATACATGCATAGTTGTAAGTTAAATAATTATTTGCGCACTATTAAACTATTTAGAGTACAAATTGCATTTTTAAAGCTTATTGTATGACTTCAAAGGCATGCTTAATTCGATTAATATAGTTGAACTATATTTGTCATGCTTTTCATTTCATTAATTCTTATCTTTGAATATGTGATATATGAGTATTATTGTATTGATTATGTTGTTTAAGTGAGAGACTCTTAGAAGTATTTATATTATTATATATGGATTAGCATAATCGCCAAACACATACATTAGTGTTATCAAAGTATGTGGAGCAATCGACATAATAAATCATATTGATTGTGCATGATATTAGATGAAAATTTATAGGCATGTTAATTATATGTTATCCATCATATGCCATCTTTTCCATGTAATTTTTCGATCAAGAAAATGTTTTTTGTTATATATGTTGTTAAATTCTTCATTACTCTTTTATGTTAGTCGATACAAAATTATTTAATTCTTTGTTAATTATAAATAAGTGACAATATAAAATATTTGTTGCTCACTTATTATTTATACATGTTGTCGTCTCAACATCTAGCTAAACTTATTATGACTCCGTGAAGGAGAAAAGAAAGTTGGAATCTAATAGAAGTATAATTGAAGCAAATATTGTTATTTGAATCAAAGATCAATAACCAAAAATATTTTATTATTTGGCATGACCGCTTAGAATATCCTCGATCAATAATAAAATATTAAAAATAATTGAGAATTTGCATGGACATCTATTGAAAAATCATATATTTTTTTTAAATCTAATAAATTCTCATACGATGCTTGTTGTCAATGCAAATTGGCCAATAAATCTTCACTAGTTGAAGTTAGGGCTCAATTCCTTACATTTATGGATTGTATTTTGGGTGATATATGTGGACTCACTCACCTTCCATATAAACCATCTAGAAATTTTATGATATTATTGCAAGATCCACTATATGGTCACATATGTGGTTATTGTTCACCCCTAACCTGACGTTCGCAAGATTATTTGCTCAATTATTCGATTTCTAACATAATTTCTAGATTACACAATTAAGATCATTCATCTTGATAATTCTAGTGAGTTTACATCTCAATACTTTTGGTGATTATTAGTTGAGATAATGGCGGAACATATTGTTGCCCATGGTTTAGCAGAATGTTTATTAACTGCCTCTTACTAATTGCTAAACAATTAACATTGAGAACAAATTGCTTTTCATTTTAGCTTAAGGAATTTTATTTTACATACAGTAACAATCAAATGCATCATGACTACAGATGTCAAAAATATCTGATCCGCCCCGAATCCAATGGATATCCGATTCAAATGGAGTGAAAAATTCTCAATCCGTAGATCAGTTGGACGGATCGAATCATGTGTGCTCCGATCCGATCTGTCCCATTTGAAAAATAAATAGGATTAAATAATAAATAGATGAAATATTTGAGGCTTAAATTACAATTTAGAGGTGTCTGGACTTAGCTAAAAAAAATTATTCCAAAAAAAAAAAATGGAACGGATCACAATGCGGATCACTGCTCTGATCCGATTCGCCCCGATCCGTCGTGAGAAATGACGTATCAATTCGCATATTTGGATTTCCTACAATTATTGTGGGTGTGGATACGGATCATGCCGATCCGATCCGAATCTGGCCCGATGCCATCACTAATCATGACAAGTCAAGTTCTCCCATTATAGTTGGCAAATGATTAGGAGTCTAATATTTTCCATCATATGATTTTTGGTTGTGTAATATATGTTCAAGTTATTCTACCACAGTGCACAAAGATGGGTATTTGATGAATCTGGGAATATATTGGGTTTGAATTCCCTTTTACTATAAACTATCTTGAACCCTTGAATGGTGATATTTTACGTTGCAGTTTACCGACGGTCATTTGAAAAAGACAGTGTTCCCTACAATAACAGGAAAATTTAAACAATTGGAAATAATATATGAAATGCATCAATATTATGTTATCTATATCCTCGTATGTGACAATACGAACCGAAAGTTTGAAAGATAACTCAATTGTAACATGCATTTACTGGCCAAAGAGATTGACCAAATATCATATACCGGTTGTAAATGTTCCAGATCGATTTGACGTCCTAGAAGGAAAATCCGTTAACATTATTTTTGATAAATGAACGGATGTCTGAAGCATGGCGACATTTCGATTCCATGAAAAAATTCCCAAAAGAAAATAAAGAAAATAGTAAATATGGTTTCATTGACGAGACGTATACTCTTGGAGAGTATATAGACATAACAAATTGTAAAACTGCAGAAGAGGTGTAGGTACCTGAAATATTGAACATGAAAAGATCTCAATAATATGTCGTCATGGAAAAGAAATGGAATAAAAAATAAATAATTGTCGACAACATATTTAATACAATATAGCATGCAATATTATAAACAGACGCAAGGATGTTGAATCAAAATTCGTCGAAAAATGTCGTCTTAGAAATAATTGGCCAAAATAAAATGACGTAGTCCAGGTAAAATTGAACTTACTAGAAAAAAATGAGAAAAATGAAGTTTGAGCCACATACATGGAAACTTGCACGTGTGGTTCTCGGGTCAAAGGGAGAATTTTTCTTGAAAGAGTAAGCGCTGCCGAACTGCAGTAAAATCCCCACAAGGTTTGATGCGTGCTCGACCACCACACTCTACGCACTTTTGAGTCTTTTGATACCAACCGAAATACAAAGACTTTAACAAAGATTCGATTCGTGGTAACAAGCAATCTCGCATGACCACCACGCTTTATGTGCCCCTGTGACATGAGACTTACGGACCCCGACGACCCATCATTTGTACCCGACCATGGTTCTCACCTTGATTCCCATTTGGTCGAATCTCCACAAGAATGTCTCTGTTAGATTCTTCGGTCGAAATACGAGAAAAAGATGATGGAAAAGGAGATGAGATCTTAACTTAATGACTTTATGGTACCCTGGTATATTGTACTAATATGTATAGGTCTACGTAATTTGAGTGAGATTGTCATGGCGCAAAAGCAGACATGGTCTAAAATTTCTCTTGTAAGATAATGCACGACTATTAACATAATGACTTCTGCAAAGACTTATGTAAAATATATAAATTCTTCTACAATTACAAGTCGATATCTTATTAGCCTGACAGTGCATGAAACTTGATATGCATCTAATGAATGTGGTTTTAACCAACTCATCCGACATGACTAATAATATTATGTATATAAATCCGTGAAGGATTTCATATGCTTGAAGCATATAGTTCAAATTTTCGATAAACTTATTCGATCAAAGTACATAGATACTCATATAGATTGCAATCTGGGCATATGCAGTATAATCGTATCAATGAATATATGTTGAAAAATGGTACAAGCATAACGATATATGCCCATATGTTTTTATACATAAATTAATATCTAAATTTATCATTATATCTTTTGATGACTCAAACATTATTGGAACTCCTGAAGAGCTTCCAATACTAGTTGATTGCTTAAAGAATGAATTCATGATGAAATATATTGAAAAAATAAAATTTTGTCTCAGCCTACAGATCGAGCATTTAGACAATTGAATTCTTGTTTATCAATCAATTTATATAGAAAAAGTCCTCAAAGATTTCATATGGCAAAATGACACATCTATTTGATATCCGATAGTTATGTTCACTCGAGATATACACATCATTTTCCTCCTTGAGATGATAATGAATAACTTATTCATCCTGAAGTGCCATATCTTAATACAATAGATATATATATTGTATCTTGCTAATAGTTTATAATTCGATACTAGTTGATTATAATGATGTAGAGTATTATTTGATCTACATAAAGCTCATTAACCAATTTATCTCTTCACGATGATTTATATGGTAAACATGTTCAAAAAGCATTATCTATCACGACGATTTATATGGTAAACATGTTCAAAAAGTATTATAATGATGCAGAGTAACTACCACAACGATTTATAAGGTAAACATGTTCAAAAAAGTATTATAATGATGAAGAGTAACTACCACAACGATTTATCACGACAAAGGTAAACATGTTCAAAAAGTATTATAATGATGCAAAGTAACTATCACGATGATTTATATGGTAAACATGTTCAAAAAGTATTATCTACTACAACACTTGATAAGTTGATAAATAAGATATGCAAATCTCAAGTTATATTATTATAATGGGGAGTAAATACGTGTTGAACTCTTTTTTTTTTTCTTAACCGAGGTTTTGTCTCATTGAGTTTTCTTCGTTGGGTTCTTAATGAGGCAACTTTCGTAGCGTATTCAAAAGAAATATGTATTTTTTTTCCTTCACTAATGTTTTTTAATAAGATTTTAACTAGATATATTTTTGTGTAATGGACATTATAAAGAGTGTTATAAATATTATAGTTATGGATACTCATAACCTACAAGACATTTACCCTCAACATAACTAGGTGGTTTTACTCTCCTCTGTTACAAATTGTATATGCCCTGAAGAGAGCAACAACAAGATCTGTTTTTAATGTAATTTTATCATATGACTAAAATCAACCATGGATAGATGAATATATTGAATGAAGATGGTACTACTTGGAGGTTACAATAATTAATTGCTCTCTTTTTCCTTCATTTGGTATTTTTTCCACTTATTTTTTGCCAAACAAAGTTTTTAACGAGCCAGCTATTGTGTAAATAGTCATTCAATGGGGAGTGTTGTAAAATAATAAATAGTTATGGCTGGCTATTTGGAGATGATCCTACTTACTCTAGTACACTTGAATTTGATTCTTCCAATTTATTTTGTATTATCTCTTTGTTTTATAACAATATATGATATTTCTAATATTGATTTTTAGTTAAACTTTTGAGTAGATACTTCCACTAAGCTCTTGTACTTCACCCTATCGTCTACAATTTTTCTTGACACTTGCACAAAATATAAGTTTCATGGCAATTATAATAATTTAAATAATCTCAAATATAAGCATATACTTACTTCTAATATTGTAAACTTAGAGATAGAAAAATAGTGTCAATTTCTATGAGTTGTGCAAGTATTTTGTTCTTCTCTTAAGGTGGCAAAGGTGGACTTGATAAACAATTTGTACAAACAATGGCAAATTCATATGCTATACAATACAATATGTAATATAGCATTCAATTAATATTTTGCATTTAGATCCTATTAAAGTAAAGCAATGATATTTGGTTTAAAAATGTATACTGGCATTGATCATTTATTATTTCAATAACCCAAATACTTTAAATTCACACAAATTATTATATGTTCAAAAAGGGTTTAGTGGCATATTCTTACGAGAAAAAAACAAATATTGTTACTATGAAAAATAAGCCCACGATACATAGAATTTGGAGGTTATCAAAACAACATAGAAAGTTACTATCTTGACCACTGTGTGGAGCTTCAGAAAGGGGGGTTTGCATGACTACTCTTTTTTCTTGATGTCTTCATTTTTCAGTTTTATCAATTTTCTTTTTATTTGTAGTAGGTGCATCATCTGACTCAAATAGTGATCATTTTGGTGGTGATGGTACCAAGAGGTTAGTATCAAAAGATGCGAGCATTTATCTCTATGTGCCAGAGCTTTTCCCTTGACCTTGATGTTGTCTTTGCATCCAATTATCGCTTCATGAGAATCGAGGATAAACAACACCTCATATTTATACTCGGTTGACTACGGTTCTTTCTATATGGCCTTGACATAGAATACTTTTTTCTTATCCATTGTCAAACGTATCAAATCAACGATGTTTGTATTCATATCCTATTGAAGTATTGAAATTATAGATGGTTAAAACTTATAGAATAATTTTAATTTTACAATCTAGATTTACCGAATTTGTGTGCTTCATCAATGTGTTTACATTACATTGCACTACAAGAATTTTTTTGCTGGATCTCCAATAGCTGAAGTATTAATATATTCAATTGAATCTAGGTATACTTTTGCTCTACAATTAATAACATGAATTCGATAATTTAACAATCTTAGGAATTAATTTGTTTAGTTTAGTTAAATGTAAATATAAAGTATATAAAAATTGAAAGTTGTAAAGACATAACATAACCATTTTTTTTTTTTTTGGATAGGTTGACAAAAAACAGAGTTGATGTTACCTTGGAACTGTATTTGCATTAGTACACTTACAAAACACACACTAAAAATATTCCCAAAATTTTCACTTGAGACTTTGTTGCAATTGCCACAGCTCATATAGCATAATGATTGGTTGAGAACTTTGACAAATGCTTTTGCTTTGATCAATAAAAAATGTTTTTGACTAATGTACAAGTAAGCCTATAGTTCGAATTTGAAGAATGAAAATGCAATAATTGTTGTGTACTAGATGAACTTATTTCATTTAAAACAGATAGCTTGGAAGGTGTTAAGCATAGGTAATACTTCTTTGAAATGATTTCATCAAATGTTTGAGCATTTGTGTTTGCCCTAGAATAACATATTATAACATAATAAAGAATAAGTTAGTGTTTAGTATTGGAATACATGAGAACTTTCTGAAGATGGTGTTCCAAATTTTAATGTAGTAAATGAAGAATGCAAAGTTGTTAAATACTCACCAAGATTTGAAGTCTTGAACAATCTGAAATCAACCATCAATGAAGAATGAACTATTTTCTTTTGTTGAGAGCGACACGCCTGTAATGTGAAATATTTGAAATATAAGGTTTAGCTACTTCATGGTTATGCAAAATGACAAGTGTATTATATAATTTCTATAACCAATAAAAGATGATACTTTGAGCTATTTTTCAATAAGAACCGGTTTCTTGGCAAGATTTTCAAATATGTAGCTACATTTATTGTTGACGAAGGCTTCCCACATTGTTAATAGAGCATTTACAAACCTACAATATATGGAATTAGGTAAGAGGAATGATGTTTAGTCTATGTGATGTATAAATTATAATAATGGACAATAATAAATAATAAAGTCAATAGAGATATACTTTTTGTCTATAAGAATTACATCTTGTACTTGGCATTATGTTGTGTAACACATTTGAAGAAGCCTTCTATGTCTTATATCAATTACCATTGCATCAATGTCTGCAAGTATATGATGTTGATAAGTGACATAGTAAGTTTCTATGCATATGTTTGGTAGTACTGAAATTATATTTTAAGTGCTTATATTATAAGTTGTGGGTGAATCTGTGGATAAAAATGAATTGTAAATTGTGGGTCCTATGAAATGTGTGGATAAAAGTATGTTTGACCGCTTGACAATAAATTATAATTTAAGCGGTGGCAAACATGAGATTGTAAAATAAACAAATCTGAAGGATTGGTAAAATTTACTTATATCTATGTTAGAATCCATGTATTTTGGGAGTTCCTCAAAGTCAATAAAGTTATATCTTTGATGTGTTGTGCCCTAGGCCTCCCAAAAATTGTCCATTGCATGTCTCTAGATTTGGTTCTATATTGTGAATTTGTAAGCTTGACCAATGCATTCTATATCAAATAAGTTTTCCCCAATATTCACTCATCTTGAAATGCAATGATATTTTGATCATACAAAGTTGCTTGCACCTGTTGATCCATGTTGGAGAAGTTAAATAGTAGATTTAAATGTGATATAGTATTTGGAAAGTTGGATAGAAACAAATCATGTTCAAGTGAAAAATGGATACTAAGGAACAAAGTTGAAAAGTATAATAAGTTACCTCGGAATCCATCAATATCATATTTTGGTATTTTGTTTGGCTTTTTGAGCAATTCCAGCTAAGAACTTTTCAACAACAATTACCTTTACTGTCCAGAGGCTCCCGTAGAAACATCACAAATTAGCTGATATCGATTGCTCATTTTTCTATTTGAATTTATTGAATGAAAATATTTATAAATATATTTAGCATAAAGATTGAAATATCTATACTTAGTTTATGTGTTATAAGTAATAGCAATCTTTATCTTAACTTATTAGTAGAAGAAAAAGAATTATACTTTGGATTAGTGTTGAAAACAAATCTTCACATGTAGTAATGAGATTAAATAAAAAGTACCTAAAGTAGGTAAATATTCTTGAATCTAGTTTTAGTGAAGAAGTTGGAAGTGTAAGTAATATGTTTGAAGTAAAGGAAGTGTTAATGTCTTGTTATAATAGAGATTTACATGTAGTAATGAGATTGGATTTAAAAAATATGAAGTATGTAAATAATCTTAGATGTAGTTGTAGAGAAGAAAGTTGGAGATGTAAGTAAGAAGTTTGAAGTTAGACCAGAGTGTTAATGTCATTATATAATGGAAAAATACTACTTGTGTTTGTGTAATGTTGTACGAGAAGTACATATTTTTACTTATTTTATATCTATAAATATATGTAAAGAGAAGAGAGATTTATATTTGTTACATGTAGATTTGTTTTTACCCATACTACAAGGTAATGTACTTTGAAGTTTTACCAAATAAAGTAGCATGAATTATGTGAAAAGTGTAAATATGACTCAAAAAGATGTAATAACTTTTGGAAATGGATATCAGAGTACCTAATGGCAGTAGTAGGTGGCTAGAAGTATGCACAATATTGCTTTTCAGAAGTTGACTAACAAGTTGATAATAATTAGTAGTACATTGCATTGTTCACATTAAGTTAAAGCAATATTGATATAACTCAAAGACTTATTATTTAAAAAAGTAATAACAAACCCAATATAAAGAAATTATTACCTGGGCAATATTATTTTTCTATATAAACTTCACAAAATATTGGTAGGAAGATGTCAATTTGTTCAGAACTTATATTGCCAAATAGAAAGGATTAATTGTTCATGTACAACAATGAACATTTTAGAAAAAGTAATATCTATAAGAAAACATTCTTATTTAAATGAAAGATTGTAAAAATCAATTGATATTGACATGGATATAAATGATGTACTTTCAGTATTATGAAAACTTAAAGTTTGCAAAATCTAATAGATAATCTCATTAGAGTTGAGGTATGTCGCAAAAGGTAAAACTTTAGAGGTGAAAGACGATAGAACTTGAGGATACAATATGCAAAGTATATCTGCAGCGTAAAGTATTCATCCTTGAAAGATTGGTTGTAATTAACAACTTTATCTCACCCTATAAGATAATATGAAAAAATAAAACTTGCCCAGATTAACACAATATGTTATCATCGACACAATATTTGTTAGCACAAGTTTACAAAATATGAAACACACAATTTAAATTGATGTTGGATATAAACATGATAATATGTTATATGGGCAACTCTTGATAGCATAAAATCAAAATTAAAAGACACTACCCCAGAGTGATATAAACACAATATGGAACTCTTGATAGCTTATATGAAATTCTATATAAACTAGATTAAAAATATCATTAAAAAATGAAACAAAAAAGGTCCACATAATCGTTTACATTGAGTTCTTCAATTAAAGATCGTGAATTCAGCATTACACAACCTTAATTAAGAAGAGACCAGGTTATTGTTACCTTGTTTGAAACTTAGAGACCAACCAAAAGGAAGCAATTGATAGAAAGTGCTTTCCCTCGAGCTTACCCATGCCTGTTAGATGGATAAGATAGAAGAAGCAATAGATAATGCTACATAGAGCCATGATGATTGAGACTACAATGACAAGAACCTTGGCGGAAGATGTTGCATTCCCTCTTGTCTGTGGCAATATCTTCAAATCCTTATGGAACCGACTTATAGCTATAAACATACTGAGCCAATAGTCCAACAATTGGGGGAGACAACAAGGACTCAAATTGTAAGGCCCCAAAATTCATAGCCTTAATTATTTATTTTTAAAGTTGAAAAATAGAATAAATTAAAGAATTTATTTAAATTAACTTGAAAATTGCCTCGAAAGTTGTAACTTTTATCATTTAAGTAAAATCCAAAAAATTAAAGAAAAAAATCAATTTTAATTAAATTATTTAACGACTAATGTGAATTAAATTGGAAGTTAATAATTATATTAGGACATGATTGAATAAAAGTGAAAAAGTTGGGTAGGAAATCAAAAAGTAAAAATGTGAAGTTTTAAGCCTTTTAAACCAAATCGAGCAGCTATATTTAAGGCAATCATATGAGTTCTGTTTTGGTCAGAATTTTATGAATCTTATAGCGTTACAAAGTATGCGACGAGTCTTTTGAAATGGTACCAAATATACATACATTCAACTAGGAAATGAGTCCCAAAATTGAGTGCCAAAAGTGTTCCATAAACTAAAAAATATGAAAACAATTAGGAAATTCCAACATGTGTTCGAACAATTATTTTTGGAGCATTCATACGACCGATGTGGTTGTTTGTTTGCTATTATCGTAGCGAAACTCTCCGTGAGACCTTTGCAATGGTATAAGAGAGATGGAAAATTGACGTCCAAATTATGGCCCAAAAAGGGCCTAAGAAAAAAAAAATCTGTCAATTTTTGTATTAAACAATTGTCAAATGGGCCAAGTAGGATTGTGCAGAGATTTGCCCCCCTACTTTCCCTATTATGCCTTACAAAAGTATAGGAGAACATGAAGATACAAGCTTGGGAGCCAAATTTTTTTTAAAAATAAATCAAAAAAAGCTTTACAAATGGCTCAATGAAATTAATTGAAATGATAAGGGAAAATACATAAAATATAAGTGTTTGTGTGTGTGTGTAACCGTGTACATGTGTATGTATGTAGGGGTAGGACGTTTCTATAAATAGTCTCCAAAGAAAGGCTTCCCATTTTACCATCTCATTTTCTACAACTCTTACAATCATATACATGTATATACACTCATGGATCACTGGAACACTTAAAAAGAAGGATCAAAAGAAAAAATATCTAAGAGAGGAAGGTGCCATCACTATAGCCTCCAAATAAAGTCTAAAATCCTAAATGAAAGAACTTGGTGTGGATGTTCTTTTAAGTTAATAGAGCATTTTCCACACTCCAACATCAAAAACCCTAATGGGCGGTAGTCAAAAAGGACCAAATATCTCAGGTTTCATGGTAGAGAAGATGGTTGAGTTTCATGAGCTGAAACTTAGTTTCTCAAAACAAGAACACACTTCTTACACCCCGGCTCCAGAGGGTACATTGGATCTTCTATTTAAAATTTGGATATTAGTACCCCTAGAATCCCATACATCATGAAGGCTTGAAATTGGTTCTACAACATTTCAGTACCTCTGCTTAAGGACTTAACTAATACTCATCTTTGACAAGATTGTGACATATAGAACCTTTTATTTTTAAGTTTATCAAGATAATCTACAACAAGTTGTTAGTAAATTACGTTATTTGTCTTGTGTGCAATATGATAAGTTTTATATGTGATTTTATATGAGTTATTTTGTGAGATTGATCCAAGTAAAGATATGAGACATTGTGAGCATTTTGAGTCTACTTGTTATTTATGCAAAAAGAAGAAATAAATAGCATGAGAAGCTTATTTTTGTGTTATCTAAGTTCAACTTGAGTTATGAAAATAAAATACATATACAAAGGCAAAGTTTCTTTAAACATAATAAATTTTCTAAACCTATTTATATACCATAAGAGAATGGGAGTTGTCTAAAGAAAGAGTTGATCAACCATGGCCAAGGGTTAGAGTCACCCACAAGAGAGAATGAGTAGCTCATAAAAGGACGAGAGTTGTCTACCAAGTTTTGGCCAAAGTGCTTGAGAAGCCCAAATATGTTTAAGTTTGGTGCTCGGTGTACAAATATTTCTTATGGAATGGCCCTAAGAAAGATAAAAAATACATTTATGTGCAATATCACACATGTATCGTATTTTACTTATTGAATGTCACCATTCATAGTCGTTTCATGAGTCTTGTACAAAATAGAACAAGATTACTATGAAGTCGTGGAGAAAAGTTAGAAGCAATCTTTGGATGGCCAAGAATACCATTTGATCACCGAGATAGATGTATAGTCGTACTACCCACATCAACCTGGACTATATAAATATGAAGTAACATATCTTTTTGTAGACATTTATAACGCTTGGACTATGGAGTACTTTTAGCCAACTTTTATGTTACGTAATGCAAAGCTTTGATGAACTCGTCTTTAGATAACTAAGTGAACCTCCTCTTTTGTTAAAGCATCTTGAAGAACTTTTGACTATGGGCCGAAAATATATGAGTCATGTATGAGACATAATGATTTGTCATGTGTCATTTTGGAACATTGTTGCAATGGATGTATCTCAAGTTTTTGTTTAAGTCCATGTTTCAACAAATATTAAATAATAACGAAATCTTTCGGGAGAAGGTACAAGATCGGGTCCCTAGACGCCGAGTAGATGACATCAAGAGGACCACGACTCACAAAGCTGGATCGACTAAAAGGTATGATGGTCTCTTATAATGGAGGTATAATGAATCAAAACGAGAGATCCTTGACAAGAAAGTGAGATGGAAAAAAATCAATAAATGTTCGATTTGTATGAAAGTCTACTTATTTTCTTCCACTATGTTTACTTAAATACATGTCTTAATCTTTTGGTTTTTGGTATTACTAAGTATACCCACTTAAATCACTATAAATAAGACAAACCCAAAGCAAAAGAGAAATGGCGACGAGACACAAATGCATTTTCCTATGACAAGGATGACAAGATGGCATGTAGATTATTCCTGGACAAGAGAATGTTTCATCGACATATTTTAACATATTGAGACCATAGAGAATAAAGGCTGGGATTTCATTAGAAGAATGTGTTGAAAATTAGTACAAGAAATAAGTTAATTCATGTTCTAAATATAAAAGGAACTAAAAATATTTTCTAAAGATATAAAGGTACTAATACCCTCTTAACCTTGTAGAGATTTACAATTGGTAGGAAATTGAAATCTTTAATACAAGGAAAAATATAATATAGGAATACACCTCGTGATAAATGTAAAATACAAAATAGGTCTCCACATAAATTATCAGTTCAAAGCATAGTTACATGTATGTGATTTCTCTAGGACTATCTCTAAAAAAATGGAATGTTTACAACATTTTATTAAGGCAATTCAATCAAAACCTTTTGAAAGGTATGACATAGTATTATTATTAGAATATATTCAAAGTAATGAATGGTCTCTTTTAAGGTATTGTTCTCCCTTCACAAAGTCGGAATGATTCTTCTACTAATTGTGGTTATCATTATAAAATTGCTATGCTAAATCTAGAAATTATGAATACATGGAACGGTGGTGAGGCATGATAAAAATGAGTAATGGAAGATATGAAGTGGAACTTAGACAATCTTACATATTTGTCGCTACAGGATTCGAAGATATGAAAAATTCATGCAATTAACAAGATGAAACCATGCAAGAACATTGTAGATGGATTGGGTTGGGAAGGACTAGAAAAGAATCATTGCGAGAGGGATAGCAGATGTCAAGCATATCTGGGATAAAACTATCTGACCAAAAATTTGGGAGGCATTACGATATGATATCACCATTGTACCACCAAACAAACCCCAATGAAGTTAGAAAATACAAAAATACCTATGAAAATGGCATTTTTTGTGTGGGAGAAACCAGTTAACCTTAGCCGCATTGGTTAAAATGATAAAGCTGGATGACAAGTGTAACAATCGTAAGGCCAATCCCATTCAAAGCTATAGATACCTGCAACCTCAGGTTGTTCATCATATTCATCAAGTACTTGCACTACTTAACATATCTTGTTCATTGCAACTATTAGTGACCAAAATTGTATTGTCCAAAAATGTTCAAGATCCAATGATCCATAATAGGAAATATATGTGCAGCATAGAAACAAAAAATAATAATAACTTTCCGTTTTATAAATATACTTATAAGTCATCAAAATCAACTAAAATTAGTTTCATATGTTGAGCATATAAAAAGAATGGCTTAAGACACAGGCCTTCAAGAACTCATGGTGGGGAATGAGAGAATGGCTTTTTTTGTCACAAAAAGATTAGGCACCCCTTCTGGTTGTGTGAAAATAACTTATTAAAGTGCACAAGCTAATAACATTCCCAATCACATTGTAACAAACAGTATGTAGACACTAATTAAGTAGAATCGATAGATTGCCGGGACAATCCTTTGTCCATAGTTGATTTTAAGGCATTTCTAAACAATAATCCAAAAATGAAGAACATAATCGGTGCCAAAGCTTTTCAAAATAAGGGAAAAATTCAACACAAGAATGATAATGAAATTCTCACATGTGGAACTTGTAGCTCTAAGATATGCAAAAAGAAAAGTTAAAACCTTATTTACATTATCAACTAAGAAATGACAGGTCCTAGTGAAATTAAATATTTCCTATGGGGAAAAAAGAATATTTAAAGAAACTTATTTCAAAAAAAAATTCGAACAGGGAACCAAAAGCAACTACAAGTGAAATCACATTCAAGAAGCATACTTATATTACATGGCAAAAGCAAAGAAAATAAAAAAGGGATGTAAATAGTTCTTACAAGAGGAGTGTAAATACATATCACTATGTGTTGAAACAACTATTTTTCCACAAATGGAGAAGAGAACACATAAAAAGCAACTCCAATCCCAGAAATAAAGTAACAGCTACCACCTGCACTAAAATTCAGCAAATGATAAGCAGAAATGCACAAAACAAATTAGAATATTTATGGAGGATTGTCTATACAGACACAAATAGAGTAGAGAAGAAAAATATACCTAGCGAGGATATTAACAAATATTTACTTACCTTATTCTTTACCTTATTTATTATTTACCTTGTTAGTAGGATTGTATTTGTAGTAGGATACCATGTATGTAATATTTCTATTTTAGGTAGAATTTCTTTCCTATTAGTATATATATCTTGTAACCTTCTTCATAATTCAATTGAATCAATACAGAGAATTATTTCTCCACACATATTTTCTCTCATATTTTATATGGTATCAGAGCATCGATTGTGAGCAACGATGTCCGCACAAATACCATAGAAGTGACGACACTCAATCGGATCCCATAGCTCTACAAAGAATCGATCATCCCGGCTTAATTCTCGTTTTAAACTACTTGATGGAAATAATTATGGACAATAGAGTAGGGCTATGAGAATTGCTCTAATTGCCAAGAATAAAATTGACTTCATTGATGGGAAGATCAAAACACCGTAAAGCAGAAGATGAGAAATATTCCATATGGAGTAATCACATGGTGCTGTCCTAGATACTTAATTCGGTACATCTAGTTATTGCTGAAAGTATCATATACTCCGAATCTGCCACAGAGGTATGGAACGACCTACGAGATCAATTTTCTCAAGGTAATAATGCGCAAATATATCATATTCGCCAAGAAATTGCTGAGCGTCGATAAAAAAATCAATCGGTGTCAATTACACCAAATTAAAGGGACTATGGGATGAATTGGGTTCTTATCATAACCCAATTGGATGCACTTGTAGGAATATTAAGGCACTGGCTGAAAGGGATTAGAAAGAGAAGGTCATGCAATTCTCGATGGAGTTGAATGATTCTTATTCCACAGTTTGTGGAAACATACTAATGATGAGCCCCTTTCCAGATACCAAAAAAGTCCACGCTATTTTAATGCAACATGAAAGGTAAGTTGAGGTTGTAATAGATCGTGAACGGCAACATTCAATCAATTGGAAGAAGTCGAGCAATTGGGGTCGAACAGGGAAAGATGACAATCGGTCGAACCGGTCGACCAGTAAGATCGATCTACCAGTTCATCTTACTGGTCGACCACTTCGACAGAAACTGGACGATAAAAGTGCACCCAATGTGGGATGACTGGCCATATTATTGATACCACTATTTCATCCATGGCTTCCCTCAAGGGCACAAGTTTCACGTGAAGCCACGAAACAAACGCTTCACAAACATCTTTGCTACCGCTTCTACACTTGACCCAAAGGAAGGAAAAATGCTCACAGCCAAGGAATATGAGCAGATCATGACACTTCTAAACAACAAGACGGGTAATGATAAGTCTTATGTTAACACCTCAAGTATCAATCCCTCTACCATCTCTTTGAGTAATTCATGGATTATTGATAGCGGGACCACTAACCATGTGACAAAGGATGAGATCGTTGAGAATAAATCCATGCCAAAGCACAAAACAGTGCAATTACCGAATGGGGGTCATGCTCTTATTAAATCCATTGGTGTAGTTAACTTGAGAAATAATATAACTATTGATAATGTGCTTTATGTTCCCAACTTCAAATTTAATCTATTATCTATCAGTAAACTTACTAGATGGTTAGGTTGCTATGTGACATTTTTTCTTGATTTTTGTGTTATGCAGGATTTGACTACAAAGAAGACGATTGGCTTGGGAAGGCAGAGTAACGGCCTATATTACCTTTCACAAAGACCACAAATACATCATACTACTAGTGGATCAACCAATCTATGGCATAGACGTCTTGGGCACCCTTTTCAGCCTCACCTCTTCAATTCCTAGCACAAAATATTTTAAATATTAGTTTTGATTCCCACGATATTTGTGATGTTTGTCATTTGAAAAAAAAAATCTAGACTATCCTTTAAAGTTAGTCAAATTTCTAGCATTGAACTATTTGATTTGATTCATTGTGATATTTAGGGACCTCATAGGATTTATTCTTATTCGGTGCTAGATATTTTCTTACAATTGTTGATGACTTTTCTCGTTATACTTGGGTACACCTCAAACGTCACAAATCTGAAACTCAAATCATAATTAAAAATTTCTTTGCTTGGGTTAAAACTCAACACAACCTGACTATAAAAATTCTGAGGTCTGAAAATGGTCAAGAGTTCTTATCCTTGCAAACATTCCTAGATGAAAATAGTACCATTTTTCATAGATCATACCCTTATACCCCTCAACAAAATAGAATGGTAGAGAGAAAACACCGCCACCTCCTTAATGTGGCTCGTGCCATTAGATTTCAAGTCAATCTTCCGTTAAAATTTTAGAGGAAATATATCAAGACAGCTTGTTACCTTATCAACCAGATACTTTCGCTATTTCTCTCACACAAAACACCATACAAAAAATTGCACAAGAAACCACCACCTTATTCTCATTTACGTCTCTATGGTTGCCTGTGTTTTGCCACCAACCTTAAACTCACTATAGATTTGACACACGAGCCAGACGGTGTGTTTTTCTTGGATACCCCCAGGACAAAAAAAGATATCTCTTATATGACCTAATCGATGAGAAAGCTAGTGGTGTCCCGAGACGTCGTGTTCCATGAAACCATATTTCCATACGCCTCTTAGCAAAATGATGAAACCAAATCCATCCGTTGCCACAATCTATGCCTCAAAATGTTGAAACGCCACATTTAACATACCCCGAGGACCAACATATAGCGAAACAAATAACTTGCACGAAGGTCTCGAACACTGGTGAACCGGTCAAAATATGGGTCTACTAGATTCCTCATCCGGCTCAACAGAGAACTCAACCGGTCGATCAGTTCCTTTGTCCGTTTCAACAGAGACCTCGACCAATTGACCCACCGGTCGACCAGTCCCCTCGTCCATTTCAACAGAGAACTCTCATTCTCACCCTCCAGTTGACCAACCTGAACAACCCCTGACAGTTCCAAATGACCAAATTCGACGTTCCGCAAGATCAATTCAACATCTTATTCGCCTGAAAGATTACTATGTCAATAATGCTCTGCCTACTCTTGTCAAGTCTCTTCCGGTCAAATCTAGCACTCGACATCCTAAATCCATGTATGTATCACATAGCAATATTTCTTCTATTCATCGTACTTTTACATACAATATTTATCATATCATTGAGCCAGCAACATATAAGGCGACCGCCAGGATCCCAAATGAGTAGTTGTTATGAATGATGAAATTCGTGCATTGGAAAAAAACAATACTTGGTCACTTGTCTCGCTTCCTCTGGGTCATTACCCTATTGGTTTCAAGTGGGTGTTCAAGGTCAAATTTAATTTACGTGATGCAGGTTGAACGTTACAAAGCACGGCTGGTGGCAAAGGGTTTACACAACAAGAAAGGATTGATTATAATGAAACTTTTGCTCCGCTTGCAAAGTTAACGATACGATGATGCTTACTTGCTATCACCTCTATTCTGGCTGGACGCTTCATCGGATGGATGTACAAAATGCTTTTCTTCATGGTGATCTTGATGAAGAAGTCTATACGACTCCCCCCACCTGGATTTCGTCGACAAGGAGAAAGACCGGTTGTATGTCTACTTCATAAATCTTTATATGGTTTGAAACAGGCATCTCGTTCTTGGTTTCAAAAATTTGTATCTGCTGTTATTCAGTTTGGGTTCAAACAGTCACATGCAGATTACTCACTCTTTACAATGGTCAGTGGTAATTTATTTACAACTATTCTATTATATGTAGATGATAAGATTGTCACAGAAAATGATAAAGAAGCAATTTCTTCTACAAAGACATTTCTTGCATCTCAATTCAAGTTGAAGAACCTTAGCACATTAAAATACTTTCTTAGAGTAGAAATTGCTCGCTCGAGATCAGAGTTTTGAGTAAATCAAATGAAGTATACTCTTGACATTCTTCAAGAGGCGGATTACTTGGAGCAAAGCCTCGCAGTATTTTCCATAGAGCGCTCATTGAAATTTAATTTGACAGATGAAAAGTTGTTGAAAGATCCCACATACTATCGGCGGTTGGTAGTGAAGCTCATTTATCTTACCATTACTAGACCAGAAATCTCATATTTGGTCAATACACTACCGGTTTATGTAGGCACCTAGACAACCCCATCTTGATGCGGTTCACCAATTGCTCCAATACTTGAAAGGGCACCGGGATGAGGATTATATTTCCTATCAAGTGAAAAATTGCAGCTAGCGAGATTTTGTAATGCGATCAATGGAGATATTACTACACGACGGTCAATTACGGGATATTGTATATTTTTAGAAAGGCGCTTATATCATGAAAAAGTAAGAAGTAAACGATTGTGTCCAAATCTTCAAGCAGACGAGTATAGGACGATGGCTTGTATTACTTGTGAGTTTACATTGTTGAGACAATTGCTAAAAGACTTATGTGTAGATTACCCACAAGCAGCAACCTTATATTGTGATAATCAAGCAAAGAATGCATATTGTCGCTAATCCAAAGATATCATGAAAGAACAAAACACATTAAAATAGATTGTCATATTGTTCATGAACGAATTGTTAAGGGAGATATCAAAGGCGCCTATGTTCCAAGCAACAATCAGATTGCAGATTTATTTACTAAAGCACTAGGCAATGAGGCATTTCACAGTTTCACTCGTAAGTTGAGTACTTTTGACATACATGCTCCAACTTGAGTGAGAATATTAACAAATATTTACTTACCTTATTCTTTACCTTATTAGTAGGATTGTATTTGTAGTAGGATACCATGTACGTAATATTTCTATTTTAGTTAGAATTTCTTTTCTATTAGTATTTATATTTTGTAACCTTCTTCATAATTCAATTGAATCAATATAGAGAATTATTTCTCCACACATATTTTCTCTCATATTTTATAGAGGATGTTAGAGAAGCTGCCATTCATGTTTCCTCATTGCGATAATTGAATTTGCAGTAAGTACAAAATTTCAAGAAAATGTAGAAATGATGTTGGTTTTATTTTCTTTTTCCACTCTTGAAGCTTGTTTTACCACATTTTCAGGAAAGAATTTTAGATCACTATTTCAAAATGGAAGCAACCAAACCAAAGAAGATTATGGTATGACGAATCCAATATTCCTCCAAAAGGAATTAATTATGAGGTATCAACTCTGCCCCAAAATAGGAGCATCAAATGAAAGATAAATTGTTGTTTTACAAGTGAAAACTTACACTTCACATAGCATAAGCTGGTGAGAGAAAAATGAAACGAATAAAGATTGCATTGATTCATGCTAAACACCCCAAGGTACATCCAATAAGCAAGTTATAAATTTAATGTGTAGTACATTATGCATCAAAATTTGTACCTTCGTTGGGATGAAACTTGTGATTATATGATATGAGGATAGGCTGAAAGAATTTTCTTAGTAATTCATACCCACTTGACATTCTTATATGTTTTCTGATAAGAATTAGCTACAAATGTAACAAAGCTAAAATTTCTTTGTAAACAACATTTCTTGTACATCTTATATGTACTTTTGATTTCTCAATTGGCTTTATTGAGACTTTAATATACTTCTTGTTCGGCACTAGATAATACAACATATAATTGTCCATGGAAAATGCAGATTTTGTAAGATAATAAAACCAACAAAACTTAGAGTTTGACTTATTTATTGTCATTGCAAAATATGGACAGTCCGTAAGTAATATAATATGACGATTTTTTTTAAACAAATTCATGTGGTGGAATATCATTTGGAGTTAAAATATTTAAAAAATCTTCATTGATACTTCGTTCTAATTTTTCTAATATTTTATCATAGATATAATATGTAAAAGTTTCTCCTATAATTTTTTTGTGTAAGATATTATTTATTTGGTCTGCAAATTCATTTTTTGGAATTAAAATTAATCTATTAATTATCAAGTCTAAATTTGTAACATAATGTTATGAATTTGGGAAGACAGTATTAATCAATGTTTTCAAGGACTTGAATTCTTCCTCGGTATAGTTATTTCAGTTGAAAGTTTAATCGTGTTACACATATTTTCTAGCTCAATCCCATCGTCAATACTAAATAGTAGATCTGATTGAGTTCTCATATTTTGAACTAATTTGAATAGTGTAAAATGTGGCCATAAGCTAGAATAAACCAAACTTGTCAGCATTATTTGTTAACTTTTACCTTTTTGAATAACTGACAAAACTTATCTAAAATTTCTACCTAGAATAGCAACTTCTCCACCAAATGGTAAATCATATTCATTAACATCTCTCAACATTTTGTCTACGACTTCAATAGTATAACGATGTACCATTGGTACTTCATTCCAAATAATTAATTTTATCATTCTAAATAGACTTGCTAAAGAAGATTGCTTACAAACTGAACAAATCATGTCAATATTGATTTCTAAAGAAATTTTAAACCTTGAATGCACAATTCACGCTCCATGTAAGAGAGAAGGTGCAACTCCCGAATAAGTTGTAGCTAATGCTATAAGATTTTTTATCTAACAACTGTAAGTAATGTTTTATACAAATATGTTTTACATGTTTCACCTGGCCCATCTATAAAAAAGCATTTCAGGTGTATCACTAGATACTTGTTCCAAAATTTTATCGTACGTTGTTTGTTATTGTTCATTTAACGTATTTGTACACAAATTATCAACTTCAATTACAACATTTCTCGTTTATTCAATAATTATATTAGCTAATATTACTTCTTCTTCCATAGCTACTTCAAAAGGTACAAGAGAATATTCATTTAAATTTTTATTCATTTAACGATTAATATCATGCAAACCTTTGATTTCTGCACTAACAATACACATACCATTATTTATATAATCTTCATGAATGAAATTTTGAAATTTAATCCATAATGCTCTTAGATCATTATGCATACACAAAGTTAGTATAGTAACAAATAAATGACATAGAGAACAAGGCATTATATAAGTAATAGCTTCTTCCGAACAAAACTCATAATAATTATCATTACTTAATAAACCATATGAAACAGATGCTTCAAGAAAAGATGACATACAAATACCATTTACTATTTTTAAATTTTAATATGATGTTGCTCCCCTAATACGATTTAACAAAGTCTTAAATAATATCTTTCACTATTAGCTATATTAGCTGCAATTACTCTCTCAAACTTATTTCTATGTTTTCTTTTGGTCCATACTATACTTTGTCCATCCCATACAAAAATATTAATGAAATTCTCTATATAACAATGTTTTAGCTAATTCATTTGTCACATTCATCTTTAAAAATTCAGTTAACATTAGTTAACATTGTCTTTAATTTGTATTAATAATTTTGGACAAGTTCTCATAATTTTTATATGTAACTAAGTGATTATTTTCAAGATATAATTGTAATATTATAACTTGTAGTGATCGAAAAAATTTCAAAATTTTACGTGGAAATTTTAATTTAAAGTTTGAAAATAAATTTAATTAATTCGCTACATCGCAACGACACTTCTTAAAATTTCAAATTTAATGTTTTAGTCACATAAAATGTTTCCGCACTTGTCTAGTAATTTTCTTTTTAAATGATGAATAAATTATTTTAATTGGCAATTCATCTATTAGTTGAATTGCATTGCTTTGTCAACCATGTTAAAAGCCTTAAGTTAATGGGATAGCACAGTCCGCTTACGTTTTGTTAAACGGTCTACTTTCTAATTCGTGTTTTTTTATTAATGTAAGTTTTGACCAAATATTTAAGTGTCATAAGATCAGATAAAAGTATATCAATATTGGGCTCGTTGGATAGTTTGATTTAAAGAAAAATTGCATATAAGTCACTTGTAAGTGACTTGTTCCACATTAGGTCAAAATATTTTTAAAATTGTGATTAAGTCATACTATTCAACAATATTTCAAATTAATCTCAAAATTACCCTCCACAAACCTTGGCGTCTTCTTCCTCATCTACAAACCTCCATTGGCACCTTCTTCCACCTCCATAAACCTCCATCGGTGCTTTCTTCCACCTCCACAAACTTCCTTCGCCATGTAATTTGAGCAACATACGGAGAGTTCTTCTACTACGACGCGGTTGTGGTGGAGATTCAGTGTTGCTTTATGGGGTTTCATGGGTTAACTGGCTGAAATTTTTAGATTTGGGTATCTTGGTTTGTCTCTGATGAATATCCATTATTATTAAATAATCTAATTTAAAACTCCCAGGCAAGAAGTGTGAGGAAGAGTGGATTTGGCTCCAGATGGCGGTAGCGGTAGTGGCGGTGGCGGTGGCGGTGGCGGTGGCGGTGGCGGTGGTGTATAAGTGTATTGTTTGTGATGGGATGAGCATAGAAACGAATATTTATGAAATATATTGATTGTGGCCATGATTTCTTACTGTAAATAAGAACTTAAATTTCTGGGTGCTTGAATGTTGTAAACAGGAGCTTGAATGCTCCACCATCTGATGTAAATAGGAACTTGAATGATCCACCATCTCGATGTAAATAGGAACATAAATGCTCCACCATCTGATATAAATATGAGCTTGAATTTCTAGTGGCTTGAATGCTGTAAATATGAGCTTGAATTTTTGGTGGCTTGAATGCTGTAAATATGAGCTTGAATGCTCCACCATCTTATGTAATTAGAAGCTTGAATTTATGGGGGCTTGAATGTTGTAAATATGACATTGAATGCTCTATCATCGATGTAAATAGGAGCTTGAATGTTCCACCATCTAATTGTTGTAAATAGGAGTTCGAATGCTCCACCATCTGATGTTTAGTCATGTTGTGTTGTTTGATAATATATTATAGAAAAACAGTACTACAGAAAATAGTATTATAATAGAAATGAGCATAGAATTCGCATTAAAGTCGTCTCTTTAGCTTAAAATGATAATCTTTAATTTTTCTTGTCAAAACAAGATCACACATAAATATATCTTAATATATTAGTATTATACATGAAAATATCTTAATAAAACAAGATCACATACACAAACTACAACCCAATAAAATAACAGTATCATAGATTAAACAATTGTATCATATGTTGAAACATTATCTTAATAAAGCAATATCAAAGATAAAAACATGGTATAAGTATATCATATTACTTTATCTAAATAAAACAGTATCATATATCTTTTTTACTGGTTGAAGTAATTATATTATTCTTAAAATGCTCAATTAGTAGTACAAGACTATTGATAGTATTTGTATTTAATAACATTATTATAGATTAAAATAGTATCATAGATGTTTTACTAGTTGAAGTAATTATATTGTTCTTAAAATGCTCAATTAGTAGTATAAGACCATTGATACTGTTTGCATTTAATAACATTAACATAGATTAAAACAAGATCATATCTTGAATCATTATCATAATAAAACAATATCAAAAATAAAAACATTGTGTAAATGTACCATAGCACATTAGATATATAAAACAGTATCATAGACAAAACAGTAGCAAAGAAAAAAGCATGATATAAATATACTAATGTACATTATATAGATAAAACAGTATTATAAGATAAACGTATGGTGTAAGTGTACCATATCACATTATCTATATAAAACAGTATCATAGACAAAACAGTATCAAAGATAAAAGCATAGTATAAATATACCAATGTACATTATATAGATAAAACAGTAAATACAAAACAGTATCATTAAATTAGCATTTTTTTTTTTGCAAATGTAAGGGTATGTTGGTCATAAGTGCCAAAACAGTGACCAGTCTTGAATTTACATTTAAATCGCGTGTGTTGGGCCCAAGAAAAATTAATTATGATCAAGTTAGGTTTAAGTTATGCCAACTCAAAGGACTATATTATTCAAACTATTATTTCAAACATTTATTTTATTTCTCTTCAATGTCTCCAGTTGAAGAAATGGCCATCCTTTGCATAAAATATGGGTTTCAATTATAGAAATATATTTTATGTTATATAAAGTTCAAATCATATTTATCCATTTGACTTTTCATCTAAGGTGTGTTGTGATTGGTAGTTTTGCATTTCATTTGAATTGGCAATGGTCTTTGTTTAAATATGTAAATCTCCTCATTTTCTCCTCATGAGCATCCTTTTCCCCAAAAAATTTTCTCCTCAATACTCCAACCACTTATCCTCATGTAAACCTCCTCTAGCATGATCGAGATAACTCCCCATGTCTTCACTCCACGATCATCTCCTCCCTCTCGGCCCTCACTACCAATTTTACTTTTACATACTATTTATTTCCTCATTTTTGTTTCATAGCTATCTCAAGTAGCAAGAAGAAAAAATAAAATAAAAACACACACTACATACCTTATTTCAAAGTCATTCAGAAAAAGTTAGACTAGAGGCATCTGTAAATTTTGGTAATCGACACGAAGTATACCCAAACTCCAAGTTTAAGAGGTATGGGGTTCTTGCACTAAGTCGTTAAAGTTAAGTAAGTTTAATTCTTCTAGTTTACATGTTAAATGTCGTTATATTCATGAAAATTACTGGTGGTCGTACAGGCTCATCGAAACCCTTAGTAAACCGATCATTGGTTTGCTTGTATGATGAATTGATATGTATGACTTGCATGATTTACTAATGTAATTTATTTTTCTTAACGTGTGCAGCCTTACTGAGTGTTTCTCTGAGATACTCACCCCTATATTAACAAAATTTCAGATTATCTGAAGATGGTATAGTAGCTCGGTGTGAATGGCAAGTGCTCAGCATAAAACCACTAAATTAAATTTCGTTTATTATGTTCAAGTTGTGAAATTTTTAATGAATACTTGATGACACTTAATGATTCGTTTAAATCCTGATTATGCTTAAATTTATGTGTTTTACAAGTTCGTAAGTAATACCAAAATGTGTGAGTACGTTTATGAAATTACGGAGTTGCTGTCCAAATTACACAATATGTTACTCGACTTCAAAAATTTGTTGAGGATTTTATATTATAAATTTTAATGTGATTTCAATTAGAAAACAACTCTTTATGAGTATCTATGAGCTAGACATGAAATCACATCATTCTGAGGTTTGTAGAATTATTTATGACAATTTTGGTACACTGAATCGAATTGTACTCGAAACTAGAGTCGTGAAGAGAGAAAAATATTTTGATGTCACAAACATCACCAGAGGGAGCCAATTCTTTGTTATGATATACTTTTATATGTTTTCTAATTTTTGTATGAATTTTACTTAAATCCGAATTGGTTTTCTATTGCAAAATAATTTTGGAAACAATCTGCCCAGACTAGAAATCTGCCTTCGAGATGCTGTCTCAAAATTTCAGCTTTCTGCCCCTACTTTGAAAAATTATAACTCTATGTACGTTTAGATTTTTTAAGTAAAATTAGTGAATATGGAAAGCCTATTATGTGGTCTAATGGAAGCAATTGGAATCACTTAAAATTTCCATCATATGAATTTATTATCAACGTTCTTAAAGCCCCTGGGATAGTTTTTCAATCAACTTTGGCTAATGTTTTCACCTACCAAATGACTTAGCTAAGGTCTGAAATTTTAACATGGCCTAGTCCAGCGTCCCAAGTATCTACAGTTTAAATTTTAGAATTTTTGCAGTTTGTTTAAATGGTCAAATAAATTGTAGCACCGCCTATCACGGTATAGGAAAAAACCTTAAAAATTAGAAGTAAAATTCTTTTTCCCTTGCGCGCTTGTTATTTTTTGCAATAGTTACACTTTTAAAACCCTTTAAGGGCACGGAAAATATTATTTGGAGTGATCAAATATTATTTAGAGATCATTTTAGTGACCCTCCGAATTGAGAAAATCTGGAGCGTTACATAACTGATGGAGAAATTTCTTATAAAATAAATCTATATATTGTCCACATCGCTTATGGGAAATCCACCTAGGTGACTAATATTTTTCGATTTTATCAACAAAGTCTTCATTCTTATCACTATTTACGCAAAAACTTACTCTATCATTTCCTTTGTAAACATATTTATATAAATATTTAACAACTTTTACAGTTGAATAAATTTCTACATTGATATGACAATCATATTTAGCATATATATAAAGATTATAAAGGATATCCCACTTATTATCTAATAAACATTATCTAACAGTAACTAATTAATTATCATTGCAGCGTCTATAATTTGGGTAAGAATTATCGCCAAGAAAAGTTTTCATACTAAATTCTTCTGGATATTTATTTTTACAATCTCCATCTTTATTCATACAAACATTGACCATTTGACCCATTTGATAGAACAACAAGAGTATTTTGCAATGGTTAGACCAAAAGCTGAAGCATAATCTATATAGATTCTAAAACTCGCTTGAGCCTTCCTTGACTCCAAAATTACGCATACATATATCTCGATACCTTCATTAGGAATACTACAATTAGATCTAAATATGTTATCCCTTGACTCGAGAAACATTTTAAGTTCATTATCTTTATGCTCACGGTAATTAAACTATTAAGTTAGTCTACGACAAATACATGTTGAAGCCAAAACATCATGAACCTCATTAGTTGCTGTGAGTAGAGTATGTTAAGTTATTTTAATACGATATGCTTATTTTATGAAGTTGGTCGTACTTAAGGCAAAATAATATTATTTGAGCAATGAGCTATTCTTAATGTAGGATATGATAAGATAATGCTCATTTACTTGACATGCAAGATGAATGTGTAATATGATGGTTTATGAGAAACACACTTCTATGTTCACTTAGTATTGTGAAGAGTTAAAGTAATGTTTTCTACTTAATAAGATGTCTTATGTGTATGTGATATATACTCATGTGTTAGATCCGCTATAGATAGTTGAGTTTTGAGTACATTCAAGTCTTATATGAGCAAATTAGTAAATGCAAACTTTATGTGGCATAGATGTTTTATCCAGCTTGATCTTTTTTTGCGGAAAGGTGTTATCTATCTAGATGATGACAATATGGAACTTATTTGTCAACCGATATGTGTCTACTAAATGTTCTATGCATGAACATTCTTACATCATGAAATCGGTTGAACTATTGAGATTATTTTAAAAGGAAACATAATATGTGTGAGAACGTAATAAGTTCCTTAAGTAAATTTGTATACCAATCGAGAGCCAGTGTGGCATAATCCAGAGTCCACAAGGCATGATCTAGAGCCTATATAGCATGATTCTAGGGCCTTAGTAGCATTAACCTAGAGTTCATGTGATGCAATCTAGGGCCTATGTGGTCTTAACCTAAAGCCTATATGACATGATTCTAGAACCTTAGTGGCATTAAACTAGAGTCCAATGTGGCTTGATCTAAGGTCTATGTGACGTTAACCTAGAGCCTATATGGCATGATTCTAGGGCCTTATAGGTGTTAATCTAGAGCTTTTGTAGTGCAATCTAGGACCTATGTGGCGTTAACCTAATCGGGTCTATTTTGACTTATATTGTTATGTTTTAAATCGTGTTTTATTTCATCCCAATTATGGTTACAAGTTACCATTAAAAAATATAAAACTTTGAACTAAGGTCATTGCATCTATATATCTTTTTTTCATATCTCTAGGACCGCCAATAAAAGAAGATGGTAAAGTAATTTTTGGACCAATTTTATAACCTCTATTTTCACTATTTTCCACACCATCAACAATTTTTTGATAAAGTTGTGCACGTATTTCATTTAGATTTTTTCGAAATAATCTAATCTACTTTTTTCAATCTTAATATACATATCCACTACATATTGTTGAAAAAGCCTACCAACTTGGAGCAATCACAATTATTGGCAGTTCTTACTTGTAATTTATAACAATACTATTTACAACAAGAAACTTGTGATCTCTTTTTTGTCCTCCTCAAAACTACAAAGAAATCAAAAAAATAAGTAAATACAATGAGCAACTTAGAACATAAAACAACACGATTACCAAAACTAACAAATTATATTGACAATAATAACATGTATTCTCTTTTTCAACTAGCCTGTTTGTAGAATTTATAACATTTATATAAAAAAAATCTATTATATAGAAATTGTCAACTTTATCTGATTTAGACTTTTCAGTACCTTTGTGCAATCCAGATTCACCAAAATGAATTAACAATAGATATTGAAGCGGATCGTAACAACCAAAATAATAATTTATTCTATGTAAACAATTAGAATGACAATATATTGATATATCATGAACTCTAATATTTGATCGACGTTCATCAACCCAAACTATAGCAGCCTGTGACGCAGAAGGTGTGTCGTATACATATAATATGTATTTTACACATTTCTAAGCAACTAATATCACTTAAAGAACGAAAGAATCTAGAGTATGGATTAATTTTTAATATATCTATTAATTTGTGGAAAATAAATTCAGAAAATTTATCAAATTTTGTAACATATGTTGTATTTCATTCTCAGTATCATAAAAGTACAACTATAAATTAGATGGACTATTATTAACTAGCAAAATTAGATTTATGTAATGATATACATGTTCTTGAACCCTAAATGTGTACCTTTTTATTTTGTAAACAATTTTTTATCGTCTTTTACACCAAATGAAGTAAATGCAAAATAGTTATTATAATTGCGTGCATTATTTTCAAATTGTAATACTTAGTAGAATTGGTAGTATATACCGTTCATTAGGTACACTATTGATTTGTAGTTTAACTTTTCCATCACAACAACAAAAACTTTTACTTTCCTTCTCAAATTTTCTAGCATTACAATGTTTACAAATTGTTGGTATTTGTAATACACAAGTTTCAATAGGAATATTTGTTATGTTAATTTTTGTACCACATTGATTGTGTTGCAATTGATTATATTTGTTACAAGTCATCCTTTGATTCTCTTGGACAAGAATGGTGATTTCTAGACCATTTACAATTGTATTTTTCTCCATAATGAAGAATCTTTGGTCATGACGTACTTCGACTACAATATATAAAAATAAAAATAAAATAACAAAATAAAAAACTTTGTTTTAAAAGCCTATGAAATAAGTGTCACAAATTGAGTGTTGCTTATATACTGGTTCAAAAGATGGTAATACTCACCGACTGCTTTTGAACTACTAGTTGAATCGTGGAAATTGACATCTACGTCATCGAAATGTTGAAGTCCTTTTCTATCTACTGTCTTTTTGGAATGGAATTTTCTATGCTCAGCGTAAATTCTTGTTGCCGTTTCTTTTGTATTTTTTTCCCCAAATTATCTTTAGTGTCCATATACTTTACATTAAAACCAAAATAGTAATAGTTAATCTATCATCTATATTTTTTTCAAATCACAAGGAAATTGAAATTAAGTATATGACATTATTCATATACAACATTAATATTGATATGCGTTATTATTCAAAAGTTAAAATATATAACGTCAAACAATAACCCGAACAAAAAAAAAATCAAAGCAATCAACCCAAACAACCTTAATACAACTTTTGAATTTCATTGATGATTTCTTTTTCATTTTCCACAACCGTTTGCATATCGTGTTGATATCATGCATAGATAGAAACAAACTCACATCCATGTCGCAAGTAATCTTCATTGACGAAACTAGTAACTTTTCCATGCCGGGGCGAGAAATTTCATCTCCATTTCTTATAGAACGGAATCAAACTTAAGCACTTCACGGACTACATCATACAACTTCGCATATGAAATATTTTTTGAAACAAAAATATTCTTGGCAGTGTCTCGATCATCTCTATCCATTTTAACATCCAACCACATTGATGACTCTTTTCAAATTCAACGACATAATAAACAACAATCATTACCACAGAATTCATATATGCAATTCAACAAAAATATGTAACATGTTAGTCTAATTAACCAAAAACTATTTGCACATGTATTAAATAAATGGATCATAAACAAAGAATTCATTGTATCAAAACAAAAGAGTTTGAAGTTCTAAAACCAACACACATTCATTCTAGAATTGCTTTGATTACAAAAAAAAATAAAAATAAAAATAAAAATAAAAATCACTACCAGTTACAGAAAAATCCTTCCATTTTCACATTATGATGCTTATTTTGCTCACCCCAAGTGATTTTCAAATATAATCAATAGTTATACAAAAAATAATGAAAAATCGAAAAAATCAAAAATACGTAAAAATAAGTAAAAGGAGATGATCATGCCATCTTTTGTAGAAATGTTATCACTTTTAAAATGCAATCACTTAATATACTCCAACTCCATCTTGGCAGATAATGCAAAGAAAAAGGAAGAAATTAGGATTGAGAATGGGTTTTGAAGAATGAAAGAAAAATCGTAAATGAAATTGTAAGATTAGTGCATGTTGTCTTTGCGTTTCACTTTTTAGTTTTGAGTTTTGAATTCATTTTCAATTTTCTATTTTGAGAGTTTGTTTTAAGATTGTTGAAAATGCGTATGATTTGTCATTCTCAAAAACTATTTCTGAAAACAAAAAACTGGAAAACACGTTTTGTTTGAAATTTTGAAAAAATATTTTGTAACATTTCATTCAACGAATTTAATTATTCGATAAAAAAAATAATTTTATGCTAATATATTATCAAGTAGTGTATATATATATCTTTACTATAATATAAGTGTCTATCACTTGTTTACTATTCACCCTTCAACCAACACGACATCGTTTTGTTGATTTAGTATTCCTAATTTCGTCCAAATCTCACCATTTTGTCCTAATCTTTTGACACTTTTTTTATATTAAATTAATATCTTTGGCTGCAATTTTTGACTTCTTCATCTTTTTTTTTTCTTTTATTTATTTTAATATACATATATTAGTGTCTTTTAGCCGCAATTATTGACTTCTTATATATTATAGTAAATATATATTCATTTTTCCCTTCATAAGTCATCAAATTTGGTACTTTTTTATCCCCAGTTGCTATGGGGAACAAAGGACGAAATACAATCGATTCCTAAAGGTTTTGATAAATTTCATTTTCTCTAAACTGCAGTTTTTGTTGTCCAACTTAAATATTTGCTGCAACTTATACATTAAGTATTTTTACATAATTCCAGTAGGAAACGATATCCCTATGGGTTACCTAACCATTGGCTTTGGTTTCACATAATTTCATGTTTTATAACTCAAGTTATGGACAATTTTGTAAATTGCAAAGATGAATCCGAGAAACTGTCTTGGATGTTTGGTGAGCATTTTAGTGTGTCAAAACATGCCGTCAGATTATCAAATTTTTATATGTGGTAGCTACATGGGTATTCTACGTTCCGTGAAAATTACATATTGTTCGGTGATCGTTTTCTATGTCAAAAAAATTTGTTTTGCTCCATGATTTGGGTGAATTGTTTCTCCAAACTGCACTTTTCGTTGACCAACTCAAAAATATGCTGCACCTTATATATTAAGTATTTTTACATAATTCCAGTTGGAGACGATATCTCTATGGGTTACCTAACCATTGGCTTTGGTTTCACATAATTTCATGGTATATAACTCAAGTTATGGACAATTTTATAAACCGCGACTGCATGAATCGAGAAAGCGCCTAGGGTGTTTGGTGAGCATTTTAGTAAAAGCGAAACATGCCGTCGGACTATCAAATTTTGATATGTGGTAGATAAATGAGTATTCTATGTTCCTGAAAATTTCATATTTTACGGTTATCGTTTTCTATGTCAAAAAAAATTTTTACTCCATGACCGGGTGAAAAATTTTAGTAACACTCGCCTTATTTTGAAAATTTTATTCACCGGTCATGGAGTAACAAAAATTATTTGACATAGAAAACGATCACCGAACAATACGAAATTTTCAGGGACATAGAATACTCAGGTAGCTACCATATATCAAAATTGGTAGTCCGACAAAGACATGTTTAGGCATACTAAAATACTCACCGCGAAACCTCCTAGGCTGTTTTTCGGATTTATGCCGTCGGCGTCGGAATCGATATTATAAACCAATCAAAAACTTTAAGTAGTGTAAATATCTTCTTAAACTTTTGTGGACCTTGGTTTTGTGGTAGTTTTAGTGGATTCCCATATTTTGGTTACACGTTAATGATGTGAACTTGAAAGGTTTTCTAAACTTCATATTTTTCTAAGATGCGTTTCGTTGTCCAACTCAAAAATTTACTGCACCTTATATATTAAGTATTTTTACATAATTCCAGTTGGAGACGATAGCCATATGGGTTACCTAACCATTGGCTTTGGTTTTTATAATTTCATGTTATATAACTCAATTTATGGACAATTTTATAAACTGTGACAGCATGAATCCGAAAAACTAACTAGAATGTTTTGGTTAGCATTTTAGTGTCGAAACATACCGTCGGACTATCAAATTTTGATATGTGGTAGCTACATGAGTATTCTATGTTTCCTAAAATTTTCATATTTTTCGGTGATCGTTTTCTATGTTAAATGATTTTTGTTAATCCATGACTAAGCGAAGTTTTGAAATTTTTTTTTTTTTCCTTTTTCCCCACTTTGCCTCATAACTCGGCAAAGTTAGTATTAAAAAATTTGACTTTCTCGAGTTACTCGAGAAAGCAAAAATTTATTTTTTTTTTTTGCTTTCTCGACTAACGCGAGAAAAAAAAATTGACTTTCTCGAGTAACTCGAGAAAGTAAATAAAATATTTAAAAAAATTGACTTTTCTCGAGTTACTCGAGAAAAAATTAAGACTTCCTCGAGTTACTTGAGAAAGCAAAAAAAAAATAATAAATGTGAAATTTTTTTTTTTTTTCCACTTTGCCGAGGCAAAGTGTTCGAATATGTGGTTTTTTTTTTTTTTTTAGTAATTTGCACTTTTAGTCCACAAGCTTTTCATTTATAACAAATTTACCTCTAATCTTTTTTTTTAACATTGGCCATCCCCGATCTTTGAATTTTGTTGCAAATTTTATTTTGTCCTCCTTTTTAAATAAACAAAAAAAAAAACTAATAACAACAAAATAAAATAAAAATGTAAATGAAGTCCTACAACTTTTAAAAAGTAGCCTATTTTGATTTTGACATTTTGACATTTTTTTAATTTGCACTTTTGGTCCAAACCTTTCAAATTTGTAACTAATCTACCCCAACTTTTTTGGGGGGGCATTGGCCATCCAACTATCACCATTTTGTCATATACATATTTGCATTAAATTTTTATAAAATCGCTTTTGTTGAATTTGCTATTTTTTTTTTAAGATTTGGTTTTGGTTTTGTCGAGTAACTTAAAAAAAAATATAATAAAGAAAAAAATACAAAAATTTGTCGAGATAACTTGACTTTTTTTTTTTTTTAATTTCGATTTTAATTCAGTTTACCTTTTGAATTGTAATGTAAATTTTTATATTTTTCCAAAAAAAATTTACATATTATTCTAAATAAATGCAAGATATGTTTAAGAATCAATTTTTTTTTCGAGTAGCTCAACAATCTATCATGACAAAAAAAATTTTAAAAAAAATAATTTTTGTCGAGTAAGGTTTGTCACAGAACAAGAGAGTCGAGTAACTCGACAAATATTTTTTTGAATAGCTTGTCAATTTGTCATAACCAAAAAAAAATTATTAAAAATAATTTTGTCGAGTTGCTCGACATCAATTTTTGAGACTTTTTTTTTATATTAGATTAATCCATTAAGTTCGCAATGTTTGACTTCTTTTATATATATATATTATAGTGTCTTTCATAGCAATTATTGACTTTTCCTTTTTATATATATATATATATATATATATATATATATATATATATATATATATATATATATATATATATATATATATATAATATAAAATATAATATAATATAATTTGGGTGGGTGTTTGTCGATTTTAATTCAGTTTACTTTTGAATTGTAAGGTAAATTTTTATATTTTTTTTATAGATTATTCTAAATAAAATGCTGCATAAGTTTAAGATTCAATTTTTTTTTTAACAAAAAAATAAGAGTAAATTAAGAAATAACTGTTCACATCATCGACAACATTACTTTTGAAATTATTTTTTTTATATAGTTTTGTCGAGTGGTTAGACGTGGGCTTTTTTTTTCCCCGAGTATATATAATATTAGAGTCTTAATTTTTCACTTTAGTTTTTCCGTCCAATACGACACCGTTTTGACATTGTAGCAGCAATTTTTGAATTGGCCTTTTTTTTAGATTTGGCTTTTGTTTTATCGAGCAATTCGACAAAATCAAAGCCAAGATTTTTTTTTTAATCTTAGAAAGTCCAGTCGCCATTTTTGACTTATATATATATATATTTGAGGGGGGGTGCGATAAGAGAGACTCAGCCACTGGCGTAGAAGGGTCTTTCTTAAAGTTAGTCTGCAGAGTTGGCAAGGTTAGCAGAGGTCTTTTTTAATCGCTTGATGCGGAAGTCTAAATTGTCTAATATTTCTTTAATTTTTAAATAATAATCAATTAAATTCGCTGTCTGGGTCTATTGATTCGTATATAATTATTTCTTGAAGTTCTTCTATTCTTCGTTCTAATAAATTAAGATCTTTATTTTGTAAAATAATATCTTGTTCTAACAAAGATGAATCTAATTCTGAAAATTCTTTAATTACTTTGTCTAAAATCTTGTATTTCTGTCCTAAGCTTTTTCTTACTCTTTCTAATTCTCTACTATTTTCTAATATCAAATAATTAAAACTTTCTAAAAGTTCTGAAGATAATTTAATTTCTTTACTTCCTGAACTAGAGGCTTCGTCTATTTTTGAGCTTGAAGGGTTCATAAAAATTTTTGTTTTTCAAATTTTTTGTATATCCTACTCGGTACTTCCCTTTTCATAAATTCTTTTAAAAATGTTCTTAACAAATCTTTTTTTTTTTTTTTTTTTTTAAACGGAAATATAAATATCAAAACAAATATCACCACCTAAGACATGTTAACTTGAACCCCGATTCCTTTCATTAAGGTTACCACGCTGGCACTCCTTAATAAATTTCTAAATCAATTGATTCCTTTTCCCCAACATCTAAAGGACATCTAAGGCTCACTCCGCCTACAATCCTTACTCATTTGGGTCACTCAGATTAACTTAGAAACAAGATGGCTTCTAAAAATCAAGTTATGCTTTTATAACATGCATAGGATGAAATGATGATACAACAAATATCAACAAAACATTTCAACAAAATGTTAAAAATAACTTCATAAAAATTACAATAATGTAAACATTTTGGAGATCTGCTAATACATAAAAAGAAATTACTACTAAGGATTTCCTTCGAAAAATCCGAAATCTAATGAAAAACTTTAAATTACAAAGTTATGAACATATACCTGAATACAAGCTTTCTAATTTGGATTGAGAATTTTGCTTATACAAGAGGGGTTTTTGTAAGAGAGCAAAGGTTTCTGAAGTGTTTTTCGAAGAATGAACCATGCTTCTTACGAATGAAAACTTCCCCTTATATAATAAAATTCTTGGGAGCAAAAACAAAATTCTAAAAGGAAATTTCTTGCTTTTCATCTAATCTTACATTTACAATTGGCACGCTGTTTCACCGAGAAACATCCGCCAAATCTTGAAATGAGAAATCCAAATTGTCTATCTTGAAATTATCGATATCTTTGAATTTTTCAACATCTTCTTTTGGCAAAGTGTCTAAAAATCAAAAGTTCTACAAGACTTGTATCGAGCATCTTTGAAAAATTTCTTCCGACAAAACTTTTTACTCACTCGATTGAATTTGTCTTCTTGCGGAAATTCAAAAAGGAAGCATTTCTTTTATCTTTTTTCGCAATTTGTCTTCTTATGGCAAAATCAAAAATCTTCTTTTGAAAATTAAATCAAGCATCTTTGGCAAAATTTTCAAAGGGTAAACAGTTCTTTCACTAAAATCTTCGATCGATCTTGTCTTATCTTCTTGGCGAGAGAATCGATAATAAAATCATGTCGCACAAATGAATTCTCAATTGTCGTCTTACATTTGGAAGAAAATCGAAAATCTGCAACTTTCTTTGTTCTATGTATCAAGATTGTGTTTCATTGTGGGGAAAATGACATTCCGAATCTGAATTATCACAACCTAATCTTTCATCATTTCCTCTAAAATTACTTGTCTTCCTCAATTTCTCGATTTCTCACGGTTTCGGATTCGAACCTTTGGATGTCTTTTTCTTTGCTACTTGCTTTCTTTGTAACAATTTTTTCTAAGACTTTTCTATTTTTCTCCAAGATTTTTTCTTCTTTCTTTTTACTTTTATTCTTTTTTGAAACAATTCTTCTTTTCAAAATTTTTTCATTCTTTTGATACTTTTCTATTTGGGAAAGAAGTCTTTCTACGTAAATAAACCGCTATTGGATCTTGACTATCTTGAAGGATTTCTTTTCCTTTGGAAATCTGGGTGTTTTGGTTTTTCGAACACGGGCTTCAAATTTGAATGGGTTAAATGTTCGGGCTTTGAGATGGGCTTGCGAATAATTAACTAATAAATCAAACTTCTTGCCACTGGGTGGCCAAGTAAATCCCAAGTTTGGTCTGCTCAAGGAGTAGGAAATCAGCAGCCTCGAGTCTGTTGAACTTTGGGCAAGTCCACTGACCATCAACGGGTTTGATGAGTCTTTACCTGTTACCGTTTGGACCGGACTAGCTCTTGACTTAAGCGGCTCGGTGAGTACCTTTTGGATAGATCATCTTTAAGTTCACAACTTCTTTTTCTAATGAAGCAATTTTCTTTTGCAAAGAAATTCTTTCTAAAATTAATGCTTCATTTGATTCATTCAAAAATTTAAAATTCTTTTGCATACACACTCGCGGTGAGTGCAAAAATCTTTTCGCGTCTTTACTAGGGGAGAAGTCTAATGGTGCATCTTGAAAATTTCTTAATGAAGGAGAAATAAAGAAATTTAAACCTATGAGATGTCTGGCACAATCTAATGCTTCTTGAAAACTAGTAAAGCCTTTATAAAGAGGGTCTTTAAAATTATTAATATTTTCAACTACTTCTATCCAGGTGTGGAAAATTCCTGGTGTCTTTCCTTTGATGACTACATAAAATTTAAACTTATTTTTATTCTGATTAAAGAATTCTGACAATGCATTCATGCATGCAAGGAAATATTTCTGGTCTTTTGGATTCTTATTATAAGAGATCCATAAATTGTCTAAAATGCATTTCTCTTCTTTTGATAAAGAAATGTGTGGAAAAACTTTGAAAGAAATATTACTTGTAGGAAAGCATATAAGTTCTTGATTACCGAATCTAAGCTTGTCTTGGTAATAAAGTCTGTTCTGACTAGATGAAGTCTGAAGTAAAGCAGAAGAAGCAAAGGAATTCCCTGGCGGGATTCCTGGTCTCAAAGGAGGTCTGGACATCTGTAAATGAACATAGAATAGTTAGATCAAAAATCTTTTGAAATAATCATTCTACTTAAAATGTCTGCTGCCTTATTATCTATTCCTTTAATATGCTCAAAATCTATACTAATTCCTGTATTTGTAATTCTATCTACAAAATTTAGCCACCTTCTTCTACTACTTTTCTTGGAATCTAATTTAAGTTTATTATAAAGAAACAATTGTCTTGTTAATCGGTTCTAATCAAAATTTCTTTTCTAGAAATTATAAACAACTCAAAACTATCTAAAGCATAATTAATTGCAAGTAATTTCGCATCTATACTACTTAAATTACCTTTCTCTTTATAGCTACCGCTATTATACCTACATATTCTTTCTGTACTTTTATCTGCGTACTTATTAGGCTTACATAAAAGTATGGCTCCCCATCCTAAAATACTACCGTCTGTTTCTAAAATTAAGAAATCTGTGTCTAGGGGCATTGCTAATTCTGGCAAACTTTTAATTCTATTCTTAATTTCTTGGACTAATTTAACATCTTCTAGATTAAAATGTCTTTGTCCTGTAGGAGAAGTCTTAGAATATAAGGGTCCTGCGATTTTTCCTAAGTCTTTAATAAAGGGCCTAGCATAATTGACTAATCCTAAGAATTTCTGGATTTGTTTCAAGTCTTCTAACTTGTCTGGGAATTCTAATGCTTTCTGTGCTATATGTGGCTGTAAGGAAATCTTTCCTTGTCCTATATTGACTCCTAGGAAATCTATAAATTCTTTAAAAAGAACCATCTTTTTCTTGCTAATTATTAATCCATGATTAATAAATTCTGAAAATATAATTTGCAAGTGTCCTCTATGTTCTCTCCTATTTTTACTGAAAACTAGAATATCGTCTATGTAAGTTACTACAAACTTACTATGTTTATTAAAAATACTATCCATCTTTCTTTGGAAAATGCCTGGGGCGTTCTTTAATCCAAACGGCATGACTAACCATTCAAAGTGTCCTTCTGGACATGTGAAGGTCATCCATTCTATACTATCGGGATGCATCTTGACTTGCCAAAATCCTGACTTAAGATCAAACTTACTAAAAGTCTTACAATTTTGAATTACATTTATAAGAACGGTCTTGTCTGGTAATTTATAAGCATCATCTATGGTATTATCATTAAGTCTTTTATAATTAAATACCATTCTACTTTTACCTCTTACTATTTCTGAATGTTTTCTTACAATAAAAGCAGCTGATCTATGGGACTTGTCGATTTTCTAATTACTCCTAACTTAAGTAAGTCTTGAGTATGCATCTTAAAGTCTTCTAGATCTAAATTGTTGTTTCTATATTCTTACATCTAATTATGTATTACGGGTTCTTAATCTTGATCTCACATGTTACCTTGTCTTTTTCCCAGTATTTTAAAACATTTTCTCCTAAAATTTCCATTTTCTCTAATTTAGATATTAAACTTTCTATATCCTGTTCTGTTATGAGAGTATAATAAATCTTTTCATTATCTAACAAGTCTATTGTATCAAAATCAGATTCTTCTAAATTATTGAATTCATTTTCTAATTCATCCTCTTCTAAATTCTGATTTTCTACTAATTGACATTCTCTTTCTGTTTTACAGGGACATTCTTTCTTACTACAAATAACAGAATTTTGATTTTTAATAAAATCTAAAGAAACAGAGTCAGAAATAAAAAAGATTTTTATTAAAACAGAAGAATCTATTAAGGATTTAAGAAGTTTAATTCTTAGTTAATGAATGAGACTGATATAGTAGATAAAAATTATACTGACGCCTTAGAATTTTGCAATAATTTTCATAAAGAACCCAAAGGCATAACAAAGTTAGATTCACCCAAGTCTTCAGAATCAATTTTAATTAAACAAAATAATTTTATTATTAGTTTGTTAATCTCTTTACATAAGAAGATTGATAATTTAGATAAAACTAAAATAGCAACTTCTTCAAATAGTATAGAAAACGATTTAAGGATTTTAACAAATCAATTAGGACATTTTAATCTTCAGCCTTCAGGTAAAGAAAAAGTAACTAGAAAATTACCTAAAGAATTTAAATTTCCAGGATGAGTTTGACCAACTCTTTTTTAGGTAGATCTAGAACAATAAGTGAAGAATCTTCTAGACCAAGTACATCTAATATAGATAGAACTTTGTTAGATAGATCGTTAAGAAAGCGAGCAATGTAATGATCAAAACATAGAAGAAATCTTAGATCCAGACCAAGATTATCAAAGATTTCAGACCCATGGTTTAAGATTACTTAATCCAGAAGTTTTGTATAATAGAGGAATTTTTGAATCAAGAACCCAGTTCTTTAGACATAATAGGCAAGTCCCTATTCAATGCATAGGTAATCAAGTTAGAAAGTTAAATTTAATTTCAGATGATTCTAGAAAAGAATTAAAAAAGAGAAATTATAAATTTATGCATCTAGGATTAATAGTCATAGGAATTAGAGGATTAGCAAGAAAAATTTAGTCGCAAGACTTTAATTACTATATATGATGAAAGATTCAACAATATAGATAAGAGTCAAATAGCCGACATGGAAGTAGATATGAATAGTAACATAGGTATAATTTATTGTAATCCGGACTTTTTAATGACTATTAAAGACTTTTCGGATAAGATAAAAATAGGAATCCGGACTAAAGGTTATGAAGGCGTAGATAGTGGAGATAACCTATTAGTTCATATAAGATTTTAGGTAGATGTTCTGTAAGCTCAGAGTAAATATAAAATTTACATAGACAAAGTAGTAAATTTAATGAGTAGTAAATGTATAAACATGGTTAAGCCAAAAGAATTTTCGGCAGAACAATTAGCAGGATTAGAATGGGACATGGATAAGTTCTTAGAACAAAAAGACAAGACAACCATTGCCCCTACAGAATCTTTAACTTATAAAGACATACATGGTAGAACTAGTTTAAGATTTATTAATTATGATCAGATAGAAAGGCAAATAGAAGATACTGAAGAAAATGAATCAGTTAGTGAACCTTTCATAGATAATGTCCAGATAGAACTATTAGGAGAAGACATTGATAGAATTATCTATCCTAAAGAATTAGGAATGGACCTTAATAAACAAGAACTCCTTAAACTAGAAGACCAAATGTTTTTAAATAGACAAATTCAGGAGAATGAATACTTATATTATGATTCAGAAAAGAACATTAGACTAGGAACTACTCAAGAAGATTTTAAAGAAGAACTTAATGATAATAGTTCAGAAATATGTTGTGAGAAGAATTTTATGGATACTCAGACTTATAGGACCATAGACGATACCCCTTTTGATAAGACGGTAAAACATGAACCTTTTACATACGGACCAGGATTTCCTCCCAGAGGATCATATAGTAAATATGAAGAAATTCCACAAGACTCTAGATATGTAGCAAAAGGTAGTGAAAGACCTTTAGAGAATAAGATAGAATTCCAATCTGCTGCAAAAGCGCAAATTTTAAATTTGACCGCTCATGATCCGCAGATATGGACAAATGTAATTGAAGTTTGGAAGAATACTATAATAGGTCATTACATTAGAAGTTTCCAAGACATGGAACCTATAGACATGTATAGATATTTAGAGACATTTTTAGGAGAAAGTACAAAGGCTATGTGGGAAGCCTATAAGCGAGATAAGAAAGAAGAATTTGAACAATTAGTTGCCTTAGGAAGTAATCCTTATAATTTTGTTAATAAGATTCAAGTACTTATTACAGGATCAGACCCTAATTCAGGTCAGATGAGTGTACAAAGAAAAGCTATGAGAGATTTAGAACAACTTAGTCTATATAAATGGACTAAGGGTAAGTATGTTAAACAATTTTTAAATGAATACCATTATTTAGTTTCAATTTCAGGTAATACATTTAATCAAGAATTAGGACAGAAGTTATTTCATAAGTTGCCAGGCCCATTAGGATTAGAAATCACAGACAAATGGAATGAATTAACCTCGGTTAAAGAATTTCCAGATAAAAAGTGGAGCATAGGACATAGAATCCAACATGTAATCAGATGCTTAGAAGAGAAATGTGTAACATTACAAATTCAGAAACAACTTAAGAAGACAGACTATAAGTTTTGTAAAGATATTTTTACTCCTCAGACTTATGGTACTTCAAAACCCATAAAGAAAAAATATAGGAAAGACAAGAAGGTTAAAAGAAGACCTTTTAAGAAAAGATACTTTCTTAGAAAATCTAATAAGAGAAAACCTTATTTAGATGAGAACAAACATGTCAGAAAGTTTAAACCAGATAGAACTTATAAAAATAAGCTTAGTTGTTTTGTATGCAATAGCAATGAACATTTAGCAAGAACATGTCCAAAAAGACTTAATAGTTATGATAAGAAGAGCACATTAGTAGAATGTACTAATGAAGATTTAATTCAATTAGATGAGTATATTTCAGACAATGAATCTATTTACAGTATTGTTTCTATAGAAGATAATATAGAAATTCAAGAAGATTCAGATTATGAAGTATTAGAAGAATTTTCAAATTTCAAAATTAGTGAAGATTCAGAATCTGAAGAAGACTTAAATTTCGTACAGACTTCATTAGATGAATGTAATCATAATTGGTTAAAAAAGAAACAGTCTTGATAGTACAGCATGTTTTATTTGTAATTGGTATCCAGCTAGAAAACTTAGAGCTAAATGTTTAGAATGTTATAGAGAAGCTTGTATTAAATGTTTAGAAATAAACAGTTTAATAGAGAAAGAAGACATTAAGCCAGAAATTACAACAGAACAAATTGAGATTTCTGAAATTAGAATTCTTAGAAGAAGAATTGAGAATGTTGAAGACATGCAGAAATTATTAGTTCAGAGATTAGAAATCTTAGAATCTAATAATAAAGGTAAAGCAATAATGATAGAAGAATCAATTCCAGAAAATCCAGAATTAGTTCAGATTATGTGTAATTCAGAAAAGCTTAAGAGTATTAAAGTTAAATGCCAGATTAGAATAGGAGATTATGTTATAAAATGTTTAGGATTAATAGACTCTGGTTGTAGCAGTTGTATAATTAATAAAAAATTAATTCCAGATAGATATTTAGTAAAAGCTAAAAGTCCAATTGAAGCTCAACAAATGGACGGAAAGCATTATACTTATACTGATTTACTAAGACCAAATAGTAAGATTAGTTTTGAGACTAATTGCGGATTAAGTATAGAATATACTTTACCTAGAGATTCAACGTGGGTTAGACCGTTAAATCTTAAAGAATCAGACTTTATCTTAGGATTAAGTTTTTTATTAAAAGACAATGGTAGTGTAACAATTACAAAAGACTTTATACATTTCGTAAACATACATATATATATATATATATATATATATATTTAGCTTTGTTTTAGTCGAGTAACTCGACAAAACCAAAGCCAACAATTTATTTTTTTTAAATCCAACAATTTTTGACTTTATTTTTTTTTTTAAGATTTGGCTTTTGTTTTGTTGATTAACTCTTGAGTTTGGTCCAATTCATTTAGATTATATATATAGAATTTTTTTTTCACTTTGTCCAATTTAAAACCTATCAGGTCCATTGCTTATAGGATCCAAATGTAGATTCTCAATTGAACTATATATTATACAAATATGTCATTATTATACAAATTTTATATGAAGTGTACGCATGAGAACATAATACCACATATTTTAAATAAATGGCAGTAAACAGTTTTATAAAAATTAATATTCATTTGTTTGTCCCAAATTCTAAAATATATTTTTTTCGAGTAGCTCAACAATCTATCATGAAAAAAAAATTTAAAAAAATATATAAATTTTTTCAAGTAAGGTTTGTCGAGTAACTTGATAAAAAAAAATTTCGAGTAGCTTGCCGATTTGTACTGACCAAAAAAAATTTATTGAAAAAATAATTTTGTCGAGTTGTTCGACATCAATTTTTGAGACTTTTTTTTTTATTTATATTAGATTAATCATTTAAGCTGCAATGTTGGACTTCTTTATTTTTATATATATATATTAATGCCTTCTACATGCAATTATTGACTTTTCCTCTTTTATATATATATATATAATATAATATAATTTGGGTGTGTGTTTGTCGAGTTGCTCGACAAACACACACTCATATAAATCAAAATGGGCATTTACATTTCTTTTTTTTTTTTTTTTTTAATACTTTGGGTGTGTGCTTGTCGAGTTGCTCGACAAACACACACCCATATCAATCAAAATGGGCTTTTTAGCCCATTTTGACTTTACCCTTTTTTTTTTTAAATTTCGATTTTAATTCAGTTTACCTTTTGAATTGTAAGGTAAATTTTTTATATTTTTCAAAAAAAAAATTTACATATTATTCTAAATAAATGCTGCATATGTTTAAGAATCAATTTTTTTTAACAAAAAAATTAAGAGTGAATTAGAAAATAATTGTTCACGTCATCGACAACATTACTTTTGAAATTATTTTTTTTATATAGTTTTGTCGAGTGGTTAGACATGGGCTTTTTTTTTTTTTTTTGAGTATATATAATATTAGAGTCTTAAATTTTTTCACTTTAGTTTTTTCCGTCCAATACGACATCGTTTTGACATTGTAGCCGCAATTTTTGAATTGACCTTTTTTTTTATATTTGGCTTTTGTTTTATCGAGTAATTCGACAAAATCAAAGCCAAGATTTTTTTTTTTAAATCTTAGAAAGTCCATTCGTCATTTTTTTACTTATATATATATATATATATATATATATATATATATATATATATATATATTTGGCTTTGGTTTAGTCAAGTAACTCGACAAAACCAAAGCCAACAAATTTTTTTTTTTTTTTAAGATTTGACTTTTGTTTTGTTGAGTAACTCTTGAGTTTGGTCCAATTCATTTAGATTATATATATATAATTTTATTTCACTTTGTCCAATTTAAAACCTACCCAAGTACCATTGCTTATAGGATCCAAATGTAGATTCTCAATTGAACTATATATTATACAAATATGTCATTATTATACAAAATTTATATCAAGTGTACGCATGAGAACATAATACCACATATTTTAAATAAATGGCGAAGAAGCAGGTTTTATGAAAATTAATATTCATTTATTTGTCCCAAATTCTAAAATATATTATTTTCGAGAAGTTCGACAATCTATCATGACAAAAAAATTAAAAAAAATTAATTTTGTCGAGTAACTTGACAAATTTTTTTTTCGAGTATCTTCTTGATTTGTCATGACCAAAAAAAAATTATTAAAAATATAATTTTTCGAGTAACTCGATATCAATTTTTTAGACTTTTATTTATTTATATTAAATTAATCCTTTACGCCGCAATATAATTTTGTATAATTTTGTTAAGTCATTATTGTATTGATAATAATTTACTAGATTGTTATTGGTTGCCATGTTTAATACCAAAATGACATCTTTGAACATGTGAAATGTTTTAGTAATGCTTTGTAATGTGATTCTTTAGCAACTAAATGTGATGAAATATTTTTATTATGTCTTCATATATATCTATAAAAATCAGACTAAACTACTAATTATAGAATTTCTCATAACGATAATATCAAAAGCGGTACAAAACACAAGATTACAAATACGTCACGTGCAACGCACGCATTAAAAACTAGTATATATATATATATATATATATATTTCAAAGCTAGTGGATGTTACAATATTTTTTTTTTGTTGCAAAAATAAAATACAAATAAATAGTAAATTGACAAAATAGAAAATAAAAAATAATGACGTGGACTGAGAATGTTAATTTATTTTCATTTATAAAAATTGTTATTTAAATAACCAATTAGGGCTTAAATTATTTTATTATTATTTAATTTTTTAATTTTTTTTAGAATTTCTTTTTTTTTAATAATTTTATAATTTTATCTTTTATTTGTTAAAATTTAAAATTTCTATGAATTAAGAATTTAGAAATTTGGTTTTAAAAATGTTTATTTTTTAGAATTTATTTTTTAAAATTTTTATTTGAATAAATTTATTTCCTTGTTTTGAATTAAAAATTAATTTTGAGTTTTGTGTTATAAATTTAATTTTTTTTTCGAAAATGCATTTTCAAAAACAACATAGTAAACAAGTTTTGGATGTTTTGTAAAACTAAATGTTGAAAACAGCTTGAAAACAATAAAGAGAACAAACCCGATTTTGGGTAAAATTTTGAATGTAAGGTTTCAAATGGATTATTTTGGACATTTTAAACTTAAAACATTAAGTAGAGGCCTTTTAATCAAAAACTTTGGTTGACTAGGCTTTTTAGCCAAATTCTCCGATTATGGTTTCTTACTTAGAGTTTCATTAGGCGTGAATAAATCGTTAAAATTATCCATTTCAAATTATGCATTGTCGTACAATTGCAATACCCACGTTTGTTTTTAGTCGGAAATGTAATGTAATTTCTACTATTATAATCCACTTTCATTCGGGATGGAAGCTGACTTCATTTGCATTTATGTAACGTTTGAAGCAAGATTTCCTAAACATCTTGTGCTCATCCAATAACTTACAATTCAAGTTCGTGATGACATTATCGGGTGAGAAAGTGGTAATTATGCCCCCAAAAATCATTTGTGTGGTGGTATAAGATATTCACCAACTTGAAATAAAAAAAATAAAAAAAATTGACCAACAATGTGTCAAATCGACTTACAAAATGGGATCAGAAGATCACATAAAGTGTGTCACATTGGCTTATAAATGGGTCGCAAATATTCTTACAAAAATGTCGTAGATGGTAGAAAAATAAATGACAAATGGTCCCATGCATGAGTTAAACAATAAATATATTAAAATTGGATAACTAGAAGTTTGGCGGACAAAGATCACATGAAGTGTGACGACTTACAAATAAGTCACATAAAATTATAAACAATTGAAAGGGTCACAAAAACTGATAAATGTCAAATAAATTGTTATGGCGAATTACAGATGGGACACTCCAAACTTTTAACTTTTTAAAAAGGTTTACAAAAATTGATAAAGATCACATAAAGTGTGACGTTTATAGGTCACATAAAACTTACCAAAATGTTGCAAATACTGATAAAGATCGCATAAAATATTGAGACAACCTACAAATGGGTCACAAAAAACATTTCACTGTTTGAATAAGAGTCACAAAACATGCTAGTGGAGAATGTCCCATAAGTTTAACATTGAATTCCAAAAAGGGCACACGAACTAATAAAGGTGATAAATTTTGAAATGAGTCAGGTGATATATGAAATAAAAATAAAATTGAAAAAACACAAAAATTTGAATATCGAAAACACATGAAAAAAATAAAAAAAAATAGCATATCCGGTCCTCCAACCTTTAAAAATGTAAGGGACGTACCCCTATTTTTCAAAATAACACCTAACATCTACAACGTTTGAGGAAAATAGGTATGAAAGGTCCTTTATAACAAAATTATCCTCTCCTTTAAATAAACAAAAAAACAAAAGACGAGAAAAAAGAAAGAGAGGAATAAAAAATAACCATATTCACCCTCCAAAAATGAAGAACAACAAAAGGGCTTTCTTCTTCTTTCACCACCCACCACCCACCACCCACCACCCACCACCTACCACCAAAAAGGGCACACGAACTAATATAGGGTGATACATTTTGAAAAGAGTCAAGTGATAATATAGGGTGATACATTTTGAAAAGAGTCAAGTGATATATGAAATAAAAATAAAATTGAAAAAACACAAAAATTTGAATATCGAAAATACACATGAAAAAATTAAAGGAAAATAGCATATCTGGTCCTCCAACCTTTAAAAATGTAAGGGACATACCCCTATTTTTCAAAATAACACCTAACATCTACAATGTTTGAAGAAAATAAGTATGATAGGTCCTTTATAACAAAATTATCATATCTTTTAAATAAACAAAAAAACAAAAGACAAGGAAAAATTAAGAGAGGAATAAAAAATAACCAAATAAACCCTCCAAAAATGAAGAATAACAAAAAGATTTTCTTCTTCTTTCACCCCACCACCTACCACACTTATCATCACCACCACTACCACCACCAAAAAGGGCACACGAACTAATATAGGTGATACATGTTGAAAAGAGTCGGGTGATATATGAAATAAAAATAAAATTGAAAAAACACAAAAATTTGAATATCGAAAACACACATGAAAAAATCAATGAAAAATAGCATATCTGGTCCTCCAACCTTTAAAAATGTAAGGGACGTACCCCTATTTTTCAAAATAACACCTAACATCTACAACGTTTGAGGAAAATAGGTATGAAAGGTCCTTTATAACAAAATTATCCTCTCCTTTAAATAAACAAAAGAGAAGAAAAAAAAGAGAGGAATAAAAAATAACCAAATACACCCTCCAAAAATGAAGATTAACAAAAAGGCTTTCTTCTTCTTTCACCCCCCCACCACCACACTCATCATCACCACTACCACCCCCCTAAAATCCAACCATCGCCAACATCCAATCACCACCCATGGCCAATTACTGCCATATACAAGCATCCACGAAACGTGTTTCTTCGCAGTATCTTCAACTTCAAACATCAAACACGTTCAATATATCAATATGTACGAATATTATATACGCAGTGGATATCACAAGCACTATATATGTATGTATAAAAATGACAAAACATGAGAGGGATCGGGGGCAACACTCGGGGGTGTGCGATGGTGCGACCACACGGGATCTCAACATTATAGGGGCACCAAAAATAATTTATTATGTGCTTGTATATATTTAAAATTTTCATTAATTTTAAAAATTTAGAATTTTTTTTTATTATAAGATTTTAAATAATTATAAACTTTCTCAAATATTTAAAATGATGCTTCAAATAAAATTAAAATATTTTATTAGAATATTTGTAAGCTTTCTCAAATATACCATAATACTTATCAACACGTATGGTTATTTAAAACAACGAAATGTCTTGAGAGCCTCGAAATTGATTAAAAGAAACTAATTATTAATAAGTAATAACGTTCTCATAAATGAAGAGGGAGTCGAAAAGTTTATCGGCCAGTTATCAAGAAGACTTATATGGTCTGTTTGCCAAAAAAAAATTATAAGTATCTCTGTAAAGAAGACGGGGCCAAATAGTTTTTTCAATCTCTTGAAAATATTAAAGGTTCATGTTCTTTAATGTTTAATCAATCTTTATTTTTCCTATTTATTGTATAACTGCTGAATAGTCTGAAAGAAAAGCAGGTAATTAAATCTACATATATTCTAGTTTGTTCGTCCATACTTAATTTTTTATTTTTCTCATAGTCTCCTAGATAGATAATGACTTTTATTTAATATTATTTTATTTATAATTCCTCTATATATTTGTTTGATTGGTGGTACGTAGGTTTTTGAGGAAATAAGATAACTTTAATTAAGCCTATAAAGCTTTTGTCAGTTTAATCTTTAATCAGGTGCTATACTTCAATTTTTGCGATCTCATTTGTCCTTTATTTAATTAATTACTTTCATAACTTTCATTTTTGTCATAAAAGTTTAAAATGCATCCTGGAAAACAACAATCAAGATTTGAAAAACAAAGGAAAAAAAAAAAAGAAAAATTGAGAAGTTGATAGTCTCAAAAATGTGCTCTTGATAGATTTATTGTTAAAGAAGCCAAAAATGTAGACCAAAAACTGGAAATGAAAAAAATGAAAGTGATGAAAATGAAGATGTTGAGAAAAATTTGAGACTTAATGAAAATGATAAAAATAAAGATATTGGTAGTGAATTTCTTAAGGAAAATGATATTAATGAAGATGTAGATGGTTTAATTCATAATAAGTCCATTTCCATCAACATCAATAATCCAAGAACTTGGGATAATCTTGACATAAAATCTATAGATTTGTAAGTGACAAATGATCCTACAAAAGATCTTTCACTAGAAAAATGTCCTAAAGATAATTTGTCCAGATGTTTCTCTTCAAATTTTTATACTTGTTATTTATCAAATGGTGAGAAACGTGATAGGCCATGGCTGATTTATTCAAGTGGTCTTGATAGAGTTTTTTTTTTTTTTTTGAAAGTTATTTTAAATAGGTTTACATAAAGGAAGACGATTAATAAATGAAGGATTTAGTAATGTGTAAAAAAATAAACAAATATTTAAATGTCATATTTTGCAATGAAACATTATTATTAGAATATAATTTATTTTTTCTTAATATATTTATTAGTTACAAGAAAGGGACGCCATTTTAAATTGTTGTACAAGGCATCCAAAATATTAGGACCGGCCCTGAGGGGATCTCTCCTTTTTTGCCCTTTATGCCATAAATAGTAGAAAATGGGAGATTTCTCCCGTCTTCTTTTTTTTTTTTTTTGTGCAAAAAATGGTGGTGAGGGTATTTGTAGTCATGGGGTGGTTGTAAGTGTGGTGGTGGCAATAAGTTTAGGGCAGGTGGGGAATTGGGGTGTAAGATGATTGGTGAGGTAGGTGATGGTTGGATATGAAGGAAGAAATGGATCGCTTTGTTATTCTTTATTTTTGTGGGGTACATTTAGTTATATTTTTATTTTTATTTTGCTTTTAATTTTTGCTTATTTAGATACGAGGACAATTTCGTTGTAAAAGACTTACTCTAACTATTTTCTCAAACATTGAAGATTTTCAGTACTACTTTTAAAAATTGGAAATATATCTCTAACGATTTTAAAAGATAGGAAATCAAATATGCTATCTTCTCATTTCAATTAACTTTTGCCCAACACATAAGGCAATAACCAGTGAATCATATACATGAAAAGATAAGAAATCTACTTTTGCACCAAATTCTCTAACGATTTCAAATTAAGAAATACACGGACATAAATCAAATAAAGAAATGCTTTTGTTCATTTCGATCAAAAAAAAAAGAAATGCTTTTGTTCATTTTTGGTTATATAATTTACGGTTTCTAAGAATAAATATAGGGTGTGTTCGATTTTGATTAATATTAGATTTTTTAAAAAGTTGATAAAATATGTAGTTGAACAATTGTAAAAACACGTGGGTCCTATAAAATATATGGTTAAAATTAATTATTGACTAGGATTTCATATTTTTATCAAAATTTTAATTAAAATCAAGTGGGTCCATAGTATGAAATTTGTAGTGATTTTGGTAGATTTGTATGTGTGGATATTACACCAACTACTTATCAATATTAAAATAATTCTAATTCTAACATATTAGCTTATTTATTTAAAAAATATTGCATTTTTAAAAATAAATTAATTATTTTAATATTCAATTAATATCCAATTAAAATCAGATTAAATCGTAAATTACACATTACCACTTTAACCCTCCTAGATTTACGCACCCACTACAGTGAAAATCCCCCAAATGTGAAGAAACTTCCCATTATCAAACATGTGCAATTTTTTCAGAATCTCTGCAAATCATCGTCCGAAATCCTAAATCGTAGTGCATTTTTCAACATTTTTTGTCTCGTTTGAACAATGGAGATTCCAAATCGCCGATTGACAATGTCAAAAAAGAGCGTCGCCTGGTGGAGAAAACATACCGTAGTCCATTGCTTCCAGCTTCCTGTGAATAGCCTTCTCTACACCTACTAAAGGTGCCAAAACGAAAGAGACAACGAAGATGCAAAGTAGGAGTAGAACAGCCATTGATTTTAACAATTCTATGTTTGTTAGTTTACGTCCTGTCATGACAATCTTAACTCAATTAGGCGAATGGAAATCTGTATAAAATGTTTTTTTTTTCTTACATAATATATATCTATAGGTCTGTTACAGTACATTGTATATATTAATATTTAACTTGTTGAAGTTTAAATTTGGTTTGGATGTTGTAACAGTTGTAACAGATTATGTTTAATATCAATGTCTCGATGTTGTTGTTACAAATGGTATTGTGTATGAATGTTTGATACATATGTTACAGGATGTTTGATACAGATGTTACAATTGATGTTGTTTATCAATGTCTGATACAGATGTTACAATTGATATTTTGTAGCAATGAATATGTTATTGAATATGTTACAGATGTGGTTATGTTATTGTACCATCACATGTTACGTATGTTAAAAATAATTGAATCATTAGTTATATTTGTTTTCATTGTTACATTTCAATTTCATTCAAATGTTACGTTGTATCAATTTGTTTTAGAGTCGTGTATGTATGTAAATACGAACTTGTTGAGATTTAGAATTGGTTTTGCAGTTGTAACATTTGTAACAGATTCTTTCTAATATTATGGTCTGATACAAATATTACAAATTCTATTGTGTATCACTGTCTGATACAAATGTTACAAACGATATTCTTTATCACTGGATATGTTACATATGATATCATGTTATTTTATCCAGCACATGTTACATGTATTGGTATTCTCTACCACTGACGTTACATATGTTACAACTGATATCCTCATGAGTTTTAATATGTATCACTGATGTTATATATTATACTAGTTTTGCACTATTTTAAAATAACTGTATCAAACATCAATTATGTAAATGTATCAAAACACTTTATTAATGCTATGACAATGTATTCAATTCCATGAAGTAAAAAATTACGAACACAAGAACACATTAACAAGATATCAATTATCATTATGCATGTTGATCAATCCCAATTGATGTTTACACGTTCTCTTGTTGTGCCCATATCGTCAACATCTTCTACACTTTATAACACGGTTTCGTTCACAAACTGATCTAGCATAGTCACAATTGTATAAGTCTTTATTGATTTTGTCACTGCGTTTACGGACTCCGCAATATTTGACGTCATCGTAGTGTACCGTTAGTTGGCATATAAGCTCTCGACCACTTACAATAGCCGACCATATCCTTCGTAAAATATATTGTAATACACACATCAATTCATGATAAAATAGAAAAACACGCAAATGTAACATACGAAAAACCTAACATACGCAAATGTGACATAAGAAAGTGTAACATAGGCATCCAATGTAACATAACGTGAAATGTTACTTAAGCTACAGATTGTGATCAAAAAAATTAAAAATTGAGTTATAATAACATAAAATAATATGTTGCAAACACGCAAATGTAACATACGAAAAACGTAACATACGAAAATGTAACATAGGCGATTGTAACATACGCAAATTATTTAAATGTAATAAATATTTGCGCAAACCAGAAATTTCCAAATTTTACAAGATCATATTAGAAATATAATGTAACATATGGAAATATTCTCAATGTATCATAAACATAAAATATCATGAATTCTGAGATTTTTTGTAACATTTTCGTTTCAGAGTGATAATAACACAAAATAATATGTTACACACATGTAAATGTAACATGTGTAAATATAACATACAAAAATGTAACATACGCAAATGTATCTTACGGATTGATCAACTGAGAGAAATTTTTTACAGATAATTTCATAAAATTGTTACAATAACTACCTTATGTTATTATTCTGATAACAGATGTTATTATTCTTCATGGACTTGAAACTTTTCACGTCTTGATATTCTTCGCAGACCGATCTTCTTCACGAATGATGTTATTCACGAGAATGGTGTTCTTTCTTTCAGACTCATCTTCTTCGCGGATTTTTTAAAATTTTTTGTTTTCTACTTTGGCCAAGAATAAATTAGATTTCTAATTTAATGGAATAACGGAAAATCTCCATTTTTCCAGGTTTCAGTTACAGCTATTAATTATAGTTTGTAATTAATATATTAATATATTAAATTATAATAAATATATTACCAATAAAATATTTTTAGAGTTTAAATAACATAAATGACTTTTTTGAAATTATTTCAAAGAGGGTGTCATTCTTGAAAAAAAAATCCCTTTGTATAGTACCTAGGTTGTAGATGCGATTTTTTGAGGATTCGGATCAATTACACCAGAGGTCCCTAATTAAGGACTGGAATCCATTTAAGACCCAGACCCAAACTAAGGTCAATCTAAAGCCCAATCATCAACTTAATCTTCTACATACGACACCGTATCCAGGTTCCTCCTAACCCAAGAATACTCTGGAATGAAATTCTTAAAACCCTAACTCGTCATTGTCTGAAAGTTCAAAAACCCTAGCTGAAAAACCTTAATTTGCATGTGTATGTACACACGCCTATATAAATATAAAGAGTACTTGAAATTCGAAACGTTATTATACCAAAAATGGCTGGCGGAAGAATGCGGGAGCTATTGAGGAAGTACGGGAAGGTGGGATTGGGCGTGCATTTTTCAGTCTCAGCCGCCTCAATCACCGGTCTGTACGTCGCCATCAAGAACAACGTCGATGTAGAGTCCATGTTTGAAAAAATCGGCATGCCCAGCCTCGGCAAGCAGCCGAAAGAAGGTGAAATCCCTAAACTGCCCTCATCGGACACCGAAATTACTGCCATTGATACTCATGCCTCCTCCGACGGGTTCGTAATGGAGCAACCGGTAATGAATGATGTGAAGAAGGAGAGAAATCGGACTACTGAGCTGGTGGCTTCGAGCGGTGGGGCTTTTGCGCTCGCGCTTTTGCTGAATAAGGCTCTGTTTCCGATTCGGGTTCCAATAACCTTCGCGCTTACGCCACCCATAGCAAGGTTTCTTGCCCGCCAGAATATTATCAAGAACAGTGTATGATCTCCCATGTATTGTTTTATTTACCTATCTTTTACCACATTATGTTCTGTTTGTGGTCTGTGGATTCGAATAAATGCGAGCCTGTGAATTATATGTCTTGTTGTTTAATTTATACATATAATTTTGCAAACAGCACGTTTGGTTGTGCTTAAAAGCCACAGTGCCAAAAATAAAACAAACTTAAAAACTGCACTTAAGCACGACCAAATATCCTCTAATGTTATTTCGTCTATGGCTCCTGCCTGAGTCAAACTACAAGTTTTTCAGCACAGTGTACAGTGTTATTGTTGCAAGTTTATGCAGAAATAGTCATACATTGCGGGATAGTGTACATTATGGAAATCTAATAAATTATATGTTTTGGAAATCTGTGAAATCAATCTTGGTGTTGCTATTTAAGCTGAACTGTAGAAGTTGGAAAACTAGGGGAAACTGAAACTTTGTGCGTAGCAGAATGTGGCATATCTTAAGTTTAAGCTCGGATATTGCTATAATACTTTGTTGTTGTCCAGGAAAAAAAAAACTTGCGCTCTGTTTGATTAGGGAAGAAATTTTATTATTTTTAACTTTGAGGAAAGAAAGAATGAGATGGAGATGGATGTTCATGAGTTTGAGTTCCATTGTGGTTCAGTATTGATCAACATTGGATGTTGGCGTTGAGATGAATCCAAAGATGGTTTCTCTGGCTTGATGATTTTGAGCAGTGCTAAGTATTTATTGCGACCACATTGGGTAGAACTCACACTTAAAACCGAATTTAAGGGCAGGGGCCTAAGTGGTTACAAGCCCACAAGCTTAACTTAGCGATGGGACACAATTACAGTCATTATATTCTATCCCTCCTTTAAAAACCAACTTCTATGGCGGTCCACATTTCTAAGTAGGTGACTTTGATGAACCGTCCTTCTACTGGAAGTAGATCTCCTAAGTCACTCGTCCACAACGAGGGTCATCCTCAAGTGTCTCACCTGATAGCAATTGTTACAACTACATATTAGGTAGAAGTTACCTTTAAAACTGTCCTGGGAGATGAGGGTGCCAAAGTGGTTATAGTCCCACAAGCCAAAACTTAACTTAGTGATATGGGACAATCATTACAATATTTATGAGTTTGTGGACTTCCCATCTTCAAAAGCTCAAAACATTTTTTTTCTGTAAAGTCTATCGAACCTTGAGAAAAGAAGTAAATAAACTCCAAGCCTCGTTTTTGTTCAAACCATTGATGATATTGTTTGGTAAGTTGGAGCGGAAGAAAAAAAAGCTTAACTTCCCTACCACCAAAGTCGTCCTAAGGGATTACTATATAATCCTAGAGATGGGATGGGTAGTTTGTTTATCATAGTATGAGTTTGAAGTTGATGATAATGGAAACAGAGATGGCCACAAGTTTTTGAATCTGTTCGGCTAGTATTCAATTTGCCAAGTGCTAGAATATTTTGCTTCAACTTTTCTTGATCATTCTTAACTAATAGACGTAACTCGTTGTACCATCCCAATATAAATTATCGTTTGTGAATGTCATAATCGATAATTTATGGTGGAGATAGTACAACGGGTTATAAGTCTCTGTTAGTTAAGAACGAGCAAGAAAAGTTTATGCAATATATTCTAGAACTAACTGTTAGTCAAAAGCCAACCTTCATTTGCTCCTGACTGAGACAACATTTGTATATTTATTCTTATGGTGGGGTTCGGTTAATAGAGGAAGCGGCTTTCTTGTGCCTTATATCGACGTGTATGCTATGCCTTTTCTGTGACTGGAATCCAGTGCTAGAGGCATCAAGATCCAAACCTATGCGAGGCTTCTAAATCTGGTTTTGGTGCAAATAAAAATGTTTTTCCAGCGTAGTTTCATCTTTATGAGTTATTCCATGTCCTTTTTGTGGGGTGTAAAACCAAGAACTTTAAAAAATAAATAAAATAGTTACTGTATTTTTAATGTTGTTTCTCATTCATCACACTGGAATGTTTAAAAAGTTAAAGGTTATGTTTGTCACATTATCAAAGCTGCTAGTTTTCGAATGGAAGGAGACAGAATCACGGATAGGAAACAATGTTGAAAGTGCAATGACTATTGAGTAACAACGTTGAAACTACAGTCAGGGCGGTTTTGTAATTTTCAGGGCCTGAGATGAATTCTATAAATTAGGTCTCCAATGGGCCTCCCTAATTATAGTATGCATTCAAAATGAACAAAGTCTTTTACGGAAAAAAAAAATTACAAATTGATGGGCCTGGCTTCACATAATTTCCTGGGTTTTACATAACTTTTTTTTTTTTTAGATGGGAAAAATATAGGCCCCTTCGATTTTGGGCCTAAGGCGATGGCCTTACTCGCCTCGGGCCAGAAATGGGCGTGGTCATTGAGGTTTTTAAATGGTTGATAAGATGTCCGTCTTCCTGACAAAAATAAGGAGACATATTTCTCCAATTTTCATTGAGATTTTTAAATGGTTGATAAGAGGTACGTCTTCCTGTCAAAAATAAGGAGACATATTTCTCAAGGAAATTGGAAGTTTTAAAGCTTAATTTTCTCGTGTATAACCATCAATTGTTTAGTGTTTAGCATTTGGGATTTGATTTCTCAATGTATTTAACGATATAAACCGGACATCATGGAAGTGGAAAGGTGATTCATATCTATAGATAGTAATTCTAATAAGATTTCATTCTTAAACAAAAAACCTTCTTTCGGATTTTTTTTCATCTATTTCATGACTAAAAAGATGGAAGGATGTATAACATGTATTGCATTAATTTTGATCATAGCATCTCAATTTATATTTCGAATGGATGGATGCATACCATGTATGGCGTTAGTTTTGATCATAGTATCTCAATTTATATGAAATGCAAGGTTTTAAGAATAGACACATATGTTCCTCCTATCAATATCGAGCTCAATCTAGTATATTATTCCCTCCGTCCTACAAAGATAGACTCATTTCTTTTTTCACACAGATTAAGAAAACATATTTAATATAATTGAAATTATAAATTTTTCACACTTTTTCTATTATACCCCATTTAATACTAGTCATTCATGAATCTAACAAATTTAAATACTGTTTTGGGTTGATAACAATGTAAATTAAATAAAGGTATATATTGGAAAATCAAAAATTTAATACACCTCTATAAAGTAAGTTACTATAATTTGAGACAGAGATAAATAAGGAAAGCAATTCTATCTTTCAGAGGACGGAAATTATAAGATAATTGAGACTTTTTCAAAGTCCAAAATTCCAAATTACAATTAAACAATCTCTCTCTCTCTTTCAAGTCTTATGTTAAATATTCGTTCTACTATCTAGTTTTAAATTATTTTCATCTTACATAATTTTGAAAATCCTAACAGTTTGCAATATTGAAAATGTAAATTACAATATAAACACTAATATATCAAAGAATTTATAATCATAACAAATCAAATAGCAAGCAAATTGTGCCGGAAAATTTTAAATTGCAAAAAGAAAAAAAGAAAAAAGGTGACAAAAATAATGAGACAAATGTTATAGTATTGCCAGCGTCCATGACATGAAAAGACGCACAAGTTGCATTACAGATAGAAAATCACTGGAAAAGTACAGACCCACCCAAAAAGGGCAAAAGAAAAATAGAACCAAAAGTGACACCAGAACATAAATGCATCACTTATTTGAATCTTATCAGCTTGTTTTTTCATGAGAGCCAGCTGAGAAATAATGCACATTTCAATGCCATTTTCTACATAATACGAGTAAATAAATGTACAATTTGCTTGACAAATCTATTACAGCAGAACATTTTCTACAGAATACAACAAAATGAATTTCATTAAGCGATCTTGAATAAAAAATGGTCTTGACAGAAAGTATAACTGTCCATTTTAGAGGACGAAAACAGAAAACGAAGGAAAAAAAACGATTCCAGCCACAACTGAGTAGCCAAATCCACAACAAGCTGCTCATTTTTCAATTTGTTAGTTCAGGGAATTTTACAAAGTATAACACCGGATACTACTTCAAAAAATTGATGCTGATAATATTGAGCATGATATTACAGTGTCTAATGTCCATTGTAAAGTATCTCGTTTTAGAAGCATCTCGAGCCTTCACATTGCGAGTATTCAAAATTTAGAGAAACCCACGAATTGGAAAGGCTGACCTCTTTGGGGCTGATTAAGAAGCACAAATGGTCCTTTTAAGACCACTGCTACAACTTTTGCAAGTGCTTGAATTCCTGACAGTCGGCTCCAACTTCATTTAAAGCTAAGAAAAGTTTTGGCACAATTTTATCCAGCATCAGCTTGAAACCAACTGAATTTGAGTTACCATTGCTATTACTGCTAATAGAAGCATCCTCTGTGAGTGAGCCGATCAGGCGTCCCTTCATATAAGCATCACACGCCTTGAGAATATAGTAGCCGCGTCTTCTAAAATGCTGGATGACAAGCTCTCCAAAGTCCTGCAAACAATTATGCGGTTACATTATAAGGAAACTAGTTCATTGCTTAAAAAATGTTTTAAAACCTAACATACATCAAAGTTACTGGGAATATACGAAGAAGACAAAAAGGGGGGGAAAAAAGAAAACAACAAAAAGAAAGACGAATAGTATGTTGAGGGTGAATATTTCTGGGGATGATAGTTTGGACCAGCACTCTCAACATAGATAATAGGTTTAGAATTTAGATCAGCTAAGCCTAGGAAAAAAAACAATCTCCCTAACCATTGTCATTGAAGGTTCTGGGGAAAATTTACCATCAGGTCAATTTTCTAAGACATTTTCCAGATGTTCCATAGAAAATAAAATAGCTTGCCTACTGAAAAGCAATGTAAATTTGTGAACAAAGAACTCAGCCAAAGTCAAATATCTATGATTGTCCAAGGAAAATGATGCAACAGCAACTTGGCAGGCAAAAATGAGTTAAATTTGGTTTTTATCACCTTTGGAGGTTTCCGCATCAGATACATCATTGTCTTACAGTTCAACAGAAATGTATTCTCATTGTATGACAAGGAATTTTTCTCCCCTTCAGCTGTCCCAATTTGTTTATCATATCCCGCTTCATTGAAATATGGCTTGGAATTTAGAACTAGTCCCTGGAGTGAAACCAGCACTTGAAGAATGCTTGAGGATGAAGGATCCCAGACCTCGTTTCCTCTGCCTGTCCAGGTATTCAAAAGACTGAGGCAGACTTTGCCTTCCTCGTACAAATTTGGATTTATTCGCCACCCTCCAGAATGATAATATGCTGACTGCATATAGAGCAATGAAGATATTTGTATATAAAAGTTATACATCAGTATGGATAACGCAGAGGGGTTTGATCAGCATCATTAGTTTCAAGTGCAAAGAAAGACTTGTGAAAACAAAGAAATATCATGTTCTCTTACAGGTGGAACGTCGGGATATTCTGGTGGGAGGTGAAAATCAAAGAAGAAAAGGCCATCTTGATAAGGTGTACCATAAGCTCCAACTATCACCGCCCTCAAAAGATCCATTCTATCTTCATATGCACGCACATATATCCCCTCTGTTTAAAATATTTTTACTTTTAGAATGAGAGCTGCTGTTATTGTTTCAACATGATAACAAGAATTCAAAATAGGACGGGGAAGTTAGTGACTGAATACCAGGCAGATTATTTTGAAGAATGTTCCAATCTTGTTGAACTTTCTTGAGCCACTTCCTACCAGCGTTATTCTGTAAATTACATTAATCTCAGTAACACAAAAATCCCTTGGAGCAGTATTATAAGATTTTCAAAGATGACAACACTAATGAAAAAAAGGATGACCAATAGGAAACAGAAACGTGCATAATCTTCTTGTCCTAATTCTTTCATTCTTCTTTTTCTTTTTCTTTTCTTTCGGGAGTAGGATGGTTGTGTACCAAAATGCAAACTAACCTGTCCATGTGCACCAAGAAAATAATGGTCATGAGGATCTCTAACAATATCAAAGCCTTTGAACCTAGAAGCGTCCTCGTCACATGGGGCTGGAGCTGCTCCTAACGGTTTCAAGTTACAAAGAGCTTCAGCAATTTCTAATAAATCTTGGGCTTCTGCTGCATCATTTTCCTCTCCCTTGCCATTAGTCGGTAACTTTGCAAGAAGATTGTCACTTTCACTAGGTTTCTTGGAGCTCAATTCATCGTTTGGGTCTCTTTCTAGAGTGGATCCCTCAGATTGAAGTTCATCTTCACTTCTGGAATCCAAATCCATTAGATCCGCGTGCTTCCGTCCCCTTGAAAATATTCCAGAGGCAAGTCTAGTCACAAACCCAAGTGCAGCAAGGGGAATTGAGAGAGCTCCATTCTTTCCAGAATTTTCTGTGTTGCTCTCCTCAGATTCCAGTCTGATGTCACTTGCATTGTCTGTCCTGAGGTCCTAAATACCAACATGCAAATACAGTGAATCAACAAAAATGAACAAAAATATTTCTGTAGAAATAAGAATAATAGGAAATGGCATTTCCAGCTTTTATCAACCAGCATATGAAGTAATTACATACAGATCAAATTCCACAAGACATATCTATTTGCTTGCCAGCCTTTAATATAAAATGTGACTACACATTTGATATAACACAGTCACATTACCAACAGGAATAAAATGGTAGAAACAACATTTTTGCATTAATAAGATAATAAAGCCACATGTTGGTAATGACTTTCGAAGAAAACAGTGTTACAAAGTTTGCCAAAGTGCTTAAACGACGCTTAAACTAATTGGCTCCAATGCATTCTGATTGTTACATCAGGTAACTTCATTTACTTCAGATTTTTATCGCTCCAACTCCAAATATCAACCCTCAGAATTTTCATTTTAAAAGCGCAGCAAAGAATAATTAGCTCTAGAGTAGACAAAAAAGGACTCTGGTATAAATGGTGGATTATCAGTTACTCTCAGATTGTGTCTCTAATTCTCCCACAGAGGTTAATGAAACATTTGAGAAAAGATAACTCTCATTGTAGTAAAGCTTCTGCCCTTGGGGGGTTCCTCATCAGAATACATTTGTAGAAAAAAAGAGACCCATGGCCTAGAATTGGCTCATAAGAAACTCGTTTGATTCGAATTAAAAGGGGAAAAAAAGAAAAGAAAAGAAACTTCCATGTTTGATATTCAATCAAATTAAGCAGGGCTCACTAAGCCATTTAGCGTGAAAAATACATAAAGACACCAAACTATTCAAGCTCAACAAGAGCTCCTTTGAGATTGGTCATAACCTAAACAGGCAGGAGTAGAAACAATTATAAGCTTTCTAAGAAATCGAGGCAAGACTTAACGACCTATGGTCTGCTAAACGGAAGCAGATATCTAAGAACTTCCATTGCAAGACAATGTGGATTCTTCATATAAGGATCGTTCAAATCAGGTTATATGTTGTTGGGCCAGGTCAACTATTGTAGATCCATCTCCCAAATAAACTGGACATGATAATTTTTTATCATCCGGCTCGAGTAACACTCAGAAGAACCAAATGAATCAACGAAAATCTACCTGTTGCCTATATATTAAAAAGTAAGCTTTTGCATCAATACAAAGCCAAAAAGAGGCTGATAATAAAGGCTTTTCAAAGAAAATGATTTTGTAATATTCTGAAGCTAAAGTAAATTAATTAATGGCCACTTCCAGCAACCATTTACCTGCTTGGAATTCTCAACAGTCTCCGATGATTCGCTCTCAACAGTTTCCCAGCTAGCTGCATCTTCGTTAGCTTCACTTCCGGTGGCAATAGACTCATCGTCATCACGACCAACAACATAAATTGCCTGCGGACCAACCTGATATAACAACAGAGATTTTCAACCAAGAACGATGTCAAATTCTTTTCTTTTTATGGCAAAAGAAACTATGGTAAATCTCAACTAGATGAAGTGTTATCGCAGGAGTAAAAGAAATATAATTATCTCTACAACCAATCTTCATGCATAATTCAATATAAATTTAGATGGAACAAATGGGAATACAAAATTTAGGAACTTTGCAGTCCAGGTATCACGAAGATTCAACTTTCTTCTTCTAATTACATTCTCTATGCCCACAAGTGTACAATAGTACAGTTAACAAATAACAATGGTAAAAGTAATATATGAATCCAGATGATAAAACCAGAAATTTCAACCATTCAAGTTGTGAAACATTATGGAGAAGGGGGAAGACAAAAAGATATACAAAACAAGTAAAACAGCTTTAGAGTGAAAATAATCTCCCAATTTAAAACGAAATAACAAGGGAAAATTCTAGTTAAAAACAGAGTAACATGGGAAACTTCCAATTAAAATAGAGAAAGTATATTTCGGAAACCCTGAAGGTAAACATACCATTGATACCATCCCATCAGCCCAGGTAACTTCAATGTCACCATTTTTTAGCCCAGTGATGTTCCCAACCCAAGAGAGATCTGAAAATTCACTGGGTACATCATCAGCGGATGAGCTCTGTACCTTCTTACTTCCGGGACGCCTTTTCTTATCTTGCTTAGACTCATTTGAACTAATATGCTGGTTTGGTTCTTCAACAGACTCCACGAAAGAATCCATTTTTCCGGGCACAGAAACAGGCGACAACCGAACAACTACATCTCCATAACAATAGTCATAGTCAGGATGACCCTCTAGCTCATAAACACTCACCATTTCCTCTTTATCAAACTCTCTGGGGTCCTCTGCCCGGGCAACTGGTTTTAACCACCTAACACAAGCTGTCCGCTCTCTAGCATTGACACTTTTCACTACTCCAACACGTCTTATCTCAACAGCATTGTCACTATCATCAGCAGCCTTCTCCACTACATACTGTTCGGCAACAAACTCATGATCACCGGGACTATCGATAGGAATCAAAGATGTGGAGTCTAGACCCTGCTTTATCGTTCCATCCTGCCAGGCAACGTCAACTTTTGTCTTTGTATTGACAATCAAAAGGGCCCTCTCAAAATTTTCTATTTTCTTCCGGGCTTTCTTGTCCCTCCTGACTACAACTTTACGGATCTTTTTACGCTGAAGGGGCCAGGTCTCATGGACACTTTCCTTTGCAACTGACATTGAACTACTGCACATGTCTGATTCTTCGGGGGCATTATTCTCAAAGGTTTCGCTGATTTTATCCAAGGAAGCCTCTTCATTATTTTCCATTGATTTACTGTTCCCATTTGAATCCTCTGAATTCATCACTTCTGCATCGGACTCATCTTCTGTTTCAACAGATTCTGGTTCATCTTTAGCTGAACTGGAAGTCTCTAGTTTTGATAATCCCTTGTCCAGGCATGTGGAGGACGATATCAGAGATGATGGAAGAAGGCACCAATCACCCAACTGCCAGTTTGCATGTGCAAAACAAGACAGTAACTTTAAGTTCTTGGGACTCTGCTCTTCAGCTGGTGTATTAGCAGAGTCAGGCCCATACCCAGCAGATGCAATCCAATAAATAAACACAGATCCAATGGTAACTTTAGTTACAGTACCCTCCAATCGATTAGCTTTCCACAATCCAGATAGCCACCTAGAATTTTTGAAAACTGACGAGGAGCTTGCCTTAACACGCTGGCCCGGATGATATGGGAAGTGTCCGTCTTCAAGAATGTTCTTCCCAACGGGTTTCAGACGGAGTGGATCAGCTTTCATGACTTTACATACAGAGCCATCATCAAGCAAAACTGTAACATTATCCAAGACATCATCGACTCTACCAAGCCAGGGTCCAAGGACTACATAATCACCAACAGTAAAATCCCTTACTCGTTTCAAGTTTCGGGATGATATATCATTTAAAATAGATCCGTCGTGAGTTAATAAATCAACAGAAATATTGACATCAACCACAATACCTATTTGACCTGTCGGATCAGAGGCAGCAGCAACATAATCCCCATGTAAAAATCCTCTATCTACAACTGTCACGTCAGTAGTAGTTTCTGTTGTTTCGGACTCATCCATCCAGAGAACTCTAACTTGGTCAGCGGAAAGAGGACTACTCTTACTGTTATTATTGTCAGTAATTTCATCAGCACTCTCATCAAAATTTCCATTATCCACATCACCTTCCTCATTAGAACCAACTTCATCATCCTCATTCTCATTCTCATTCTCATTCTCATTCTCATCCTCATCCTCATCCCCATCTTCGTCGTCGGTTATGCTGCTATCTGAATCTGAGTCACCAGAAACTTCAGTCACAATGCCTATCTTACTGTTAGTTTTGCTTTTTACAACATCTTGTCTGTAAATATAGGAGACATTCTGCAAGTTCATGAGAATCCTGCCTGGTTCGTTTTCATAGGTCGAACTTGGATCAAAATTAGGTCCATTTGATGAAGAATCGCCTTCTCTTACATTGTCTTCATCAGTAGCAGCAGTGGTAGGTTTGTTAAAATTATCACAATGATGTCCAGATTCCATCTATAAACACATAAGAATAAGACTGTCAGAAAATCATTAGAAACACTAATTAACAACCTTAATAAGACTGTCAGAAAATCATTAGAAACACTAACTAACAACCTTACTGCACACAATAAGACACCTATCTTTAATGATTAGGTGGAGCAAAAATCATGGTTCATTCCAACTGTACGAAGCTCAATCGTACGACAAAATTTATGTGGTTTCAACTAATCCAAAACAATCAGAGTATGTATATCACGACGACACAAACATTTCAAACCAATTTTCTTTAAGTCGGCCCAGCCTATAGGGTCCTTGAGGACTCATCTCCAATTTAGGAGATCCACATCAAAAGGTATATTGAAAACTAAATGCATACATATGGAAACTGCAATAGTAAAATGTCAAATAGTTTCAGAGTACGCCATATTTGGTGTCACGGAATTAATTTTTTCAAGAATTCCAATTTCATGACCCATTTTGGAGCTGTCAAAGCATCTATAGAAAAATTATTTCGTATAACATAAATCTTTTCATTAACAAGAAAATAAGGATTTATTCAAAAATACCTAACCAGAAGATGCTCAACTCTGGGTGAGGAGAGAAAGAAAGGTGGAAAAACTACATTCACAATCACCTAATCTGCTGCAACATATAGTATTGTAGCATAAATGAGCACAGTTGTATTGTGCTTGCCATGATGTGTTACTTTCCTTGGTATGGAAATAAGCTAGTGCAACATTCGCATTATGGTGCAATAATGCACCAGTTCTTTTACATTCATGACTAGCTTGTTTTTGGAGATAGAGAGGTGTATACCTTGAGCGATTATATAAATCATTTCTTCAAAAGAAATAGATTTATCATCTAGTATCCTCTTCATGAGTTAAAATTATTGAAAGCAAAAAAGCTAACAGAGGGGGAAAGGTAATTTGCCTTCATCGAACATTCATACAAAGATTTAGTACTCAGCCAAGGTGGAGTTGACTAGACCTACTTTTGCGGTCATGGGATCATGCCCAACATTTAGGAAGCTGAACTCGTGCATTAAGTGGAATGCATGAAAACAAGATCAAAAAAAATCTCTGTACTAACAAGATTGCAACTCGGAATCCATCTATTATGATGCAATGTAACCAATTCCAACTGTCCCTTATCAATGTTAACTTGTTAATAGGTTCTAAAATATGCTACGTTCGGTGGCATAGGAATGAGGACTTGGAGTCAATATTTTAAAAGAAAATCACCCAAAATTGTGTATGTCACTCTCATGCTGCCAAAACAGCCACTGGGAGATTATTTCACACAAGAAATTCACCCTTTCTTTTAAAAAAATAAAATTAGAATTATAGGACTCGTATGACAAAAACCTGATAAGAAGATTCTCCAAGACAACAAAACCATTGCAAAATAGCTAACTTACCTACAAACATAATACCTCGAATCAGATTATCCTAGATCATCCTGTTCAATAAATTAAAACTTCTGGATTCAAGAAAAAATGCTACAAAAAATGGTGTGCACCACCTCCAGAAAATTCTGTGAACTACAAAGAAACACTCTGCCTGAATCAAGTTGACTTCGCCTAATTCTTTTGTGACCATATCATAGCCCAGCATTTAATACTTCAAACTCAAACTTGTTCTACAATTTCTTGTAATTTCTGTCATATTATTATCATAACAACAACAAAGCTACAAATAGCCAATAAATTATAAATCAATCGGCTAAAAGGAAAAAATAGAATAAAGTCAAAAACAATCCCCACGACGCCAGCTCCAAACCTATCGCTCATCCAAACTAGATACAGCTAAAAGAGGAGCTCAATTCATGCTTTAAATAAAAATGCACAAAAACGAGATCAAATCATTTCCCGTATATCAATTCAAATGCCCCATAACTTATTAAAAAAATAAAACATAGTTTCAAACAACATTAAAAAAAAAAATTTACAGATAAATACATACATATATATATATATATATATATATATTAATACCTTTGAAATCGGAAAACGCTCAAACAGGGAGAGAATCGGGATTCGGAGCACAAGATTAATGAATAATAAAATGAGCGGCTCTCTTTGTTGTGGTTCGATGATCTTCAAACGAATTTTTTTCTGCTCTTTTTCTAAAAAAAAAAAAAAAAATGAAAAAAGGTTATAGAGACATCAGAAATGGAGCTTATAGGCTATACCTGTGGGGTTAGGGGCATTGTTGTCATTACGTGCCGTAGAAGTGTTTCTGATGTGTCCTTGCTTTAAGAAATTAATAATTAGAAATTATTCTATAAATGTATATTTATTTATATTTTATTTTCCATGCCCTTCTACTTCATTATTTTTAACACGTTCATCATGCATATGATTGAATTTTTTTTTAAATAATGATATTCATAGTCGTTCACTATCGATAGTGAGTCTACATGAATAATTACTCCAATTAAATAATGTCACATAGGTTCACTATGTATAACGAAAGAAGTATGAATAGTATTAATATTATTTTTTAGTTAAAAGTATAATATGTGCACAATTTTTATTGAATCAAACGTGCTCATAAATTGACGTGGGTGAGAATTGATAGAAATATTTTATTTGATCCTCATACCATATTAATCATCTTATCTCAAAATTTAAAATCTTGATTAATTAAAAAAGAGACACGTATATTCATTTAAATCTTGTTCAAATATATACTTAGAATGTTAGTTATAAATTTATTCTAAAATATTTTCAGTACACAAGTATAATGTGTAAAACAAGTTTTTATATCACTTATTTCAAGTCATTTTTTTATGACTATGTAAGATAGCTTTTAGTATTTAATGGCTATTTCTGTTTCTGAAATTAGACAATGTGACGAAATTGAACAAATTAGTCTAAATTGAGATAAAATTAAAATGTAGTGACTCAATTGATACAAAATTAAAGTATAATTATCTAATGGAAAATATTGAAGTTAACCTAATTCTTTGCAATGTGTATTATTGAGTTTGTGTATTAGTGTTTGTATTCAAAGATAAATAGAATAGTATTTAACAAGATAAAAGAGCAAAAGGACAAATAAAATTTATTCATGAATAGTGGATTGTCTCTTGACAAGTCTGTGAGGTTATAATTAGTATATTATAATGAAAATTATTCAATTATTTTATCTAAAAATTTGAATTATTCATGATAAATATTTTTATTTCAACTTGTTTCATTGCGATTATAAGCAATTGATCTTAGGGAACGTGTAGATAAAAATTATATTTAACCAATTTATAAATACTTATAAGTAATTTCAAACATATTCTTAGTTCAAAATGTTGAATCCCATATAAGATTATGCCCTCTCTTAGAAATATTCTAATTTGAAGTTAGTATTGTGATCAAGCAAAGTATGATGCTTTGATCAAGCAAAGTATGATGCTTTCTTAAAGCAAGATAGAAGACAAAAAGTACAACTTAATTGAATTTTACAAACTTTATCAAGAGGTTTAAAACTTATTTGAAATAAACTCGACTCTAATTCAAAACTCTCGTTTGAGATTTAATTTAATTTAATAGAAAAATAAATTCTAGACGGTTAAATAATATTGAACCGATTTAAATTATTTTAGTTTTTTCAAGTTTGCCTTTCTAAATCTAACTCGAACCTACTCGAACTATAGACTTTAATCAAAATGACTTATTTTTTAGTTAGGCAATAATGAAAACTTTTTATTGGACCTCTCTTGAATTGTCTTGATTGGAGTATGTTCTAATTTGAACCAAACATAAACTTGGTTTACAAGTTCCATGATCATATATATAGCAATGAAGAAAATAAAAGAGGTCAGAGGTGGTGAAATTTAAAGTGGAAAGGAAAAAAAAAACATTTAGATAATGATAAAATTAAAGAAATAATTAACAAATCGACGTTTTAGCTCACTTCAAATTTGACACTTTAATTTGGTAGCTACAAAATTGAGCTTGCTTTAATTTTGTTTTGAACGAAAACATAAGAAGGTAAATATTTGCTACAAAAATACAAATTTACAAACTCATAAGTGGATAATATTAGATCGAATTGTTTCAAAAAAAAAATACCATGCAAATTTTTCATATTTTAAATCTTTCATACTCAATTAAGAAGACGTTATTCATGAAAAGTAAATAATGCAAAATAAAATAAAAATAATAAGATATTCGATGAGTTAAACATTTGAATAATTACTGAACTTCTAGTTTCGTATTCATTTACTCATTGAACTTTAAAATAGTGCTGAATGCTTCCCAAATTTTACAATGTTGCTCGTCATTACTCACTCCTGACGATCCATTAATAGCCAATGGACAGAATTGCACACGTGGCAGTTGGAAATGCTCACATGACACATGTTTCTGTCGACCAATGTTGAGTTGTCCGTCATGTCAGCAAATCACATTTTGAATAATCACTGAACTTTTAGTATTGTCTTGATTCACTCACTGAACTTTAATATGTTATTGGATGCTCACTCAACTTTTCAAAATTACACTCTGTTAATCACTTATGACGATTCAATAACAGTCTATTGACAGAATGACCACGTGTCCTCCATTTTTTGTCATTAAATCTACCAACCAAAATAGTCTCACATCATGTCATCAAACGCATTTTCAAATACTTTTTTAAGATGTCCAAAATGGTAAAACTTGCTCCAATGAACAAACGATTTCATTTCAATTGATCTTAATTTATCTCAAACGTTCCACCAAAAACCATATCCTTAACCCATCTTCTCTAGTGAACCACTTTGGGATGGAAAGCTTATTCTTTACTGATTATGAATAGAAAGTTGTGTTATTGTGGTAATATTCCAGGTTGAAGACTTCTTGGACGGAAGGTAATAGTGTGTTTGAAATGGTTTTTTTGAGGTCCAAAAACACTTTTTAAAGAGCAAATGTATTTTTAATTATATTTATAGTTGTTTGACTAAAGTCAATATGTATTTTTTTTACTAAAAAAATAGTTTAAAAAGCTGTTTTATAGAAGTCCAAATTTTGAGCTTCTCTAAAAAACTCTAATTGAGCTTTTACGAAAAATTGTAATTACATTTAATGAACTTAAAAATTAACAAAATTATCACTAGTACATAAAAATAATTAATTTATTTACCACATTAATTACTTATAACAAATTGTCACTTCATATATTTTATAAAAAAATTACACGTGTTGAAACATATTTGATTTAAATATGTTTAATTAAATAATTTTAAGTAATATAATATATACTAAAATAATTATGTTATTATAAGTAATATATTAATTTTAATAGTTATTATAGGATATAAAAAAATATTATTTATTTTTAAAATAATAATATGAGATATATTATAATAATAATTATTGTTTAGTCAAATATACTAAAATAATTGTGTAATAATAATTAAATTAATATATTAATTCTAATAGTTATTATATGATATAAAAAAATAATATGAGATATATAATAATTAATTACTGTTAGTCAAATAAATATAAAGTTTATACAAAAGTACTTTTATAATCATGCAATCAAACACTCAATTTAATATTCACAACACTTTTTTAATTCATTTCTAAATTGTCAACAGGTTTATAACAAAAGCTCAACTCCCAAAAGTTCTATTGCTAAAAGCTCTACCCACAATAGTTGTGCCAAACGGACCTTAACTCTGGACGTCGATTTTGGGGTTGCAAATTCTACGTAGAAGGTAGATACGTGTGATTTTTTTTTATTGGACATATCTACAACCCACGCTAAATACAAGTCGGTAATCAATTGGCGGAACATTTGGGAGAAATCAATTTGAGATCAATTGGAATAAAAATCGTTTGCTTAATTGGGAAAGTTTCATTGTTTTTGACATCTTAAAAAATATATTTTGAACATGCATTTGATAACATGAAGCGCAATTATTATGGTTAGCAGATTTAATGGCAAAAAATGGAGGACATGTAGTCATCCCGTCAGACACGTACACATTCAGTCAATGAACTATTATTAAATCATCATGAGTGAGTAACGGGTGTAATTTTGAAAAGTTGAGTAAGCATCCGCAACATTTTAAAGTTCAGTGAGTAAACGAATACATGACTAAAAGTTCAGTGATTATTCAAAATTCAAAATGCGATGTGCTGACATGGAGAGCAGCTCAACATTAGTTTGCAGAAACGTATGTCATGTGAGCATTCCGTCTGCCACATCTGCAATTCCATCTACTGGATGTCAATTGGTCGTCAATAGTGAGTAATAACGAGTAACTTTATAAAATTTGGTGAATATTCAACACCATTTTAAAATTTAATGAGTAAATAAAGAAAAAACTAAAATTTTAATACTTATACAAACATTTAACTCAATATTCAATCTCATCTACCTTTTTATTTTTGTTTTTCCTATTTTATATCATTTTAAAAGGAAAATTATCCCCACCTTAACCTATTGTTCCACTAAAAAAAGGGTCCACAGTCGTAAAAGGTGGCAAATTGGCCTCCAACTAAGAGTGGACGTACAATGCGGTTTGGTCCTCAACCTATTGTTTTCCAGTCGAGTTTCTTGTTCAATTCTATCCATTTCAGAATTTTGCCTACTTATATCTCGAACCTTTCATTACAATTTTGTAATTAGTCTCCAATGATGAAAACATTACAAACACTTATCAAATCATCATGTAACTAGCCAATGCTCAACTTTGTACAACTAGATTTTGCTTTTCAATTTGATTTGGTACCAAAAAATTTAATGCAAGAAATGTTTCCATAACAATAACGCGACAATTTAAACATCATATCAGAGTAAACATTTTAGTTGGGTATAGTTTAATGGGAAAATTGCCAATAAGTCATCTCCACATGACTTGTTTCAAATTAGGTCAAAACTTTTTTTTAAATTGTGATTAAGTCATACTTCACATCAATATTTTATATTAATTCCAAAATCACCCTTTTAATCATATTTTTCATTGACACAATCTTTCAACTCCACAAACCTCTTCCACCTCCGCCGACAACCTCCGGTGACAACCTCCGGCCACCTCCATCACGCCTCCACCTCCGGCGACCTCCGGCGACAACCGCCTCCACCTCCGGCGACCTCCAGCGACCACCGCTTCCACCTCCCATGACCTCGTGAGTGTTTCTAAGGCATGGTGTCACTTTTTAGGCACTTTTTTGGTGAAGATTTTGGATCACTTTTTAGGCGTTTTTTTTGGTGAAGATTTTGTTAGGCTGTGAAACTAAAAAATAACATTTTATGAATTTGTGGTTGTACTCTATTCTTAATGTCTTAACGATTAGCATTGATCTCATCCGCAAAGAAGAAAGGCCGACCAATATGATTAACACAGGTTGAGTATTTAGGTTGAGTATTTTAGCATTTATGTAAACAATGAACATTTTCCATTATATAAACAATGAGGTAACATCACGTTGTTGATCTTGTATTATAGAATAGCAACTTGATATTGTATTAAACAAAGCGAAGATCACAATGAAATGAACATAGAATGTTGTATATATGAGCTTGAATCATCGTAAATATGAGCTTGAATACTCTACTATCTTATGTAAATAGGAGCTTGAATGCTCCACCGTCTAATTCTTGTAAATAGGAGATTGAATGTTCCATCATCTAATGTTTAGTCATGGTATGTTATTTGATACTATATTATACAAAACAAGATGTCACGTAAAACAAGATCACAATATAAATGGACATAGAATTGTTGTAAATAGGAGCTTGAATGTTCCATCATCTAATATTTGAATGTCTTAGTTTTAATCCATGATCTTTGTTTTAATGCCTTAGTTTTAATCTATAATCTTTGTTTAATTATGGCAATGTTTAATAGATTGAAACTTTGTCATAATATTTCACTATCATTTGAAACATGTTTTAATCCATGATAATCTTGTTTTAATTACGCAATCTTGTTTGAATATATATATGTGATCTTTGATCATTGTTTAATTATGTCGATATTTGAACCTATGATATTGTTTGAATGTCTTAGTTTTAATCTATGATCTTTGCTTTTTAATCCATGATCTTGTTTTGTTTGGTAATTAGTATATTTTGATACCGTTTTAATCCATGATAGTGTTTTAATCTGTGATCTTCGTTTGATTATGACAATGTTTGAACCTCGTGATATTGTTTGAATGTCTTAGTTTTAATCTATGATATTGTTTTAATCCATATTCTTTTTTGTTTAGGTAATTAGTATATTTTGATACCGTTTTAATCCATGATATTGCTTTTTCTGTGATACTTCTATGTGATCTTTGATATTGTTTAATTATGGCAAGGTTTGAATAAGTGATCTTTGTTTGAATGTCTTAATTTTAATCTACACGTGCTCAGAATTTTTATTATAATATGTTTTCAAAATGGTCTCGACGAGACGGTCAAGACCAGTCGCTTCGCCTAACGCCTATGATGGATTTTACCCGTTTGAAGTAGTCTCTCTTTAGCTTAAAATGTCAATCTTTAATTTTTTTCAAAACAATTATCACAAATTCTTTAAAACAAGATCACGGATAAATGTACATCCTTTTCTTTGCAAATTAAAGCTCTTCCAAGGTATCGAGTCTTTTAAAAGCAAACACATACTCGTGAGTAATGCTAAAATGAAGGGAGAAGAAGCATCAATCATTCTCAAGTTAAAAGGAAGTCATCTAAAATTATGTAGGCATATATTAATCCTATGACACTTTGTTTGAATGTCTTAGTTTTAATCTATGATACTTGTTTTATTTAGGTAATGTGCATTAGTATATTTTGATACTATTTTAATCTATGATAATCTTGTTTTATTCTATGTGGAATGAGTTTTATTTATGATACCGCACTTTTATTCTTTGATCTTGATCGTCTAATTATGCCAAGGTTTGAACACGTGATCTTGTTTGAATGTCTTAGTTTTGTCTATGATACTATTTTAATCTATGATCTTGTTTTGTTTAGGTAATGTGCATTAGTAATTTTTTATCTTGTTTTAATCCATGTTCTAATCCATTATATTGTTTTGCATAATACAAGATCAAAGATAAGAGCATGGTATCATAGTCGCGTCGTGTTGTTTGATCTTGTATTATGCAAAAACAAGTATCACAATAGAAATGAATATAGAATTTGCACACTGCGTGCTTTAATTTTTATTATAATATGTTTTTCGGAATGGTCTCGACGGGAGCGGTCAAGACTAGTTGCTTTGCTAACGCCTATGATGGATTTAACCCATTTGAAGTCGTCTCTTTAGCTTAAAATGTCAATCTTTAATTTTTTTTTCAAAACAAGATCACAAATCCTCTAAAAACATTATCACGGATAAATATATCTTTATTGAAGCCACCATTCATCTTTCTCTTGTTGAACATCCTTTAAACTTGATCTTTTTCATTAACACCCTAGTTCTTGATTGATCGGATCCTAGTTCTTCATCATCACTACAAGAATCATAAAGGTTCACTACAAGAATCATAGGTTCAACAATATCACACAAAACAGCAGATCACAATATATGCGGACTAGTAGTTGGTTAAAAAAAACTATTGTATATCAACATTTTGCTAAAATCTAAATAGAATATAACATAAGAAAAGTGGAAATAAGCGGTGCACATTCCTCTCAAGAAATAAAAAGAATATAACCGAGGGATTTAAGATCATCATCACCGCTTTGTTACGCAAAACAAGAAAATGTGATCCATATGTCATCATGCTGAGATAACCCATCATTTATCTTCCTCTTCTCCACGATCTAAGCGAAAAAGAAGTGGGTAGAGTCTTGTCTTAAAAGAAAGGCCGAGAAAAAATATCTATCGACTCACTAATTCCAATATGAGTATTACAACTTGCATAAGCGTGTAGTCCCCTGTTAAATTTTTGTTCTCCCGCATAGAGAAAAATAAAGCAAAGTATACTAATCTTTATATCTTTGTTGTTGAAAATGAACTCAGATAAAACTATAAACCAAATCATATCATCACTCAAGTAGTAGCCACAAAAAGAGTTAATATCTTTGTTTTTTTTCCCAATATAAGTGTGAAAAGAAAATGTTTTCTAACCAAATAAGATAAGGTTAGAACACTTTTGTATCCGTAAAATAAAAGCAGATTCATAACAAAGCAAGATCACACAAAAAAAGCGATTATCACAACAAAACAAGATCACAAAAAACAAGATCACAACAAAGCAAGATCACAAAAAACAATTATCACCACAAAGCAAGATCACCACTCACAATTAGCGTTTTTTTACAATTAAGGGTATGTTGGTCTTTTAGCTCTAAAATATGACTTTAATTGAATTAAGTTTTGAGCATATGACTTTAGAGCCCATAAGTGTCCAAACAAATGACCGGCTCACTAGTTTAATTAGTTTGAGATTAGAGGTGTCAAATGGCCCAAATGACTGAAATTTGACGGCCAAGTAAAAATTGGGTTGGGCTAGTCATAGCCCAATTTTACTCTGGGCTCATATTTGTTTGGTCAATCCAACCCGATTTTGTATCACAAGGCTACTAGGTCACCCAACATAAATTTTTTAATTTATTTTTTGAAAATAATTAAAAAAAAACCTTGTCCATCTTCCGCACCTCGACCCCCACCCCCATCAAAAGGCACCCACCAAATCGTGGAGTGGGAGATTTCTCCCCACCTTGTCGCCGAGAGAGGAGAGATTCCGGCAACAAGGTGGGAGAATCTCCAACGATAGCGAAACCAGATTTGCGACCTGCGGTTTCGCGAAACTAGAACTCCGAGTTTCGCGAAACCGGTGGGAACCATCACTTCTGCGGAAAGAACCGGGAGTGGATGATTTAGGTCAAAAAAAAAAATCGGGCCACCCAAAATAATTGGGTCGGTAGGTTGGGTTGTTAGTTGTCTTGGGCCAAATTGGCCCAATTTTATTTTATCAATTTTTATAGGTATTGGCCTAGCCCAGATTCAGGTTATCTAGGCCCGCCCAGCTAAAGCCAAAACCCATTTTGCCACCTCTATTTGAGATGTGCACATATAAGGAAATAGTACATCTTATTTTTAGCATATGTATGTCAAAGCTTAAATTATAATTTAAGTTGGTCAAAATGATCAAGCATATTTTTATCCACACATTTCGTAGGATTCACAACTTACTACTCATTTATTATCCACATATTCAATAGAACCTACAACTTATAAGCACTCAAACAATAATTTCAACACTTTCAAACATGCTCATCTTTTGTTCAACTCATTGTAATGGAATAGAAGTAGTACTTCCTGTGAAGAAGAAAGAATAGAGAAGAAATAAAGAACAACCAACTTTATTAGGCAGACGGCATAATGAAAATACAAATACAAGAGAGTTTATCTAGTGATGAAAACCCAAATCTATATTAGGTAAACAACCATAATATATTCTAATATATTCTATATTCTAACATCCCGCCTCAAACTCACGATGCTACAACAATAAGCAGCGAGAGTTTGTCAAGTAAGAAACAAAAACAATGGACCGGATGTGACTTTGTGAAAAAGTCAGCAAGCTGCAGCGACGAAGAAACAAAAGGTAAAAAATAGTGTCATGTTGAAGATGGTGGCGAATAAGATGACAAATAATCTCAATATGCTTGATGCGCTCATAGAACATGTAATTGTGAAAAATGAATAGCACTTTTATTATCACAATATATAGGAGTTGGAGAGGAAAGAGAAACACCCATGTCGGGGAAGTAACCAATGCAATCACACAATCTCAAGAGTGGTAGACGCTATAGCACGATACCACCTTTCAAAGAAAAGAATGAGAAACCACAGTCTACTTCTTACTATTCTAATAGATAAGTGAGTCACCCAAAAATAGACAAAAACCAGTAGTGGACTTGCGATCAGTTGGGTTCTTCGCCCAATCAAGATCGAGTATACGGAGCTCCAAAGAAGAGGTCGATGGAAATAAGAGACTTTGAAAGCAAGTACCACGAAGATAGCGCAGAATACGAACAACAGCTCCCCTGTGAACGTTAGTCGGAGCAAAGACAAACGGACTAACAATGTGAACAGCATAAGCAATATCAGGACGGGTGATGGTGAGATAGAAGAGACTTCCAACGATAGTGCGGTACAGATTAGGATCAGGCAAAGAGATATCCTCAGAAGGTGAATAACGAACATTGGTTTCAAGAGAAGTATCGTGATCTTAGTATCGGTGAAGACGAAAGCACGTTCAATAACATCGATTGCATACTTAGGCGAGTGAGAATATAACCTATAGGAGAAGAAGAAACCTCGATCCCCAAAAATAAGATAAATGACTTAAATCCTTCATTTCAAAACAACGAGGTAAATCGATTTTAAAGGCGAAAGAATATCGTCAACATCATCACTAGTGATAATCATGTCATCAACATATAAAATGAGTAAAATACGACCAGATGAGGTGCATCTAGAGAACAAAACAGAATCGTGATGGCTGGATGTAAAGCCAAGAAAGGCAACAATCAGAGAAAATTTTTTCAAACCGGTATGAGGTGCTTGTTTGAGACCATAAAGTGTTTTCTTATGTTTGCAGACATATCAGGATGATAGGAAACACCAGGATGAGGAACCATATAAACGTCATCCTAAAGGGTTCCATTCTGGAATGCATTTTTAATATCCAACTGAGAGAGATTCCATCGGCAAACAAAAGCAACTGCAATAAGTGTACGAACAGTACTCATCTTTGCAACAGGAGCAAAAGTCTCCTCATAATCCAAACCATACTGCTGACTAAACCCCTTAGCAACCAACCTAGCCTTGTAGCGCTCAATCGAACCATCAGATTTGGTTTTAATTTTATAGACCCAACGAGAAGCAATAGCATATTTACCTGAGATAGTGAAACTAAATCCCAAGTGTCTGTCTTATGTAAGCTGAGAGTTCATCACATATAGCCTATTGCCAAGAGGATCTAGAATAGCTTCTTTGTAGGAAGAGGGTTCGAGAAAGCTTGTGAATAGATGTTAAGAAACAATGAAAGATTCTGAATAACAAGAATAAGCAAAATCGATTAATCGAGGTAGACTTACGAATACGTGGAGGATATCAAAAAGAATGAGGTTGATCAACAATCTCAGATGGTGCTTGGGTGGCCATAGAAGGAGAATGATCATTATGTGTCGGTGCATGCACACCTGTAGTGGAAGAAGGATCAACAACAAGAGGGGTATGGGAAGGTGAGCTATCGTTATCATTAGAAAAGAATCAATATGAATGAGATTAGTCCAAGTCACGTATGAGCATTATCAGAAATAGAAAAGAATGGAATATGCTCAAGAAACACAACATGGCGAGAAACATATAATTTTTTATTAATAGGATCGAAACAGCGATAACCCTTTTGTCCTTCCCCATATTCCAAGAAGACACAAATAGCAAAACGTGGCGTCAACTTACTACGTTCTACTTGAAGATGAAGGACAAAATATGTGCACCCAAAAACTCTTAGAAGAGAATAATCAGGATGATGTACAAATAGTGTTTCAAAAGGTGACAAACTCAAAGTGTGAGAGAACGGAATCTTATTAATCAAGTAAACATCAGTTAAAATCGCTGCTCTCCAAAATTCACCAAGAACTTTGGTAGATAAGAGTAGAGAACGGGCAGTTTTAACAACGTGTTTATGCTTTCGTTCAGCAATACCATTTTGTTGTGTGGTGTCAATACATAAGAATTGATGAATTGTTCTATGAGAAGCAAGCAATGTAGAAAAGTCAGTAGAGGTATACTCCCCACCCAAGTCACATCTAAAGCACTTAATAACAGCAGAATATTGAATTTTAACAAGTGCTCTAAAAGAAAGATAAATGGAAATAAAATCAGAACGTCGTTTCACAAGATAAACACAACAATAACGACTATAATCATCGATAAACGAGACATAATATCTAAACCCTCCCTTTGTAGCAATATGAGCAGGCCCCCACACATTAGAATGAACAATGTCAAATGGTGCAACTGAACGAGAAACACTTCGAGAAAAATGTAAAAGCGAGAAAATTTAGCTAATTTACATTCACTACAATCGAGATATTACGAGTTCGCAAATCTCCCAATTGACCTTTAGAAACTAAAAATTTTAAACGACTAGTAAACATGTCCAAGGCGAGAATGCCACAAATAAAAACTAGAAGAAGAAGAATTCAAAGAAAAAGGCGACAACTCAACACTAGAGGTCGCTGACATGCGGTGGTCTCGATTGTTCAAAACATATAAACCTCATTTTCTATGGCATATCTCAATCAACTTCCTCGAGATTGAAGATCCACATACATGACAAGAGAAGAAGAAAATTAAACTAAGTAACCGTAGTCACATAATCGACCAATAGATATAATATTCAAAGAAAGAGCCGGAACCCAATAGACATTTGAGAGTGGTAAATTGTGTGTGTTAACAAAACTAACCCCTGCTAAAGGTAATGGAGTGCCATCGTGATCATAATAGACACAGGGCGTAAGGAATCAAACGGTGTGGAGTCAGATGACATGTGTTTAGAGGCACATGAGTTAAAGATCCACAAGGAAGAAATACGTGAAGGGCTCTGGGATGACAAACCTACATGAGTAGAGGCTGACATGGCATGAGGCTGAGTGGCAAGAAACTTCTGAAACTGCTCAGCTAAAGTAGTGAGCTGGGGATCAGATGGAGGTGCTCCAAGAATAGATGAGTCACAAGGTGACATGGCTGCTACTGTGTTAGCATTGGGACGATAAAATTGTTGATGTGACTGTAGTTGACTTTGTGAAGATTGCAACTTCTTAGGACATTGAGCCTTCCAATGTCTTTTTTTTTTTTTTGCAAAAGCTACACTCATCACTAGCGACTCGCACATAACCTCTGTTCTGATTCTGTGTAGATGGTCGAGAAGGGATAGCCAAAACTAAAGTGCTAGAAGTAGGAAGAGATGACTCACATGTTAGGAATTTCAAACGTGTTTCCTTAGCCACAAGTTCACTAACCACTGTCAACAGAAGGAAGAGGAATACGATGCAAGATAGAGCCTCTAAGGCCCTCAAAAGAACTGCGAAGTGCCATAAAAAACTGAACCAATCGTTGATCCTCTCTATAAATAAGGATAATAGCACTGGAGGTCTCGAACCTTTGAACCTTGTGACGATGGGGTCCTGAATCTTCCATTTTAACCCCTCAGTCCTTAACCTTTAAAACTTATATGCGAAGCAAAGTCCTTCGTTAAAAAATCGTTAGTTTGATCCGTTAATTGGTCAAAATTTACTTAAATGACCAATTTACCATTTTCAAATTAAAATAAAAAATAAAGAAATAAAGAAAAAATTGTAATTAACTCCCTTCCCCACCTCATCTTCTTCAATCAACCCCCTCATTCTTTTCTTCACCAATCAACCCCTCCCCACCGGGCCCACCACTCTCCATCGGACAGCGGTGTTCTCACGGCACCGACAGCCAGTAATAATGGGCCTAAGAGAGGATTTATATTCCTTTAAATCTCTGGAGATGCTTCGTCCTACCCATATTCGGCGGACACCGCATCATTATCATCTCTCACCACCGGTAAACACTCTGCTATAGAATATGACCTCACTAACTTATTGGAACTCTTGTCTACACCAAATCTTCCCCCCACGCAATGACAACCCAAGATTCAACTCAATCTCCTCATCCTTCTCTTTTGCCTCCTCGTATTCGCTACTATTACCCATAAACCTTTGCAACAAGTCCCTCAAAAATTTGTTTCTTGTAATATGACTAATATCCAAAGAAAGATTCTCCATTTCAGTAGCTCTTAAATCCCTCTTGTTATCATCACCATCCTCCATAGGATACACAACAAACCCCACTTATTTTTCTTTAGGTCTATATATTATTAGTACTCCATTTTCATGAGTTAGAAAGGATATCCCAGTGAAGAAAAATTATATGCCTAGCCCGTCCTTTGCCAAAATTTTGATCGAGCCCACTATTCAAAATTTGAAACCCAATTGCCCAAATCGTAAAAGTGAAAAACCAAATTTCTCTCTCTACCCGTGAGTTCCTCCTCTTCCGACTTCCAGCTCCAGCTGGTGGTTTCTCCTCTTTCGACTTTTAGCTCTAGTCGACGACTCTGGAGGCAGTGGATGATTATGGGTTCCTTCATAAGTTGTGGTTAAGATTGTACGGTCCTCGGCATAGCTTTTCAATCTCAGCTGGGGTTTTCATGGTGGTGATTATGTCGAGTTGTTCAATTCCATGGCAGTGGAGTGGTGGCCTAGTGGGGAGGGGTTGATTGGTGAAGAAAAGAATAGGGAAGGGGTTGATTGGAGAAGATGAGGTGGGGAAGGGGGTTACTTGCAATTTTCTTTTATTTCTTTGTTTTTATTTTAATTTGAAAAGGGTAAATTAGTCATTTTAAGTAATTTTGACCAGTTAACAGTCAAACTAACGATTTTTTAACAGAGGGACTTTGCTCGCATGAAGTTTTAAAGGTTAAGGACCCGGTGGTTAAAAATGGAAGGTTCGGGACCCCCAGTGCTATTTACCCCTATAAATAATATAATTCTCACATGCTTTCAATCCTGCCGATTCTGTAAGAGCCAAGTCATCCCAAATCGATGTCATAGCAGTGTAAAATTCCAGAATACCCATACTTTTCTATTGTAAGGCTTGTATATCAATCTCCAACTGATATTGTTTTTCAAAGTTAGACTTAGTGTATAACTTCTACAAATGATCTCAGACTTCCTTTGCAGTTTCATACTTTGCCAACTGTGCACCAATAGAATGGTCGATATAATTGTTAATCCAAGTAAGAATTTTTGCATTGTTTGACTCTCAAGCATCAACATCAGTAGCATAATTATCACTGGTACTCTTAAGTATCACAATAGTTCCAATAACATAATCCCACAATTTTTACCTTTGAAAAAATTTTCATCACAAGATACTCAATATAAATAATTTCGACCAATTAATCTTACACTAATAGATTGAAGGAATCATCCATTTCGGTTGCCATTATTACAATTAAGAGAGGATCAAGATTACATAATTCAAGAAAAATCAAGAAGACAAACGACCAAATAATCTACTTTGAAAGACGAACCTCAACCAATGGCCAAACAAACACCACTAGAAGATCGAAATTTACCAAGGAACAATCAGTATAAAAGGAGCAAACCGACGGAGCACACATGCCGCCACGAGCCTCCACCATCCTGCGTGTGAGCCTCACTACCGTCGCGTCTCTTGTCTCATGCTACGCCGCCACGGCTATGGTTAGTCGCCACGTCGTCGTGAGTCCGTGATATGGTCACCACTCTCCCATCCGAGGTCGCGTTGAGCGTAAATAGTGGATTTTCGGCCGGATTAAAGAAATAATAAGGTTTTTTAATGTACGGAACTTTGAGTAGGAAAGAAAAGAAAGAACTAAGCATTCAATACATAACCCATGCTACGATACCATGCGAAGAAGAAGAACGAGGAGAAGAAAAAAGAATAATCAACTTTATTAGGTGAGACGGCATAATGAAAATATAATTACAAGAGAGTTTATATAATAATAAAAACATAATCTATATTAGGTAAACAATCATAATATATTCTAATATATATTCTATATTTTAACACTTCTATATTATATTCAACACCATGATCTACATAAGCGGTAATTAAAGAAATTGGGTATCATTAAAACTATAATTAGAAGGTAAAATTTATATAAGACCATAAGAATAAATATTTGACAAATAATAGAACTTATCTTCACAAAGACACCAATGATCCAAGCAATCCAAACATTGTTGATGAACATAATTTGACATCCCTTTGTACTTGCAAAGTGAAATGAAATCCATACGTGATGAAGAACAAAAGTCACAATCTTAGTCCAAAGGTGAAATAAAATTCATTCTTACTAAAGAACAAAAGTTACAAATCTAACAACTATTATGTTTACATGAAGTGATACTTCCTTGTATAATAAATTGTCATGATACTTGAAGATGTTGTACATAAACCGAACGAAAGTTAAAAGATATTACATCGGTAACTATTCGGAACTAATTACATTGTAAGTGGCGGTAAGAGGTAAGAGAGGAAGACATCTTGTTGTTACTTCTTAGTAAATTGTGGTTGAGGCTTAGTGCTTGAGATATGCATCATGTGTTGGGGAGTAGTATATATATATATTTGAAGAATCAAACAAATTGAGTGGCAACACAATAGGTCAACCGTAATGTCATGCTGAAAAAGAAAGTGGAATCACAACAGTCAAAAGTCATTAATAGATATTGTGATTACACAATAGCGCAACATAAGTGAATAGCTTTGAAGGATTAGTAAGAAACTATTTAGTTGTTTATTACATATGCAAGGAAATAAATACTCTTAACAATTGTTGGTCACACAAAATTTTAATCACATTGGTTTCGGCACATTATGGTTCTTTGGCATCTTGAGCGCTTGATTATGGTGAACTTCTTTGCTTTACTTGAGGAATTACTATGACTTTTTGCTTAATTTAATGAACCAACCAAACAATCTTGAAATTCGGACTAAATACTACTACATTTTTGTGCCGATGACCAAAGATGATGGATGTAATCTCCTAAGTACATCAAGAGCATATTAAAAACAAACTTAAAAGATATAGTTGAACTTAAATTTATCCAGATATAATTACCTCTCTAGCAGAGCCAACCTCTCGATAATTCTTTATTGGCGGCAAAACAAGAATGTGAAGAACAAAACATGCTTGATATGTTAACTAATACATGTAAAAAAAATTAGGGCAATCATTTTTCAAACCTTCAAATTTCTCAATTTCCAAATTCACATAAGAATGAAAGAAGGTAAACCACCAAACTTACAACACAACCAATATTATAAATCTGCCTATAGCCTTTCTTCATTGTTCAAGTTATTGTTTGAAAAGGTAGCATCTAACAATTGAATTGAGTGCACGATTAGAATTAGTCAATCAAAAGTAAAATTTTATCAATCATGAGCAACTCAAGCAAGCAAATGATATCCTCCACACAACTACCAAATAAGCAAATTCTACTCATCAAAAATATATTTTACTGGCCGATTTCATAGTACTTACGTTAGCAATAGAATCAATGTACTTATCATCTCCATAATGAAAATGAGTCCCTCGTCCAGGAAATTGAATCTTATGGCCTGTAACAAAAGAAGACTAAAATGCATCTGGTAAAATATTCAGATCACATAATAAAATTGTATACTCATGAATGATTAAATATATAACTATGAATGTGTTCAATATTTCAAACTAGACTTTATAATATATCTAATATATTTTTAAACACAAATGTCCACGTGGACAATTAAACATTCTATTCAAAATTGTTCTCCTTCCGATCCCAAGACCGATTTCTTGTTTTAATCTTCTACATCAAGCAAAAATATTTCTAAGATAAATGTTTCCAACTATAGTACTCTCGGTTAATATTTAACTTTACCAAATCTAGCCCTTTACCCCCACCATGGCCTGTTTGATTAATTTTATTCACTCTCTTAAAAGATATTCAAGCTCCAAAAAACATGTTAAGAACATCAAGTAAAAAACAAATCCATATCGTTGCATGAATTTACATCATTCGTGTCTCCCTCTCTCGATAATTAGTGTTTAAACCCATAACATTGTTATATCATATACATGGAAAGTTTCTATGCCCGTATATAAAAAAGTACATACATTATTCAATATGGATATTGATGATTTGAAAGAACCAAATCATGGCAAGATAACTTGAAATACTAAACAAAAAAATAATAATAACACGAGTTATGATTTCAAATAAAAGTGTCATTTACTTATAAATAACAAATATCAAGTAACAATATTCATAATAAAGACAGAACTAAAAGATGAGACAAAAAGCGAAAAAGATTTTCTTGTAACATCAACACCTTTGAATAATTCTCAAGATTCATGTGCCTCGATAATTAGACACAATTTCAAAGAATCAAAAACATTGATTTTAAAACACAACTGCTGTTATAGAAGAAATTAAAATCAAAATCCTAGCAAGTAAACCAACAATCGTCAACCTCAAATTTGGTTAACAGGATATGATAGAAATTTGAAGACGATTTGCTCCTATACTATGGTTTCACTGAACCAAAAAATACGGATCACTCGTGATTTTTATCCGTGAGCTCCAATAAGCAAAAGAAACGAAAAGCTAACCTTAAAACCCAACGAATCGACAAAATAAATCACCAATGCCGAAATCATTCAATCGACCCAAGTGTAATTATTTACATTTTCAACCGGAAGATGCTCCAATAAACAAAGAAACAAAAATCGACGCATAAATCCAACAAAATCTTTTGAACTAAAGAAAAATAAACCATTGCATACCAAAAAAATTTCAATATACCCAAGCAAAAGAAGTAAAATTAAACAAAAATAGAACTTACAATTAGATGGGAAACTCGATACACGCCACAATTACTAAACTTCCAAATATGATTTGAGCGATTGTTTTCATACATTTTTTTGGGCACACTATTAGGAGTGAATGACAAGAAAAGATTTATCGATAATGATTAAAAACAAGCTAACATAAATTCATAAAATTTGGTGCAAAGTTAGCTACACACAATACTCAAAAAGGTCTCAAACAACTACAATATATCCTCCAACATATATTGATATGTGCATAATGTCTAGTAAGAGAGAAATGATGCACGTGGATATAGAAAGGAGGAGGCAGATTTGAAAGTTAAATAAAATACCCAATTGCAAGGTGGCGTCTAAGATTTCATCTACAAGTCCAACATTCCTTACTATTTTAGGACTTAGGTGAGCCTCCTTTGATGGCGTAATTCTTTGGATGGTTCTCAATGGAAAGTGACCGAATGTGACTCGTTGATGGAAAGGAGCCTCAAGGTCTTCAACCTACATTTAATGTTAAACAAAGAAATAGTCTTAGACAAAATTCATAAACGAAAGCCAAAGTTATTGGAAATTATTCATCCGCACAACAAAAACTTGGTTTCGCTTTTACGTAAAGTCTCATTCTTCAAGATAAAAATATGAGTTCTTGCATAAGAAAGCAAACTTCTTACACAAAGGAAAAGATGTCTACATTTTTAGGAGGAAATGTCACCACTACAAATTCCAAACATATAATTAGTTTTCTCGCCCCTCCGAATTAAGTAGTTTCACTCCCATCGGTTGGTGAAAAAGTTGCAATTCTGGACTTACCTACGAGCCTTTTGATTGTGCATTTGCCCTATCAAGATTTGTTCTCGAAAATGTAGAACATTACATTTATGGATCCAAATGTCATCAAAACTTAACATATATATTGCGGACTAAATATACAAGACAAGAGAATTTTCATCAGAAAAGCTAATGATTACACAAGTGAAAGAAACACAAGAAATGCCTAATCTTTCTCTCCTTTATGTTTAACAATTCCCTTCATTTAGTTGTTGTTCCACTCTCTCCCACCTAAAAACTAAGATTACTTGAAATTGATCCAAGAAACCACAGAATAACCTAACTACATCTAATAGATCACATGGATGAATGCATTCTTTACTACAAGTCGGTAGAGGGGCCAACAAGAAGCGAGAATATCATGAATGCATTAGCAGAAATGAACCGTGAATGAGAAGATTTGATTAGGTGATGAATACTTGTGTGGTCAAGGAAATCAAATGTACACTCCATGATATTTACTTACTCATCTTCACTTGTTTTACATCATCCCATGGACTTCAAATGAATACTGAATTTCCAAATTGTAGAGATAAGTGCGAGAGGGAGGCAAGAACAACATACTTACATATATTTATGTAATAAAGAATATGTTCCTAAAGCAAATCAACGAACTATTTAAGTTTGAAAATAAAAATCCAACACAAGCTTTTAACATAAAATGTCAACAGTTCCAAAGTCATCAAACGTTATAAGAGCATAACAAGCCACGCATGAACTTGCTTCAAGTTTAGCACAACAAGTATTTAAAACCCAACCATGATATAATTCAACCTCCATTTCACATAAAATCATTCATTCCACGCCAAAGAAGCCAATTGTTCTGGGCTGGATAGAAAGGCCTCAAAGGTCAGACACGTTCTCGTGAGCTTCCATAACCTCTCGCAACTCGGCTTTTAGAGCTTTTGTGATTCCAAAGAAATGTAAAACTTCCGTCAGTCCATTTCAAGCATGCCCGCCACTTTAGTCATAGTGTCAAGCTCTAGCTCTTCACCAGCCGAGTACAAATTTTCGTCCAACATAGTCCTCCTGCTCTGGGGACGATTCGGCAAAGAGCGGATGCCAAAGCCCGATTGGTCGAGGCATTCTCACATCACGCAATGGCATAATAGAGAATAGGCATCACAAATATATTGAAATCAATCAATTAGAAGTATGCAGATAAACAATAAATATTATTTACAATATCTCCAAGCTTTGCGATTTTTCCAAGTGAAGAAGGAATGAAATCATCGATCCCATTCTGCCATGAAAACAAATCAGTAAAAAAAAACATACCAAGAAATTATTGTATTTAACCTGAGAGGCTCGAACGATCGATACACTAAAAGCCCCAAAAATTAGGCCAAAAAATCAAACGAAACAACTTAATATGTGCAAAAGAAAGAAAAGAGAAGTGAAAGTGTGAGAAAATTCCAACTCATGCGTAAAATAAATGAAAAACATACCAAGAAATTGTTGAAATAAAATCAGAGGCTCGAATAATCGCACCAAAAGCCCAAAAAATCGGGGTGAAAATCATGAGAAAACCCAATCTTCACAAAAAAAAAAGAGGAGAGAAGTGAAAGTGAGAGAAAAGGAAAAGGTGGAAGAGAAGAGAGAGAGAGAATGGTAAATGATGCGTGTGTTAGATTGGGTCTTATGCGGTGTCGTAACAAGGTAAGAGTAATTGACAAAAGTAAAAGCAAAGGTCGACCTAAAAGACACTGCTTTTCTGGCCTTTCTCAATCCTTATGTATAGTACTTTTTATTGACTTTTATAATAGTATATTTTAGAAAAGGAAAGAGTGAAGAGGAGGAGAGAGAAATACGGCTTAGACGATTTGAGGATATAAGGAGAAGGCTTAGATGGCTTGAGGACGTATGATGGCTTAGACGACTTATTAATTAGTTTGAGATTAGAGGTGTCAAATGGGCCACCCAACCCAAATTTGACAAGCCAAATAAAAATGGGTTGGGCTAGTCATAGTCCAATTTACACGGGCTCATATTTGTTTGCTCAATCCAAACCCGATTTTGTATCACAAGGCTACTAGATCAGCTCCACAATAATTTTTTAATTTATTTTTTAAAAATAATTATAAAAAAAACCTTCTCCTAGTTCTAGGAGTTCTTTTGATTATTCGCAACTTAATAAAATCACAAAAACGATAGTTACATTCTTCCAAATATGCAAAGCCTCATCCACCTTATAAAAGGGAAAATGATATTTTCATCATTTGATCTAAAATCTGGCTTCCATCAAGTTAGATTTGAAGAATCAACAAAACCCCTTACAGCCTTTAGTTGTCCACAATGACACTTTCAATGGACAGTAGTACCTTTTGGCCTCAAACAAGCTCCAGGTATATTTCAAAGACACATGGATAATATCTTCAAAAACCTCAATGAATTTTGTTGTGTATACATTGATGATATCTTAGTTTTCTCAGAAAACGAAGAAGATCATGAACAACATGTTTTACAAGTCCTTAAAAAAGTCCAAAAAAATTTTCTCTTCCAAAAGGGGAAAATATTGCAAAAAAATTCAAATATTTTCATTTCTAATGAAGAATTAGAAATTTTCAAAATTAATACAGAAAGGCAAGAAATTGCTAAACTCTTTGAACTTTGTTGTTCTCAGAATTCCAGACACCCACCCCCAAAAAAGGGTACACTAATCGTGGAGTGGGGAAGATTTCTCCCCCACCTTGTCGCCGAGAGAAAGGGGGAGATTCCCGGCAACAAGGTGGGGAATCTCCCCCAACGAGCAGTGAAACCAGATTCGACACTGACGGTTTCGCGAAACTAGAGCTCCCGAGTTTCGCGAAACCAGTGGGAGTCCCCCCCCCCCCTTTTGCTGTCGCGGAGAGAACTCGGGGGTGGATGATTTGGGTCACAAAAAAAATTGGGCCAGCCCAAAATAATTGGGTCAGCCCTATTTCAACTCGTTGGGTTAGTTGTACTGGGTCAAATTGGCCCAATTTTTATTTTATCAATTTTTTATAGGGCTGGCCCAGCCCAGATTCTGGGTTATCTAGGCTCGCCCACTGGGCCAGCCCATTTTGCCACCTCTATTTGAGATGTGCACATATAAGGAAATAGTACATCTTATTTTTAGCATATGTATGTCAAAGCTTAAATTATAATTTAAGTTGGTCAAAATGATCAAGCATATTTTTTATCCACACATTTCGTAGGATTCACAACTTACTACTCATTTATTATCCACATATTCAATAGAACCTACAACTTATAAGCACTCAAACAATAATTTCAACACTTTCAAACATGCTCATCTTTTGTTCAACTCATTGTAATGGAATAGAAGTAGTACTTCATGTGAAGAAGAAAGAATAGAGAAGAAATAAAGAACAACCAACTTTATTAGGCAGACGGCATAATGAAAATACAATTACAAGAGAGTTTATATAGTGATGAAAACCCTAATCTATATTAGGTAAACAATCATAATATATTCTAATATATTCTATATTCTAACATCCCGTCTCAAACTCACGATTCTACAGCAATAAGCAGCGAGAGTTTGTCAAGTAAGAAACAAAAACAATGGACCAGATGTGACTTTATAAAAAAGTCAGCAAGCTGCAGCGACGAAGAAACAAAAGGTAAAGAAATAGTGTCATGTTGAAGATGGTGGCGAATAAGATGACAGTCAATCTCAATATGCTTCGTGCGCTCATAGAACACAGAGTTGTGAGAAATCTGAATAGCACTTTTATTATCACAATATATAGGAGTTGGAGAGGAAAGAGAAACACCCATGTCAGCAAGTAACCAATGCAATCACACAATCTCAGTAGTGGTAGACGCTATAGCACGATACCCTGCTTCAGTAAAAGAATGAGAAACCACAGTCTGCTTCTTACTATTCCAATAGATAAGTGAGTCACCCAAAAATAGACAAAATCGTGAGTGGACTTGCGATCGGTTTGGGTTCATCGCCCAATCAAGATCGTGAGTATGCGCGGAGCTCCAAGGAAGAGGTCGATGGAAATAAGAGACTTTGAAAGCAAGTACCACGAAGATAGCGCAGAATACGAACAACAGCTCCCCTGTGAACGTTAGTCGGAGCAAAGACAAACTGACTAACAATGTGAACAGCATAAGCAATATCAGGACGGGTGATGGTGAGATAGACGAGACTTCCAACAATAGTGCGGTACAGATTAGGATCAGGCAAAGAGATATCCTCAGAAGGTGAATAACGAACATTGGTTTCAAGAGGAGTATCAGCAGTCTTAGTATCAGTAAGACGAGCACGCTCAATAACATCAGTTGCATACTTAGACTGAGTGAGAATATAACCTCTAGGAGAAGAAGAAACCTCGATCCCCAAAAAATAAGATAAATGACTTAAATCCTTCATTTCAAAACAACGAGGTAAATCAGATTTTAAGGCAGCAATAACGTCAACATCATCACTAGTGATAATCATGTCATCAACATATAAAATAAGTAAAATACGACCAGATGAGGTGCATCTAGAGAACAAAGCAGAATCGTGATGGCTGGATGTAAAGCCAAGAGAGGCAACAACTGTAGAAAATTTTTCAAACCAGGCGCGAGGTGCTTGTTTGAGACCATAAAGTGTTTTCTTATGTTTGCAGACATATCCAAGATGATAGGAAACACCGAGGATGAGGAACCATATAAACGCTATCCTAAAAGGTTCCATTCAGAATGCATTTTAACATCCAACCGAGAGAGATTCCACCGCAAACAAAAGCAAGCGCAATAAGTGTACGAACAGACTCATCTTTGCAACAGGAGCAAAAGTCTTCTCATAATTCAAACCATATCACCGACTAAACCCCTTAGCAACCAACCTAGCCTTGTAGCGCTCAATCGAACCATCAGATTTGGTTTTAATTTTATAGACCCAACGAGAACCAATAGCATATTTACCCTGAGATAATGAAACTAAATCCCAAGTGTCTGTCTTATGTAAAGCTGAGAGTTCATCACCTATAGCCTATTGCCAAGAGGATCTAGAATAGTTTCTTTGTAGGAAGAGGGTTCAGAAAGCTTGTGAATAGATGTTAAGAAACAACAGAAAGATTCTGAATAACAAGAATAAGCAAAATCAGGTAACTTAGTAGACTTACAAATACGTGGAGGATATCGAAGAGAATGAGGTTGATCAACAATCTCAGATGGTGCTTGGGTGACCATAGAAGGAAAATGATCATTATGTGTCGGTGCATGCACACCTGTAGTGGAAGAAGGATCAACAACAAGAGGGGTATGGAAAGGTGAGCTATCGTTATCAATAGAAAAAGAATCAATATGAATGAGATTAGTCTAAGTCACGTATGAGTATTATTAGAAATAGAAAAGAATGGAATATGCTCAAGAAACACAACATGGCGAGAAACATATAATTTTTTATTAATAGGATCGAAACAGCGATAACTCTTTTGTCCCTCCCCATATTCCAAGAAGACACAAATAGTAGAACGCAAGGCGTCAACTTACTACGTTCTACTTGAGAATGAAGGACAAAACATGTGCACCCAAAAACTCTTAGAAGAGAATAATCAAGAGGATGTACAAATAGTGTTTCAGAAGATGACAAACCCGAAGTGTGAGAGAACATAATCTTATTAATCAAGTGAACATCAGTTAAAACCGCTGCTCTCTAAAATTCACTAAGAACTTTGGTAGATAAGAGTAGAGAACGGGCAGTTTTAACGTGTTTATGCTTTCGTTCAGCAATACCATTTTGTTGTGTGGTGTCAATACATAAGAATTGATGAATTGTTCTATGAGAAGCAAGCAATGTAGAAAAGTCAGTAGAGGTATACTCTCCACCCAAGTCACATCTAAAACACTTAATAACAGCAGAATGTTGAATTTTAACAAGTGCTCTAAAAGAAAGATAAATGGAAATAAAATCAGAATGTCGTTTCACAAGATAAACACAACAATAGCGACTATAATCATCGATAAACGAGACATAATATATAAACCCTCCTTTTGTAGCAATATGAGCAGGCCCCCACACATTAGAATGAACAATGTCAAATGGTGCAACAGAACGAGAAACACTTCGAGAAAAATGTAAAGCAGAAAATTTAGCTAATTTGCAATCATTACAATCAGAGATATTACGAGTTTGCAAATCTCCCAATTGACCTTTAGAAACTAAAAATTTTAAACGACTAGCAGAAACATGTCCAAGGCGAGAATGCCACAAATAAAAACTAGAAGAAGAAGAATTCAAAGAAAAAGACGACAACTCAACACTAGAGGCTGCAGCATGCGGTGGTCTCAGATTGTTCAAAACATATAAATCTCATTTTCTATGGCCTATCTCAATCAACTTCTGAGATTGAGGATCCTATACATGACAAGTAGTAGAAGAAAATTAAACTAAGTATCCAGAGTCACATAACTGACCAATAGATATAATATTCAAAGAAAGAGCTGGAACCCAATAGACATCTGAGAGTGGTAAATTGTGTGTGTTAACAAAACTAACCCCTGCTAAAGGTAATGGAGTGCCATCAGCAGTCATAATAGACACAGACGAATTAGAAGGGCGTAAGGAATCAAACAGTGTGGAGTCAAATGACATGTGTTTAGAGGCACCTGAGTCAAAGATCCACAAGGAAGAAATACGTGAAGGGGCTGGGATGACAAACCTACATGAGTAGAGGCCGATATGGCATAAGGTCGAAGTGGCAAGAAACTCTCAAACTCGGCTAGAGTAGTGAGCTGGGGATTAGATGGAGGTGCTCCAAGAATAGACGAGCCACAAGGTGACATGGCTGCTACTTTGTTAGCATTGGGACGATAAAACCATCGATGCGATCACTTTGTTGACTTTGTGAAGATTGCAACTTTTCAGGACATCGAGCCTTCCAATGTCTTTTTTTTTTTTTGCAAAAGCTACACTCATCACTAGCAACTCGCATATAACATATGCCATTCGATTCGTGTAGATGGTCGAGAAGGGATAGCCAAAACTGAAGTACTAGAAGTAGGAAGAGATGCCTCACATGTTAGGAATTTCAAACGTGTTTCCTTAGCCACAAGTTCACTAACCAATGTCAATAGAAGGAAGAGGAATACGATGCAAGATAGAGCCTCTAAGGCCCTCAAAAGAACTGCAAGTGCCATAAAAATCGAACCAATCGTTGATCCTCTCTATAAATAAGGATAATAGCACTGGGGGTCTCGAACCTTTGAACCTTGTGACGATGGGGTCTTAAACCTTCCATTTTTAACCCCCAGGTCCTTAACCTTTAAAACTTCGCGCAAGCAAAGTCCTTCTGTTAAAAAATCGTTAGTTTGACCGTTAACTGGTCAAAATTTACTTAAAATGACCAATTTACCATTTTTAAATTAAAATAAAAAATAAAGAAATAAAGAAAAAATTGTAATTAACTCCTTCCCACCTCATCTTCTTTAATCAACCCTCTCATTCTTTTCTTCACCAATCAACCCTCCCACTGGCCCAAGCCCACCACTCTCCACCTAGGACATGGTGTTCTCACTCGTGCATCGATGTACCAAGAATAACGGGCCTAAGAGAGGATTTATATTCCTTTAAATCTGGAGATGCTTAGTCCTACCCATATTCAAGTGACACCGCATCATTATCATCTCTCACTTGTTGGTAAACACTCTGCTATAGAATATGACCTCACTAACTTATTGGAACTCTTGTCTACACCAAATCTTCCTCCCACGCAATGACAACCCAAGATTCAACTCAATCTCCTCATCCTTCTTTTGCCGCCTCAGTATTCGCTTATTATTACCCATAAACCTTTTGCAACAAGTCCCCAAAATTTGTTTCTTGTAATATGACTAATATCCAAAGAAAGAATCTCCATTTCAGTAGCTCTTAAATCCCTCTTGTTATCATCACCATCTTCCATAGGATACACAACAAACCCCACTTATTTTCTTTAGGTCTATATATTATTAGTACTCTATTTTCATGAGTTAGAAAGGATATCCCAGTGAAGAAAAATTATATGCCTAGCCTGTCTTTTGCCAAAATTTTGATCTAGCCCACTATTCAAAATATGAAACCCAATTGCCCAAATCTGTAAAAGTGAAAAACCCAAATTTCTCTCTCTTCCCGTGAGTTCCTCCTTTTCCGACTTCCAGCTCCAGCTGATGGTTTCTCCTTTTTCGACTTTTAGCTCTAGTCGGCGACTTTGGAGGCAGTGGATGATTATGGGTTCCTTCATAAGTTGTGGTTAAGATTGTACGGTCCTCGGCATAGCTTTTCAATCTCAGCTGGGGTTTTTCATGGTGGTGATTATGTCGAGTTGTTCAATTCCATGGCGGTGGAGTGGTGGCCTGGTGGGGAGGGGTTGATTGGTGAAGAAAAGAATAGAGAGGGGGTTGATTGGAGAAGATGAGGTGGGGAAGGGGGTTACTTGTAATTTTTTTTATTTCTTTGTTTTTTATTTTAATTTGAAAAGGGTAAATTAGTCATTTTAAGTAAATTTTGACCAATTAACGATCAAACTAACGATTTTTTTAACAGATGGACTTTGCTCGCATGAAGTTTTAAAGGTTAAGGACCCGGTGGTTAAAAATAGAAGGTTCGGGACCCCCAGTGCTATTTACCCCTATAAATAATATAATTCTCACATGCTTTCAGTCCTGCCGATTCTGTAAGAGCCAAGTCATTCCAAATCGATGTCATAGCAGTGTAAAATTCCAGAATACCCATACTTTTCTGTTGTAAGGCTCGTATATCAATCTCCAATTGATATTGTTTTACAAAGTTAGACTTAGTGTATAACTTCTACAAATGATCTCGAGACTTCCTTTGCAGTTTCATACTTTTGCCAAGCTGTGCACCAATAGAATGATCGACATAATTGTTAATCCAAGTAAGAATTTTTGCATTGTTTGACTCTCAAGCATCAACATCAGTAGCATAATTATCACTGGTACTCTTAAGTATTACAATAGTTCCAATAACATAATCCCACAATTTTTTACCTTTGAAAAAATTTTCATCACAGTACTTCAATATAAATAATTCTGACCAATTAATCTTACACTAATAGATTGAAGAGAATCATCCATTTCAGTTGCCATTATTACAATTAAGAGAGAATCAAGATTACGCAATTCAAGAAAAATCAGCAGTACAAACGACCAAATAATCTGCTTTGAAAGACGAACCTCAATCAATGGCCAAACAAACACCACTAGAAGATCAGAAATTTACCAAGGAACAATCTGTATAAAAGGAGCAAACTGATCGGAGCACACATACGCTGCCACGAGCCTCCACCGCCCCACAGCTGTAGCGAGCCTCACGCCGCCGCCAGCGTCGGGTCGCGTCTCTCTCGTCTATCTTGCACGCGCCGGCTATGGTTAGTCGCCACATCGTCGTGAGTCCAGATATGGTCACCACTCTCCCATCCGAGGTCGCGTTGAACAGAAATAGTGGATTTTCAGTTTCGGATTAAAGAAATAATAAGATTTTTTAATGTACGGAACTTTGAGTAGGAAAGAGAAAAGAAAGAACTAAGCATTCAATACATAACACATGCTCTGATACCATGTGAAGAAGAAAGAACAGAGAAGAAAAAAAAGAACAATCAACTTTATTAGGCAGACGGCATAATAAAAATACAATTACAAGAGAGTTTATATAATAATGAAAACATAATCTATATTAGGTAAACAATCATAATATATTCTAATATATATTCTATATTTTAACACTTCTATATTATACTAGTAAGTACCCGTGCGTTGCACGTGGTAGAGTGCCAATTGAAGTTTCAACACCATGATCTACATAACTGGTAATTAAAGAAATTGGGTATCATTAAAAACTATAATTAGAAGGTAAAATTTATATAAGACCATAAGAATAAATATTTGACAAATAATAGAACTTATCTTCACAGCACACCAATGATCCAAGCAATCCAAACATTGTTGATGAACATAATTTGACATCCCTTTGTACTTGCAAAGTGAAATGAAATCCATACGTGATGAAGAACAAAAGTCACAATCTTAGTCCAAAGGTGAAATAAAATTCATTCTTACTAAAGAACAAAAGTTACAAATCTAACAACTATTATGTTTACATGAAGTGATACTTCCTTGTATAATAAATTGTCATGATACTTGAAGATGTTGTACATAAAGCGAACGAAAGTTAAAAGATATTACATCAAGAACTATTCGAACTAATTACATTGTAAGTGAAAACGGTAAGAGGTAAGAGAGGAAGACATCTTGTTGTTACTTCTTAGTAAATTGTGGTTGAGGCTTAGTGCTTGAGATATGCATCATGTGTTGGGGAGTAGTATATATATATATTTGAAGAATCAAACAAATTGAGTGGCAACACAATAGGTCAACCAGTAATGTCATGTTGAAAAGAAAGTGGAATCTGTGATCAAAAGTCATTAATAGATATTGTGATTACACAATAGCTAACATAAGTGAATAGCTTTGAAGGATTAGTAAGAAACTATTTAGTTGTTTATTACATATGCAAGGAAATAAATACTCTTAACAATTGTTGGTCACACAAAATTTTAATCACATTGGTTTACGGCACATTATGGTTCTTTGGCATCTTGAAGGGCGATTATGGTGAACTTCTTTGCTTTACTTGAGGAATTACTATGACTTTTTGCTTAATTTAATGAACCAACCAAACAATCTTGAAATTCAGACTAAATACTACTACATTTTTGTGCCGATGACCAGCATGATGGATGTAATCTCCTAAGTACATCAAGAGCATATTAAAAACAAACTTAAAAGATATAGTTGAACTTAAATTTATCCAGATATAATTACCTCTCTAGCAGGAGCCAACCTCTGATAATTCTTTATTGGCAGCGAAGAACAGTGAAGAACAAAACATGCTTGATATGTTAACTAATACATGTAAAAAAAAATTAGGGCAATCATTTTTCAAACCTTCAAATTTCTCAATTTCCAAATTCACACATAAGAATGAAAGAAGGTAAACCACCAAACTTACAACACAACCAATATTATAAACTGTCTATAGCCTTTCTTCATTGTTCAAGTTATTGTTTGAAAAGGTAGCATCTAACAATTGAATTGAGTGCACGATTAGAATTAGTCAATCAAAAGTAAAATTTTATCAATCATGAGCAACTCAAGCAAGCAAATGATATCCTCCACACAACTACCAAATAAGCAAATTCTACTCATCAAAAATATATTTTCTTGGCGATTTCATAGTACTTACGTTAGCAATAGAATCAATGTACTTATCATCTCCATAATGAAAATGAGTCCCTCGTCCAGAAATTGAATCTTATGGCTCAGAATAAAAGAAGACTAAAATGCATCCGTAAAATATTCGGATCACATAATAAAATTGTATACTCATGAATGATTAAATATATAACTATGAATGTGTTCAATATTTCAAACTAGACTTTATAATATATCTAATATATTTTTAAACACAAATGTCCACGTGGACAATTAAACATTCTATTCAAAATTGTTCTCCTTCCGATCCCCAGACCGATTTCTTGTTTTAATCTTCTACATCGCCAAAAATATTTCTAAGATAAATGTTTCCAACTATAGTACTCTCAGTTAATATTTAACTTTACCAAATCTAGCCCTTTACCCCCCCACCATGGCCTGTTTGATTAATTTTATTCACTCTCTTAAAAAGATATTCAAGCTCCAAAAACATGTTAAGAACATCAAGTAAAAACAAATCCATATCGTTGCATGAATTTACATCATTCGTGTCTCCCTCTCTCAAGTAATTAGTGTTTAAACCCATAACATTGTTATATCATATACATGGAAAGTTTCTATGCTCAGTATATAAAAAAGTACATACATTATTCAATATGGATATTGATGATTTGAAAGAACCAAATCATGGCAAGATAACTTGAAATACTAAACAAAAATAATAATAACACGAGTTATGATTTCAAATAAAAGTGTCATTTACTTATAAATAACAAATATCAAGTAACAATATTCATAATAAAGACAGAGCGAAAGATGCACAAAAAGCGTAAAAGATTTTTCTTGTAACATCAACACCTTTGAATAATTCTCAAGATTCATGTGCACGATAATTAGACACAATTTCAGCAATCAAAACATTGATTTTAAAACACAATCATTTGTTATAGAAGAAATTAAAATCAAAATCCTAGCAAGTAAACCAACAATCGTCAACCTCAAATTTGGTTAATGGATATGATAGAAATTTGAAGACATTTGCTCTATACTATGGCTTCGCGCAACCAAAAATACGGATCACTCGCATTTTTATCCAGAGCTCCAATAAGCGACAAGCGAAAAGCTAACCTTAAAACCCAACGAATCGACAAAAATAAATCACTCAATGCCGAAATCATTCAATCGACCCAAGTGTAATTATTTACATTTTCAACCGAGATGCTCCAATAAAAAAGAAACAAAAATCGACGTACAAATCCAACAAAATCTTTTTGAACTAAAGAAAAATAAACCATTGCATACCAAAAATTTCAATATACCCAAGCAAAAGAAGTAAAATTAAACAAAAATAGAACTTACAATTAGATCGGAAACTCGATACACGCTACAATTACTAAACTTCCAAATATAGCGGTTCTTACGATTGTTTTCATACATTTTTTGGGCACACTATTAGGAGTGAATGACAAGAAAAGATTTATCAGATAATGATTAAAAACAAGCTAACATAAATTCATAAAATTTGGTGCAAAGTTAGCTACACACAATACTCAAAAGGTCTCAAACAACTACAATATATCCTCCAACATATATTGATATGTGCATAATGCCGTGCAAGAGAGAAAATGATGCACGTGCGGGATAGAAAGGAGGAGGCAGATTTGAGTTAAATAAAATACCCAATTGCAAGGTGGCGTCTAAGATTTCATCTACAAGTCCAACATTCCTTACTATTTTAGGACTTACGTAGCCTTTGATGGCGTAATTCAACGGATGGTTCTCAATGGAAAGTGACCGAATGTGACTCGTTGATGGAAAGGAGCCCTCAAGGTCTTCAACCTACATTTAATGTTAAACAAAGAAATAGTCTTAGACAAAATTCATAACGAAAGCCAAAGTTATTGGAAATTATTCATCCGCACAACAAAAACTTGGTTTGCTGTTTACGTAAAGTCTCATTCTTGAAGATAAAAAAATACAGTTCTTGCATAAGAAAGCAAACTTCTTACACAAAGGAAAAGATGTCTACATTTTTAGGAGGAAATGTCACCACTACAAATTCCAAACATATAATTAGTTTTCTCCTCTCCGATTAGTAGTTTCACTCCCATCGGTTGGTGAAAAAGTTGCATTCGGACTTACCTCTGAGCCTTGATTATGCATTTGCCCTATCGATTTGTTCACGAAAATGTAGAACATTCTCATTATGGATCCAAAATGTCATCAAAACTTAACATATATATTGAGACTAAATACATACAAAGACAAGAGAATTTTCATTGTAAAAGCTAATGATTACACAAGTGAAAGAAACACAAGAAATGCCTAATCTTTCTCTCCTTTATGTTTAAAATTCTTCATTTAGTTGTTGTTCCACTCTCCCACCTAAAAACTAAGATTACTTGAAATTGATCCAAGAAACCACAGAATAACCTAACTACATCTAATAGATCACATGGATGAATGCATTCTTTACTACAATGTGGTAGAGGGCCACAATAAGAAGCGAGAATATCATGAATGCATTAGCGATGAACCAGGAATGAGAAGATTTGATTAGGTGATGAATACTTGTGTGGTCAAGGAAATCAAATGTACACTCCATGATATTTACTTACTCATCTTCACTTGTTTTACATCATCCCATGGACTTCAAATGAATCTGAATTTCCAAATTGTAGAGATAAGTGCGAGAGAGGGAGGCAAGAACAACATACTTACATATATTTATGTAATAAAGAATATGTTCCTAAAGCAATCTTGAACTATTTAAGTTTGAAAATAAAATCCAACACAAGCTTTTAACATAAAATGTCACGAGTTCCAAAGTCATCAAACGTTATAAGAGCATAACAAGCCACGCATGAACTTGCTTCAAGTTTAGCACAACAAGTATTTAAAACCCAACCACAAGATATAATTCAACCTCCATTTCACATAAAATCATTCATTCCACGCCAAAGAAGCCAATTGTTCAATTTTGGATAGAAAGGCCTAATCTTTGAGAGACACGTTCTCGAGCTTCCATAACCTCTCGCAACTTGGCTTTTAGAGCTTTTGGTGATTCGGCAAATGTAAAACTTAGTCAGTCCATTTCAAGCATGCCCGTCACTTTAGCTGCAGTGTCAAGCTCTAGCTCTTCGACCATTAATGGAGTACAAATTTTCATTCCAACATAGTCCTGCTGCTGCTGGGGACGATTTGCAAAGCGAGATGCCAAAGCCCGGACATTGGTCGAGGCATTCTCACATCACGCAATGGCATAATAGAGAATAGGCATCACAAATATATTGAAATCAATCAATTAGAAGTAGACAGATAAACAATAAATATTATTTACAATATCTCCAAGCTTGCGATTTTTCCAAGTGAAGAAGGAATGAAATCATCGGATCCCATTACGTGCGAAAACAAATCATGTGTAAAAAAAAACATACCAAGAAATTATTGTATTTAACCTGGAGAGGCTCGAACGATCGATACACTAAAAGCCCAAAAATTAGGCCAAAATCAAAGCGAAACAACTTAATATGTGCAAAAGAAAGAAAAGAGAAGTGAAAGTGTGAGAAAATTCCAATCTATGCGAAAATAAATGAAAAACATACCAAGAAATTGTTGAAATTAACCGTAGAGGCTCGAACAATCTGCTACCAAAAGCCCAAAAAAATCGGCTGAAAATCATGCGAGAAAACCCAATCTTCTGTGCCAAAAAAAAAAGAGAGGAGAGAAGTGAAAGTGAGAGAAAAGGAAAAGGTGGAAGAGAAAGAGAGAGAGAGAATGGTAAATGATGCGTGTGTTAGATTGGGTCTTATGTGTGTCGTAACAAGGTAAGAGTAATTGACAAAAAGTAAAAAGCAAAGGCCGACCTAAAAGACACCGTTTTCGTCTTCTCAATCCTTATGTATAGTACTTTTATTGACTTTTATAATAGTATATTTTAGAAAAGGAAAGAGTGAAGAGGAGGAGAGAGAAATACGGCTTAGACGACTTGAGGATATAAGGAGAAGGCTTAGATGGCTTGAGGACGATGGCTTAGACGACTTATGAATAGTACCTTCATTCACTCTTATAATATAGTTTAGATATTGTGTTATGCCTTATCTACGCAGGCTCTTTAGATAATGCCTTGTGTCCCGTTCATTGTACCTCATTAGGATGGACTCGATGAGAAGATTTGGAAAGTACTCATTGTGAAGGCGTACAAGTATAATTAAAATTTAATAGACCAATTTGCTTTTTTATAAAGGTTGAGGGCCAAGATGCTATCGGGACAATCGTTGAGGGACCAACAGTGCAAATTCCCCATTTTAAACCCAACTACGTTGCAGTCTCAGAACTCAACCACAGTTAACTAATCCGACCTGCTTCGGCGTCTCTGTCTGGGAGAAGATGATCGTCTGCGTCGCAGTCGTAGGCCACCAGGTGCTCCGCCCTCCATTACTATGTATTAATAATCACTCTTATAATTTTTAGCAATTGCATTTAGATGTGTAAAAATTAGAATGATTTTTTTATCGAATTTCTCGTGGTGGCAGAACAATCCTTTGTACATATAAAGGTCTTATTGTAACAATTATATTTAGATCCGTATATAAGAATATGAATAATTTTTATTGAATTTCTTGTGGTGGCACAACAATCCATTGTACATACAAAGCTCATTATAATTATTTCGTTTAGATGAGTACATAACAATTTGAATATTTTTTTGTTGGAATCTCTTGTTGTTGCAGAAGAATCCTTTGTACATATTGAGCTTATTGTAATAATTTCATTTAGATGTGTGTATAAGAATTTGAATAATATTTGATTGAATTTTATTTTGGTGGCAGAATAATCCTTTGTACATACAGAGCTTTACAGAGGCAGATGATGCGCTCAAGCTTCATCACATTGTTCACTGCTCTCTTGACGTCGTTGATGAAAGAGGTAGCGTTTTAGATCTTTTGATTTTGTGGCTTTTTCTTGGAATTGTGGGTATGAATTTTATTAACAGCAAAAAATGATTGGGAGTTAATTTTAGTACTAAGATCTGTAATTTATACATTTGGTCTGAACTCTAAGAGCATCTCCAATGCAAATCATGGATTGTAAAAAAAGAAGTGTCATGTCATCAAATAGATAATGTATATTAAAATTACATCTCCAATGCACTATGTGAAACACCATGTTAGGCTGATGTGGCACAAAATAAAATAGAAGATGTGGGGTGCTCTTTCTACATGTAGAAGTCTTGTGAGATTGGATGACTCAACAATTATTTTAATTTTGGACTTAATTTAATTCACAAAAGGGTAATTAGGAAAATTTTAGCAGTTTTATTATTGTTTAATTTTAAAAAATAAATACCATGTAATCATCATTATTGAATTGTAGAAGAAACTCATTGGAGAGAACTTTTGGACTTTCACGTCTATTTATTCTATATTCATTTAGAAGTCCTTTTATTTAACTGCTATATCAACCACAATCCATGGAGTACATTGGAGATGCTCTAAGACCGTTGACAATCCAACATCATGTAATTGAATTGATTGAGTTCCAAATCACTGTTATAAAGCTTAATTTGTGATTATAAAAACACTCTACTTAGAAGGTAGTTTTATGGGTGAGTTCTATTCAATGTGTTAGTAACAATTGGTATCAGAGCAAACACCTTCATTGTGGATGACTCTCGTTGCAAACGAGGCGACCGGGAGCTACTTCCAGTATAAGACTGTTATCGTTAAATCACGTAGCTGGAAATATTGACACCGTAAACATTGGTTCTGAACTGGAGGACTTTAATTGAGTCCCATAACGCTAAGTTAAGACTTGGTTTATGGGTTTATATTTACTTGGAAAACATCCGCTTGCAAACGGTTTTATGGGTGAGTTCTACCCAGTGTGCTTTAAACACATTATTCATATTCCAATTTAACAGAGGACTGTATTAGTTGGTAGTCATTAAGTACAACTAATGAATGGGAACATGGTTTCCAAACCTAGAGTAGAAAACAAACGTCCATCAAATAAGTGAAAGTGATTTAAATGTGTCCAGCTGTGGTGATATGGTAGAATATAGGGTATCTAATTGGGATAAATATCTCCAGCTATTTTAAATCTGAGCTCAAACAATGATTGGAATGTGTTAAATGCTCTATTTTATCAATGATCGATTTGCAAAACTTGCTAAATATATTTTACAGAAATCCTGATGTCACCTGGTTTGTATATATATTTTTTTTTTTTCTAATTTTACTGTGCGTGTTATTTATTCAGTGAACAATCCGAAAAAGTCTGGCCCAACACTCAATGAGACATTTCTTGGTTTGCTCTATCCAACTGAAAACTACAAAGTGTAAGTATACTCATATGCTTAATTCCCTATTAAGTTTACTGATGAAAATTGGATAGAGAGAACAGAAGTATAGGATGGAATCTCATACCTTTTATTATTGAGGGTGATAATATTTTGTGGGTGTTAATTTCATCTTTCCACTTGCAAATGCCCTCAGATCTCATTGTCTGCTTGTTTTCAGGTATGGTTATTTGACTAACACCAAGGTGAAGTTCATAATGGTGACAACAGATCTGGATGTCCGAGATGCAGATGTGAGAAACGTAAGCTTTACAAATCACTGATGAAGTTTCTGTTCTGTCGATTATTAAACTTCGATATAGTCTATGATTAATTACCTTTCTTTTCCACATTATCACTTAAGTTTCTAACCCTTATTAACAAGTATAGTGGGTATATTGAGGTTCAAATATAAATTCCATGTTGAGTCCTGCAAAAATTGCTGGGATTAATTTAAATTTATGGGTGTTGATCCCCTTTTCAATTGGTTTTGTAACAATAATTTACCACAAAATATATAAAAATGCAGATGCATTATCACAGCACTAACTGAAGTGTTTCTCTTGCTTTCAATGAAATCCAGTAGGTCTGAAAATTTTCTTTTGCAGTGCCCTCAATGCAGTTAAGTCCTTGACCAATATTGCATTACTTTCAGATTTTTGTAGTGAAATCTGATCCCAAGGACATAAAAGTCACTCAGTTGTGAAGTACATTAAATTTTTCTGAGTCCCTAAAAGCATCTCCAATGCATTCTATGGATTGTAGTCTACGTGGCAAGCAAGTTGAAAGACTTGCAACCTACTTGGAATTGATGTCTAATAAATAGAGTAATAGACTGGCAAGCCTAAAATTGGTATCCAATGATTGTATGTACAACCCAATACTATTGTCTAGAATCAAATAAATTTTTAAGCCATTATGTCTAACCGAGCCTCTTTATGTAGACACAGCTCTAGGCAGTGTCTTTTTTTTTTCTTTTTTTTTTTGTCACATCAGTTTGACAGATTCATGTTTGATAGCATTGGAAATTATTCTTTTAGATACTGTCTATTTTGCCTATGTGGCAAACTTTTTAAAGCAATCGACATTATTAGCATTGGAGATGCTCTAAACTCAATTTGTTTTGCAACCTGAGGATAATTTTTCATATTATTTTTCAACTTTAGAGTTACTTGTATAAAATTTCATTTATAGATGCACGTATTCATTTTTTACAATAATTTGAGTTGCTATTTATGCACGTAATTTGGCAGCTAACTCTCCTTCTGTTTTTCTTGGTAATTCTAGTTTTTCAGGAGGTTCCATGCTGCTTACGTCGATGCAGTTTCAAATCCATTTCATGTTCCGGGCAAGAAAATAACTTCCCGAACTTTTGCTGAAAGAGTCAGCACGATTGTCAAGTCCTTCGGATTGAATTCAGCTGGCTGAATACTGAATGATTGTTGCTCACACACTTTTATGTTTGAAGCCTTTCATTTTGTTTCCTTCTCTTGCAACCCGTGTAACTATAGTTGTAACTGGATTTTAGAGCTAATGTTACTCATTTGTTGAATCTCATTGCTTGATTATCTGATTTCACAAGATGTGTAGAGTTTGTAGAATTTACCATATTTCGAATTGAAAATGAAATTATATTCATGGTAAAGATAATTGAATTTCGTTTGCATTGAAAATTTCAGTGTCTTCTTTTCTTCTCCTGGAGTTGGTGTGATCCTAAGAATGGGGTAGTTTATTTGTGTGGAGTGTTCAACTTGTTCACTGGTTTACTTTTTAGTGCAGTTGGACATGTAGAGGCCCGCAGATGTGAAAATGGTCAAGATACAAAGTTTTTCAGTTCAATTAGTCTTATTTCAACATTCGTGCATCCAACCTCCTTCCAGTAAATTCCTGGATGCGCATGGCGCAATGGATCTTTTCTCTTTTTTTTAGTTTTTAATTTTTTCTCATGAGTTTTCTCTCTATTTTTAATTCATTTTTTGTGGTACATATGAGGCAACGGATCTATGCTCTTATCTCATGTTAGAATGTCACAAACCTATTGAAATGGAGTCAATAGATGCTGGAGGCTGCCAAAGTGACTGCCACCGCTAGAAAATAAATGCCCGAAGAAGGGACATGTGAGTTCCTACTAAACTGTTACACTACCGAAGGGGCTGCCACACCCAATCAGTACATTGCATAGGCGTCGCGTACAAGTTCCCTTTACCCCACACCCGTCAATGCAGAAGAGGCATTGCAAAGGCAGAAAAGCCTAAACCTTCCATTATTGAATTTCGACAAGTTCCCTTTACCCCACATGAAAACCCGTCAATGCTGAATATGAGAAGAGGCAAGTGCAAAAGAGCAGAAAAGCCTAAACCTTCCATTATTGAATTTTAAACACGCGGCTGAGCAGCCTCGCCAAGCAACAGCGCATGTGGGATCACTCAAATGACAAACCAAGCAAAGAATAATTCAATTGATACTTTGCAAGCTCAGAAAGGAGACTTTTAGAGGCAAACAAATCAAGAGGACATTATTCGACAATCAATACAAAAGGGATAAACAATTAATTGGACTTAAGTGAGAAACCTCGTGTAACAATGGAAAAAAAGGCAGTCTAGCCTTAAGTCAGAAAATTTAAACATCATTGCAAGGAAATCCGATAGTATGGTTGAAAGACCACTAGCACAATCAAATGCCACTAATAATCAGAATTCGTCATCGTCATCCTCAGCTATATGCTTAGCAAGCTCTTGCTCTTGTTGTTGTCTCTCTCTTCTCTTCTCCGCACTTTCCTTTTCTTTGTGGGAGTTAGGTGGAAATCGAAGGGCACGCACTGCCTCATTATGCATATTCAGGCAGAAAGCAATCCTAGAGTTGAAAGCAACTTGTGGCTCATTTGTAGAATAGATATCCCCAGTCTCCTTTGACACCATCCATCCATTAGCATGAAACAGCGTGGCATCAATTGCACCATCTCGAATTGCTTTGGCAACAATACTCTCAGCATCAGCTACAGGGTTAGGAGAATCCAATCTCAGCTTTTTCGACACATCAGCTAGTGAGATCTGGGAGTACGAGATACTAATGTTGCGGAGCCCAGTCCTAATGACATTATGACGCAGCCTAACAATTAAATTGTCAGTCCGGTCTGAGCTGAGTGTACTGGAGAACTTGTCGGCAACTGTTTTGAACAGCTCCAGGTCTCCAATTCGAACAGCCTGGAAACCCACACATAAGAACAAATCAATTGGATAAGCTTAGAATATAACAACTTTCTTTCTTTTAGAAAATATTATCCAGTAGAGAAGAGAAGCCAATATATAAGATCTTTTCTCCCATAGAGGAAAAGTTTGAACAAAGGAAAAAATGAGAAGCCCAAGGTTTGCATCAAACACAAGACGAGAAAAGTGAGATCATTAAATCTAGGATTCCTGAGATGGTAAGGAAAATTCTTCAGGTTTAATTGTCCATACTTACATTTGTAAGTTCAAAGTATGGCCTCAAAGCTTTTTCCATTCCTTTCTGCATAAAAATAGTTCTTTCAGGAATCTCTCCAAGCAATAATCTGACAATTACAGCCCACTTGTTGCATTGAACTCTGAACCCAAGAGCAGCATCAGGTGCTTTCCTGGCATGCTTGGAGGAGGGACTCTTTAGCATCAGTATATTCCAACTGAATTGTCCTAATTTTTCCAAGGTAAAAGAGGTATCGGCAAAACTGGAAAGGATACAAGCCATGGTGAGAACAATCCAACAGCTGTTAAAAATAGAACGTCTTGGTATGCAAATTCTTAGTCTAGCCTCACCAGAGAAACAAGTATGATGAGAACCAAAATAATGAATAAAATTATGATACAGGCTTGAACAATAAAACACAAAAGAACATTTTTGTGATGGTAGAAAAAGTGAAGGAAGTATAGAAAAAATTAATTCTATTTACTCAGTCAATGATTGGAAATCTAAACAACTTTATGGAATGGGAGTACAACTGTTATTCATGTAAATAGTTTTGCAACTGCCACCAACAATATCCTTGTGATATTTCAGGTAGATTATAATCACATATATTATGTGTATGGGAAACATTTTATAAATTTGGCATCAGCTGTAGATGTACTAAACGTTAACTTGAAACTGATGCTTGATCCTGCCGCTTTTTCTATATTACTGACTAGGTATATAAGAGTTATGATTCTTAGATAGAAGAAAACAATTTTTCTTTTTGTACATAAACACAATATTTAAAATTTGTCACCTCTCTTCTCTTTGTTTTACATTACAAACTCCATCTGATGTTCAGGTCTAACTGACGATTCTATTAAAAGGCCAAACCAAATGAACTTTGATAAAAATGATCTCTCTTTCTAAAGAATAAAAAATTGAAAAAAAAAAAAAAACACGAGAAACTAAAAAAATAGGAAATTGATATTGTGGAATCAATGCGCACATCCTCCCCAACCCCCACAACCACCTCTCCCAAACAAAAAGAGAAGAAAGAAAAAAGAACGAATGAATGTGAATAAAATAACAAAGTATTGTAATGATTTGAGAATTACCTGCTGATTTGAGTGAGCTTCAAACCGCGGAGCCTTCGATCTCAGCTTCTCAGCTTGATCGTATAAGTTGTAATGCAGGTAATTCCTCAGTAACAGATTGAGAAGTGTTTCCTGCAGTATACCAATATCAAGCATGAGAGTATGTCCACCATAAATACAAACTAATTGCATGTGTGATCAGCGACAAACCTGTCCCAACTCGTCATGGCGCAGTGTTGCTGTCCGGTGTAATGCCAGCAGATTACTGTTAATAAATGAGTCTCTATTAGATATAAAGACCACAAAAGAGAAAACCAATAGTATATTGCTAAAAATGAGGAAAACAACATTCAACTCGATTTGTCCATCTGCTCACGTTTTTTAAGAACATTTTGTAACCATGCATCATCCTCGGGCTTAGTTGTCATAGAAAGAACCAATAGGAATACAAGAATAACATACCCTCGAATTTCAGCAAGATCACCAGTAAGTTCATAGCTCAGAGAGTAGTAAAAGTAGAGCCTGGATGATAGAACATCAACAGTTCGCCTATTCAAGTTCTTTAGACGTGCAATGCTTGCCGAAGAACAAGCCTTAGCCTGATGAAAACAAAGAAAACACAAATATAATTTTGTAGACATTACAAACATCATTAGAAAGTCCATGCGAGAAATCATATAGCCGTACCTCACTGTATCTCTTCTGATCAATCAGAAATATTAGAACAAGCAAACAGCAATAGATTTCAAGTTCTGGTAAAGAGTGCTTTGCAGGAGCCTGAGTTGCAGATGTTGTGGTATCAAGTTCCATATCCTGCTCATCCTCCTACAAGCAACATTAAATCTGTAAAACAGGCCAACCATATATCCTTTCCATATTGTCTTCACACGTCAACTTCTGTTCCATGTTACTATCTCATGATAAAAACAGGATCTTTGCCATGAACTGCAACCTAAAGTAATTTTCCTAGAGCCACTTACCCTACTACTTTTCCAGCACTATATTAATGATATAATCCACGTGATGATCATTAAAAAGTGGATACATCATAAAAGAAGTCAATTCATAAATAAAACAGAACTAAACGGTTCTCAAGAAAATGCGTCCCTTCATGACCGATGTTTATTATGAGTGTATACAACAACAAACTATATTACATGCTGGTATATCATTTCCAGTAAAAGCCTAAACGGTAGCGAAATTGGCACCTTCAAAAAATAGGACAGTAACACATTATACAGATTTATAGACGTGGTTGAACGTGCAATATATAATGACCATAATTTCCTCTACTATATATGATGCAGAACTTCTTGTATAACAAAGCGATAGAAGAGATCATACCATGAATTCTTACACAAGTAATCACTTAATGAACACAGATTAAGTTACCATTTACCACCAATCGATTCACAGACTACATGTCCACTGGTAATACACCAATCCTCTAGAAAATACAGCCTTCTTACCTTGGGAAGGTACAAATACAAGCAAGAGTGCAACTCGGATCCAGGCACGAGAACATAATTAAGAAATGCAGAAAGCACAGATGCCTTTAGATTTCTCCTCAACTGAATCGTCCACCGAATTGCCCTCACAATCCTACGCACCTCACGAGCATATGCTCCCACCTCAATCAATGCCGCTATCTCCTTCAAATCTAAAAAAACTCCCATAAATCAACATAGCATACTAAAAAAAAAATGAAATTTAACAAAAACCCCCAAGAAAACCCATATACATATTTAAATATGTATATATGTGTATAATTACTCTGAAAGGTAGAGGAGCAGTGGAGGAGTGTGAATTAGAGATGGTAGGTTGTTGCTCTTTCATCTCAACATCTTGAGTCATACTTGCGAAAATCTGAGAAATAAACGCAAAAATAACTGAAATATAAAAATTGATAAAAAACGGGGGAAGTCCATTTTCTTCAAAAATATGATAGGCAAACACTATACAGGAGCAAAAGAGTAAGGTACTAAGGTATAAATATAATTATGAATATATGAAATTTTACCTGGAATTGATAGGAAAAGGCGATTGAGATAAGATTGGATCTGGAAAAATGAGAAAGCTAGGGTTTCGATTACTTTCTTTGGCTGCAAGTCAGATTAGGATTATAAAAATATTGAATTTGTTTAAAACATAAATAAAACAGAATTTCGAAAAGGGAAGATGATTGAACCTTAGATTCGATGATTGTGAGACTACAAAACCCTAAAATTGTATATTTGCTTTTGGAATTTTTGGAGTCCTTTTCTCCAACTAAGCACAAAAAAAAGAGAATAATATAAATATTTTTCGACTGATCCAGTTCTTCGGGATGAAATGAAGAAGACGGAGTGGGTATGTTCGTCATTTTACGTCCCTTTTTTTTTTTTTTTTTTTTTTTTTTTTTTTTTTTTTATGGTTAAATAGGAGGCATACCATGACTACGTTCCCTGACCACCCCATGATGGGTGGGAAAACATCAGGGAGAATCTTGGAGTTAATGAGGGGTTCGTCTTTGCTTTACTTTCACTTCATGAGTTCTTCCTCCATTGGATGGATATTACATCACTGCAATCGCTTCCACCCATACATATTCGGCATCACCATTGCTCCAGAATCGAACTCCCCACCCCGAGTTCATGAGCCCCGCAATGTCTGGCCCTTGCCAATCTCAGGCGTGCCCTCTGGGCTACGTCCCTTTCCTTTGATTTATGGTAAGTGGTGGACCGTCCCGCCCACGGGAGATATTGTGGGGCGTAAGACGGAATAGATTCGAGTACAGTTTTAACCGGTAGAATTTGACAAAAAAATGAAAATTGATAAAATTTGTGAATGATCGATAATAAATAATAAAGAAAATAAGGTTGTGAAGGAAAAATTTAAAATAATACTAAAAGAGAAAGAGAATTGAAAAGAGAAATTTAAAGATATTAGAGATTTTTTTTTTTTTGAAAGAGTCAAGACAGACGCATATCACTTTTTTTTGTAAGTGAGCTGAAAACCTTCTTTACGTTCGGTGATTAAAATATTTTTTTTTTCATGTTCATTTATTTTTTTAATATATTTAAAATTAAAAATAAAAATAGAATAATCATAATCATAAGGAGGAATTTGAAACAAGAACTTCTTGTTTGGACAAGGTAGAACGAGGAAGGAATATTTTGTCTTTCCAACAGTTTGCTTATCTATTTTTTTTGGATTACAACATTCTTTGAAATTTTAATTTACTATGAAGGTTATCTATCTTGTATAAACATTAAAACAAAGATAGAGATCAATTGTATTTAATTTAGAGTTTTATGGATTTTTATTGATTTTTATAGATTCTAAGAAATTTATGTAAAGATTTTATAGATTTTTGTTGTAAAATATAGAAAACAATATTGATGATCATATTTAGATATTTCTTACATAGTCTACATGTCTTTGAAATCTTATATATATGATTCTATTATTAAAATAAAATATACAATTTCTTTCTATTCTCTTCTCTTATTCTCTCTACTTCATAACACGTGATCAGCACAAAGAAGCTCGCCTAAAATAGAAAAAAAAAAATTGGGAGCAAAAGTTATGAAATTCACGAGAATCCGAGCGGTCTGCACGGTAGTGATATAAAGGTTGATATCTCAAAGCTATGTGGTTCAATCATTGTGAAATTTTGACAGCAAGTTCAAAACTTATTGTTCTTCAAATTTAATGGTTAATATCAAGATTCAGGGTTCAATAATTTTTTGAATTGATGCTACTTTCAATAAATAACTATTTTTCTATTACAAGTTGTTGACATATGGTTAACTTTTACTTAAATTGTTTTTTATCATAATGAATAAATTAACATTGCTTACGAACAAATTAGTTTAAAGTAATCTTCAAAGTGTTCAAATCGATCATCGTCAAAAGATCGAGATCAAGACCATATTATAAATCGAGACTCTCAAAGAAGAGAAGATCAAAGTCAATCATCCAATATAAGAGTTCAAGAATCAAATTTCAAAATCGAAGATTAGATTTTTAGATCAAATGTAAAGATAATAATTCTTTGATCTTTAAAACATGATAAAAGCTCAAAAATATTTATATGCACAAAAAATCATGATAATATTAATTGTATAAAATATTTTGGACATTTTTCTCAAGGTACGGGATTTGGTCAACCGAAACTCAATTCGATCGATCGAAACCTTAAACCGATTGACCGGTCCAATTCATAGGTCGACCGAATAAATGTCATTTTCCAAAAATGTAACCGTTCTGATTCTTACTATTCCAACGGTTATTTTTGGTCATCCGAACTTTTGTAGGTTGACCGATTGATCATCCAAATGGACAGAAAGTTTTGAAAATTGTTCTCTATAAATTGCCCTTCATTCATTATTATTAAAAACTTTCACAATAGCATAAAAAGAGAGAATCGTCTTAAGCAAAATCATTCAAACGTTCATTGCTTCTACATCTTCTAAAACATTCATTGAAAAACTTTTGAATCATCATCTTCATCAAAGTTTCTTTCTAACACTTAAGCTTTACATCTATTACTAATTATTGAAGTGTTAGTTTCTCTTGGTATTTAACTTCTATCTATCATTTATTAAGAGAGAAATATTATCTTAAATCAAATTCTTCATATCTTTGGGTCATATTGAGGTCCCGTAAATGTCAATATTGTATAAGGATCGGTGCTCCTTATTTGTAAGTCACTGAAAGCGTTGTAAGAGTTTTGATTGCACCATAAGTCAATCAATATTATAGTGGAAAGGCTGTGCTCGTAATGGAGAGCTTGGTAACGAAGGATGTAGATAATTGATTTAAATCGAGCCTCTATAAAAATATTGATTGTACTCTCTCTATCCTTATATTTACTTACATTGTACTTGTATTTTTTACTTGATTAACCTACATCTCTTAAGTCTCTTATTTTGAGATTGTTTTACGCAAAAGTTTGTAAAAAACAATTCAACCCCCTCTTGGTTAGTTATTCTAGGGTTATCACAAGTAAGTTTATTCTTACAAATCTTTTGATTATATTTGTAAGGTTTACATGATTTGTGAAGTTTTTATCGGTTAAATATTTTATTTTTAACAAATTAAATACTTTTGAAGAAGCAAAATAATGTTGTTGTTTTTGAAGAAACATTACACAACTTTATAAATATTCAAGAAGAATATTTTTTTGTTATTCCTGAAGAAATCAAAAATTTATACAAATCAATATTCTATAAGAATATTATGTTAATCTTGAAGATTAACTTTATACAAGTTTAAATTTGATAAATATGTTAATGCTCTCGAAAAGCGCAACATTATATTAATATTTCAGTAGAATATTACTTGCTCCCGAATAACGTAATTTTTGTAAGATTTAATATTAAGTTATTGCTCCAAAAGAGTGTAATTTTACAAGATCTAATATTTTATTTAAAAAAATATTGGATTAATTTAATATTCTTGAAAGAATATAACGTCATGAATATCAATATTCTAAAAGAAAATAATATTGTTATTTCTAAAAAAACACAAAGTATATAAACATTTTAGAAGAATATTGTGTCGTTACTCCTAAAGAAGCACAACTTAATTCAATGAATATTATATGATTGCTCTTGAAGAAGCATACATATTAATATTTTAGAAAAAAATGTGTTGTTGCTTTTGAATAAGCACAACTTTAAAATTTTAGAATATTAATGTTCTATAATATTAGAGTATTTATAGTCTTACAGAAGTACAATAAACTTGTGAGACAATTTTTCATCATTCATTTCTCCATTCTTGTGAGACAAGGAACATAAACTTGTTCTCCAAATAAATGAAAAATATACTTACTAAAGTGCATTGGACCATAAGTTCAAAACCTCAAAATTTTATTGATTGACATTACCAGTTAGACCATCCCGGATCAATATGATGCGAATTATTAATGAGAATATCTATTGAAAATCAGAAGATTTTTCAATATAATGAATTCTCGCGTTATGCTTGTTCTCATGGTATATAAACCAGTAGGCATTCACTAGCTAAACTAGATATTTAATTTTCTATATTTCTAAAAGTATTCAGGGTGATGCATAGGCCCTGCCACCCTCCATGTTGACCATCTAGATATTATTTGTATCTAATACATCATATACTAGATGATTGTATAGTGTTAATACTCGTAACTTGAAGTTTGCGAGATTATTTTCTCAAATGTTATATTATGAGCATAGTTTTCAGATTATATAATCAAGACGGTATGTCTTGTTAATGCTAGTAAGGTCAAATCTCAAACTTTTAATAAATGTTAGTTGAGATTACAATAAATGGTTTAGTGCTATTATTTGTTAAACGCCTCCAATTAATTTCTAAACTATTAATATTGAGAAGAAAGCATTTTCTATTTTTGTCTAAGGAATGCTATTTTATATGCAGCATATTATGTTTTCTAAATTTTGCACAAAACAATACGAACCAGAAGTTCGACAGATAATTTATTTGTAAGTTACACAATTGACAGATGTATTTACTGACCAAAGCGATTAAATCAAATCTCATATATCAGTTGTAAATGCTCCAATTTATATTGACGTCCTTGAAGGACAATCTATTGATATTATATTTGGTAAATTAATGACACGCCTAAAGCGTGGTGATATTTGATTCCAAAAATTCTCAAATTAAAATGGATTCAATTGTAAAAAATAGACATAAATAATTATAAAATCCTTAAGAGGTTCTAAGAGGTATAATCGAAACATTGAAAATGAAGAGATCTCAATAAGTTATGTCGTCATGGGGAAAGAATAGAATAAAAAAAAAATTGTGACAACACTTTTGTACATAATGTAACGCTTCACATTTTGAAATGTAGCGAGGATATTGAATGAAATCTGTCAAATAATTAATTGACCAAATAAAAGGATACAATCCAAATAAATTAAACTTCCTATAGAAACCTGAAGTTTATGGACTTACAGTTTAAACACCTAAAGGTATATACTCATGCGAAAAGGGAATGAAAAAAAAATGTAGTCGTAACATGTAAGGCACGACTCTTAACATTATAAATTTTGCAAAGTCTTATGTAAAGCAATCACAAGTCGATATGTTGTTTGCCTGTCAACGCATGACACTTGATATGCGTATAATGAATATGGTTATAACCAGCTCATCTGGTATGACTACTATGTATACAAATCCCTGGAGAATTTAATATGCTTGAAGCATGTATAGTTCAACTTTTTGTCAATCAAATAACTGATCTCAAGTGATATTATCACGATGGTGAGTAAATATACATTGTACACTTTTTTACTTAGATGAGGTTTTGTCCTATTGGATTTTTCTGGCAAGGTTTTTAATTAGGCAACTTTCATAATGCACCTAAAAGAATATTGTATTCTTTTTCCTTCACTGAAATTTTTTTCACATGATTTTTCCTAATAAAGTTTTAACAAGATATATTCTTTGTTAGGGGTGGGCGTGGTCGACCCAACCCGACCCAAACAGGATAAAATTCGATTTGGCAAAGCAAAACCAAACAAAACCAAAAAAAACTTGGGCTCGAAAACCACCCGAACCGATTTGGGTCGGTCCGGGTTTTCGATTTTGGGCCCAATTATAGCATATTTAAAAATAAAATAAAAAGCGAGTCGCTTTTAGGTTGTATTTTCCCAACCCAAAAATCGACCCAAAATGACAAAAACCCGACCCAAGTTGGTTCGGGTCGGTCAGGAAGTCGATTGATGATTAATTTGCCCATCCATATTCTTTGTGTAAAGGACACTATATAAGAAGTGTTATAAATATTATAGTTATGAATGTCCATAACCTAAAATACATGTATCATCAACATAACTTTATAATTATAATCTCGTATGTTACAATTTGTATCTGAGACCCTCAAGGATGAGCAACAAGAAGATCTGCTTTTAATAACGTCTATTTATTCTATATTCATTTAGAAGTCCTTTTATTTAAGCGCCATATCGCCCGCAATCCATGGAGTACATTGGAGATGCTCTAAGACCGTTGACAATCCAACATCATGTAATTGAATTGATTGAGTTCCAAATCACTGTTATAAAGCTTAATTTGTGATTATAAAAACACTCTACTTAGAAGGTAGTTTTATGGGTGAGTTCTATTCAATGTGTTAGTAACAATTGGTATCAGAGCAAACACCTTCATTGTGGATGACTCTCGTTGCAAACGAGGCGACCGGGAGCTACTTCCAGTATAAGACTGTTATCGTTAAATCACGTAGCTGGGAATATTGACACCGTAAACATTGGTTCTGAACTGGAGGACTTTAATTGAGTCCCATAACGCTAAGTTAAGACTTGGTTTATGGGTTTATATTTACTTGGAAAACATCCGCTTGCAAACCGGTTTTATGGGTGAGTTCTACCCAGTGTGCTTTAAACACATTATTCATATTCCAATTTAACAGAGGACTGTATTAGTTGGTAGTCATTAAGTACAACTAATGAATGGGAACATGGTTTCCAAACCTAGAGTAGAAAACAAACGTCCATCAAATAAGTGAAAGTGATTTAAATGTGTCCAGCTGTGGTGATATGGTAGAATATAGGGTATCTAATTGGGATAAATATCTCCAGCTATTTTAAATCTGAGCTCAAACAATGATTGGAATGTGTTAAATGCTCTATTTTATCAATGATCGATTTGCAAAACTTGCTAAATATATTTTACAGAAATCCTGATGTCACCTGGTTTGTATATATATTTTTTTTTTTCTAATTTTACTGTGCGTGTTATTTATTCAGTGAACAATCCGAAAAAGTCTGGCCCAACACTCAATGAGACATTTCTTGGTTTGCTCTATCCAACTGAAAACTACAAAGTGTAAGTATACTCATATGCTTAATTCCTATTAAGTTTACTGATGAAAATTGGATAGAGAGAACAGAAGTATAGGATGGAATCTCATACCTTTTATTATTGAGGGTGATAATATTTTGTGGGTGTTAATTTCATCTTTCCACTTGCAAATGCCCTCAGATCTCATTGTCTGCTTGTTTTCAGGTATGGTTATTTGACTAACACCAAGGTGAAGTTCATAATGGTGACAACAGATCTGGATGTCCGAGATGCAGATGTGAGAAACGAAGCTTTACAAATCACTGATGAAGTTTCTGTTCTGTCGATTATTAAACTTCTATGATTAATTACCTTTCTTTTCCACATTATCACTTAAGTTTCTAACCCTTATTAACAAGTATAGTGGGTATATTGAGGTTCAAATATAAATTCCATGTTGAGTCCTGCAAAATTGCTGGGATTAATTTAAATTTATGGGTGTTGATCCCCTTTTCAATTGGTTTTGTAACAATAATTTACCACAAAATATATAAAATGCAGATGCATTATCACAGCACTAACTGAAGTGTTTCTCTTGCTTTCAATGAAATCCAGTAGGTCTGAAAATTTTCTTTTGCAGTGCCCTCAATGCAGTTAAGTCCTTGACCAATATTGCATTACTTTCAGATTTTTGTAGTGAAATCTGATCCCAAGGACATAAAAGTCACTCAGTTGTGAAGTACATTAAATTTTTACGAGTCCCTAAAAGCATCTCCAATGCATTCTATGGATTGTAGTCTACGAGGGCAAGCAAGTTGAAAGACTTGCAACCTACTTGGAATTGATGTCTAATAAATAGAGTAATAGACTGGCAAGCCTAAAATTGGTATCCAATGATTGTATGTACAACCCAATACTATTGTCTAGAATCAAATAAATTTTTAAGCCATTATGTCTAACCGAGCCTCTTTATGTAGACACAGCTCTAGGCAGTGTCTTTTTTTTCTTTTTCTTTTTTGTCACATCAGTTTGACAGATTCATGTTTGATAGCATTGGAAATTATTCTTTTTAGATACTGTCTATTTTGCCTATGTGGCAAACTTTTTAGAGCAATCGACATTATTAGCATTGGAGATGCTCTAAACTCAATTTGTTTTGCAACCTGGAGGATAATTTTTCATATTATTTTTCAACTTTAGAGTTGTATAAAATTTCATTTATAGATGCACGTATTCATTTTTTACAATAATTTGAGTTGCTATTTATGCACGTAATTTGGCAGCTAACTCTCCTTCTGTTTTTCTTGGTAATTCTAGTTTTTCAGGAGGTTCCATGCTGCTTACGTCGATGCAGTTTCAAATCCATTTCATGTTCCGGGCAAGAAAATAACTTCCCGAACTTTTGCTGAAAGAGTCAGCACGATTGTCAAGTCCTTCGGATTGAATTCAGCTGGCTGAATACTGAATGATTGTTGCTCAGACACTTTTATGTTTGAAGCCTTTCATTTTGTTTCCTTCTCTTGCAACCCGTGTAACTATAGTCGTAACTGGATTTTAGAGCTAATGTTACTCATTTGTTGAATCTCATTGCTTGATTATCTGATTTCACAAGATGTGTAGAGTTTGTAGAATTTACCATATTTCGAATTGAAAAATGAAATTATATTCATGGTAAAGATAATTGAATTTCGTTTGCATTGAAAATTTCAGTGTCTTCTTTTTCTTCTCCTGGAGTTGGTGTGATCCTAAGAATGGGGTAGTTTATTTTTGTGGAGTGTTCAACTTGTTCACTGGTTTACTTTTTAGTGCAGTTGGACATGTAGAGGCCTCAAAATGGTCAAGATACAGAGTTTTTCAGTTCAATTAGTCTTATTTCAACATTCGTGCATCCAACCTCCTTCCAGTAAATTCCTGGATGCGCATGGCGCAATGGATCTGTTTCTCTTATTTTTTAATTTTTAATTTTTTTTTTTTTTTGGTACATGAGTTTTCTCTCTATTTTTTAATTCATTTTTTTGTGGTACATATGAGGCAACGGATCTATGCTCTTATCTCATGTTAGAATGTCACAAACCTATTGAAATGGAGTAAATAGATGCTGGAGGCTGCCAAAGTGACTGCCACCGCTAGAAAATAAATGCCCGAAAAAGGGACATGTGAGTTCCTACTAAACTGTTACACTGGCTACCCGAAGGGTCAAGCTGCCACACCCAATCAGTACATTGCATAGGCGTCGCGTACAAGTTCCCTTTACCCCACATGAAAACCCGTCAATGCTGAATATGAGAAGAGGCAAGTGCAAAAGAGCAGAAAAGCCTAAACCTTCCATTATTGAATTTCGACAAGTTCCCTTTACCCCACATGAAAACCCGTCAATGCTGAATATGAGAAGAGGCAAGTGCAAAAGAGCAGAAAAGCCTAAACCTTCCATTATTGAATTTGAAACACGCGGCTGAGCAGCCTCGCCAAGCAACAGCGCATGTGGGATCACTCAAATGACAAACCAAGCAAAGAATAATTCAATTGATACTTTGCAAGCTCAGAAAGGAGACTTTTTAGAGGCAAACAAATCAAGAGGACATTATTCTACAATCAATACAAAAGGGATAAACAATTAATTGGACTTAAGTGAGAAACCTCGTGTAACAATGGAAAAAAAGGCAGTGTAGCCCTTAAGTCAGAAAATTTAAACATCATTGCAAGGAAATCCGATAGTATGGTTGAAAGACCACTAGCACAATCAAATGCCACTAATAATCAGAATTAAGTAAATCCGTCATCCTCAGCTATATGCTTAGCAAGCTCTTGCTCTTGTTGTTGTCTCTCTTCTCTTCTCCGCACTTTCCTTTTCTTTGTGGGAGTTAGGTGGAAATCGAAGAGGCACGCACTGCCTCATTATGCATATTCAGGCAGAAAGCAATCCTAGAGTTGAAAGCAACTTGTGGCTCATTTGTAGAATAGATATCCCCAGTCTCCTTTGACACCATCCATCCATTAGCATGAAACAGCGTGGCATCAATTGCACCATCTCGAATTGCTTTGGCAACAATACTCTCAGCATCAGCTACAGGGTTAGGAGAATCCAATCTCAGCTTTTTCGACACATCAGCTAGTGAGATCTGGGAGTACGAGATACTAATGTTGCGGAGCCCAGTCCTAATGACATTATGACGCAGCCTAACAATTAAATTGTCAGTCCGGTCTGAGCTGAGTGTACTGGAGAACTTGTCGGCAACTGTTTTGAACAGCTCCAGGTCTCCAATTCGAACAGCCTGGAAACCCACACATAAGAACAAATCAATTGGATAAGCTTAGAATATAACAACTTTCTTTCTTTTAGAAAATATTATCCAGTAGAGAAGCCAATATATAAGATCTTTTCTCCCATAGAGGAAAAGTTTGAACAAAGGAAAAAATGAGAAGCCCAAGGTTTGCATCAAACACAAGACGAGAAAAGTGAGATCATTAAATCTAGGATTCCTGAGATGGTAAGGAAAATTCTTCAGGTTTAATTGTCCATACTTACATTTGTAAGTTCAAAGTATGGCCTCAAAGCTTTTCCATTCCTTTCTGCATAAAAATAGTTCTTTCAGGAATCTCTCCAAGCAATAATCTGACAATTACAGCCCACTTGTTGCATTGAACTCTGAACCCAAGAGCAGCATCAGGTGCTTTCCTGGCGGCTTGGAGCAGGGACTCTTTAGCATCAGTATATTCCAACTGAATTGTCCTAATTTTTCCAAGGTAAAAGAGGTATCGGCAAAACTGGAAAGGATACAAGCCATGGTGAGAACAATCCAACAGCGGTTAAAAATAGAACGTCTTGGTATGCAAATTCTTAGTCTAGCCTCACCAGAGAAACAAGTATGATGAGAACCAAAATAATGAATAAAATTATGATACAGGCTTGAACAATAAAAGCATAAAAAGAACATTTTTGTGATGGTAGAAAAAGTGAAGGAAGTATAGAAAAATTAATTCTATTTACTCAGTCAATGATTGGAAATCTAAACAACTTTATGGAATGGGAGTACAACTGTTATTCATGTAAATAGTTTTGCAACTGCCACCAACAATATCCTTGTGATATTTCAGGTAGATTATAATCACATATATTATGTGTATGGGAAACATTTTATAAATTTGGCATCAGCTGTAGATGTACTAAACGTTAACTTGAAACTGATGCTTGATCCTGCCGCTTTTCTATATTACTGACTAGGTATATAAGAGTTATGATTCTTAGATAGAAGAAAACAATTTTTCTTTTTGTACATAAACACAATATTTAAAATTTGTCACCTCTCTTCTCTTTGTTTTACATTACAAACTCCATCTGATGTTCAGGTCTAACTGACGATTCTATTAGAAGGCCAAACCAAATGAACTTTAATAAAAATGATCTCTCTTTCTAAAGAATAAAAATTGAAAAAAAAAAAAAAAACACGAGAAACTAAAAAATAGGATATTGATATTGTGGAATCAATGCGCACATCCTCCCCAACCCCCCGACCACCTCTCCCAAACAAAAAAGAGAAGAAAGAAAAAGAACGAATGAATGTGAATAAAATAACAAAGTATTGTAATGATTTGAGAATTACCTGCTGATTTGAGTGAGCTTCAAACCATGGAGCCTTCGATCTCAGCTTCTCAGCTTGATCGTATAAGTTGTAATGCAGGTAATTCCTCAGTAACAGATTGAGAAGTGTTTCCTGCAGTATACCAATATCAAGCATGAGAGTATGTCCACCATAAATACAAACTAATTGCATGTGTGATCAGCGACAAACCTGTCCCAACTCGTCATGGCGCAGTGTTGCTGTCCGTGTAATGCCAGCAGATTACTGTTAATAAATGAGTCTCTATTAGATATAAAGACCACAAAAGAGAAAACCAATAGTATATTGCTAAAATGGGAAAACAACATTCAACTCGATTTGTCCGTCTGCTCATGTTTTTTAAGAATATTTTGTAACCATGCATCATCCTCGGGCTTAGTTGTCATAGAAAGAACCAATAGGAATACAAGTATAACATACCCTCAATTTCAGCAAGATCACCAGTAAGTTCATAGCTCAGAGAGTAGTAAAAGTAGAGCCTGGATGATAGAACATCAACAGTTCGCCTATTCAAGTTCTTTAGACGTGCAATGCTTGCCGAAGAACAAGCCTTAGCCTGATGAAAACAAAGAAAACACAAAGATAATTTTGTAGACATTACAAACATCATTAGAAAGTCCATGCGAGAAATCATATAGCCGTACCTCACTGTATCTCTTCTGATCAATCAGAAATATTAGAACAAGCAAACAGCAATAGATTTCAAGTTCTGGTAAAGAGTGCTTTGCAGGAGCCTGAGTTGCAGATGTTGTGGTATCAAGTTCCATATCCTGCTCATCCTCCTACAAGCAACATTAAATCTGTAAAACAGGCCAACCATATATCCTTTCCATATTGTCTTCACACGTCAACTTCTGTTCCATGTTACTATCTCATGATAAAAACAGGATCTTTGCCATGAACTGCAACCTAAAGTAATTTTCCTAGAGCCACTTACCCTACTACTTTTCCAGCACTATATTAATGATATAATCCACGTGATGATCATTAAAAGTGGATACATCATAAAAGAAGTCAATTCATAAATAAAACAGAACTAAACGGTTCTCAAGAAAATCGTTCCTTCATGACCGATGTTTATTATGAGTGTATACGACAAAAAACTATATTACATGCTGCTATATCATTTCCAGTAAAAGCCTAAACGATAGCGAAATTGGCGCCTTCAAAAAATAGGACAGTAACACATTATACAGATTTATAGACGTGGTTGAACGTGCAATATATAATGACCATAATTTCATCTACTATATATGATGCAGAATTTCTTGTATAACAAAGCGATAGAAGAGATCATACCGTGAATTCTTACACAAGTAATCACTTAATGAACACAGATTAAGTTACCATTTACCACCAATCGATTCACAGACTACATGTCCACTGGTAATACACCAATCCTCTAGAAAATACAGCCTTCTTACCTTGGGAAGGTACAAATACAAGCAAGAGTGCAACTCGGATCCAGGCACGAGAACATAATTAAGAAATGCAGAAAGCACAGATGCCTTTAGATTTCTCCTCAACTGAATCGTCCACCGAATTGCCCTCACAATCCTACGCACCTCACGAGCATATGCTCCCACCTCAATCAATGCCGCTATCTCCTTCAAATCTAAAAAACTCCCATAAATCAACATAGCATACTAAAAAAAATGAAATTTAACAAAACCCCTAAGAAAACCCATATACATATTTAAATATGTATATATGTGTATAATTACTCTGAAAGGTAGAGGGAGCAGTGGAGGAGTGTGAATTAGAGATGGTAGGTTGTTGCTCTTTCATCTCAACATCTTGAGTCATACTTGCGAAAATCTGAGAAATAAACGCAAAAATAACTGAAATATAAAAAATTGATAAAAAAACCGGGAAGTCCATTTTCTTCAAAAATATGATAGGCAAACACTATACAGGAGCAAAAGAGTAAGGTACTAAGGTATAAATATAATTATGAATATATGAAATTTTACCTGGAATTGATAGGAAAAGGCGATTGAGATAAGATTGGATCTGGAAAAATGAGAAAGCTAGGGTTTCGATTACTTTCTTTGGCTGCAAGTCAGATTAGGATTATAAAAATATTGAATTTGTTTAAAACATAAATAAAACAGAATTTCGAAAAAGGGAAGATGATTGAACCTTAGATTCGATGATTGTGAGACTACAAAAACCCTAAAATTGTATATTTGCTTTTGGAATTTTTGGAGTCCTTTTCTCCAACTAAGCACAAAAAAGAGAGAATAATATAAATATTTTTTCGACTGATCCAGTTCTTCGGGATGAAATGAAGAAGACGGAGTGGGTATGTTCGTCATTTTACGTCCCCTTCCTTTGATTTATGGTAAGTGGTGGACCGTCCCGCCCACGGGAGATATTGTGGGGGCGTAAGACGGAATAGATTCGAGTACAGTTTTAACCGGTAGAATTTGACAAAAAAGTGAAAATTTATAGAAGTTTGTGAATAATCGATAATAAATAATAAAGAAAAATAAGGTTGAGAATGAAAAATTTAGAATATAATAGTAAAGAGAAAGAAAATTGAAAAAGAGAAATTTAAAGAGATTGGATTTTTTTTAAAAAAAAGTCGAGACAGACGATATATCACTTTTTTTTTGTAAAACGAATGAAAACTTTCTTTACGTTTAGTGATTAAAATAATTTTTTTTTCACGTTTATTTTTTTAATATATTTAAAATTAAAAAATAAAAATAGAATAATCATAATCATAAGGAGGAATTCGGAACAAGAACTTCTTGTTTGGACAAGGTAGAACGGGGACGGAATATTTTGTCTTTCCAACAGTTTGCTTATCTATTTTTTTCGATTACAACATTCTTTGAAATTTTAATTTACCATAAAGGTTATCTATCTTGTATAAACATTAAAACGAAAGATAGAGATCAATTGTATTTAATTTAGAGTTTTATGGATTTTTATTGATTTTTATAGATTCTAAGAAATTTATGTAAAGATTTTATAGATTTTTGTTGTAAAATATAAAAAATAATAATGATGATCATATTTGGATATTTCTTACATAGTCTACATGTCTTTGAAACCTTATGTATATGATTCCATTATTAAAATAAAATATACAGTTCATTTATATTCTCTTCTCTTATTCTCTCTACTTCATAACACGTGATCAGCACAAAAAAGCTCGCCTAAAATAGAAAAAAAATTGGGAGCAAAAGTTATGAAATTCACAGAATCTGGACAGTCTGCACAGCCGTGATATAAAGGTTGATATCTCAAAGCTATGTGGTTCAATCATTGTGAAATTTTGACCGCAGGTTCAAAACTTATTATTCTTCAAATTTAACGATTAATATCAAGATTCAGGGTTCATTCATTTTTTGAATTGGTGCTACTTTCAATAAATGACTATTTTCCTATTACAAGTTGTTGACATATGGTTAACTTTTACTTAAATTGTTTTTTATCATAATGAATAAATTAACATTGCTTACGAACAAATTAGTTTAAAGTAATCTTCAAAGTGTTCAAATCGATCATCGTCAAAAAGATCAAGATCAAGACCATATTATAAATCAGACTCTCAAAGAAGAGAAGACCAAAGTCAATAATCCAATGCAAGAGTTCAAGAATCAAATTTCAAAATCGAAGATTAGACTTTTAGATCAAATGTAAAGATAATAATTTTTTGATCTTTAACAACATGATAAAAGCTCAAAAATATTTATATGCACAAAAAACCATGATAATATTAATTGTATAAAATATTTTAGACATTTTTCTCAAGGTACAGGATTTGGTCAACCGAAACTCAATTCGATCGATCGAAACCTTAAACCGATTGACCGGTCAAATTCATAGGTTGACCGATTAAATGTCATTTTTCAAAAATGTAACCGTTCTGATTCTTACTATTCCAACGGTTATTTTTGGTCATCCGAACTTTTGTAGGTCAACCGATTGATCATCCAAATGGACAGAAAGTTTTGAAAATTGTTCTTTATAAATTGTCATTTATTCATTATCATTAAAAACATTCACAAGAGCATCAAAAGAGAGAATCATCTTAAGAAAAATCATTCAAACGTTCATTGTATCTACATCTTCTAAAACATTCATTGAAAAACTTTTGAATCATCATCTTCATCAAAGTTTCTTTCTAACACTTAAGCTTTACATCTATTACTAATTATTGAAGTGTTAGTTTATATTGGTATTTAACTTCTATCTATCATTTTTTAAGAGAGAAATATTATCTTAAATCAACTTCTTCATATCTTTGGGTCATATTTTGGATCATATTGAGGTCCCTTAAAGGTCAATATTGTATAAGGATCGATGCTCCTTATTTGTAAGTCACTGAAAGCGTTGTAAGAGTTTTGATTGCACCATAAGTCAATCAATATTATAGTGGAAAGGCTGTGCTCGTAATGAAGAGATTGGTAACGAAAGACGTAGATAATTGATTTAAATTGAGCCTCCATAAAAATATTATTTGTACTATTCTCTATCCTTTTATTTACTTACATTGTACTTGTATTTTTTACTTGATTAATCTACAACTTTTAAGTCTCTTATTTTGATATTGTTTTACGAAAAAGTTTGTAAAAAACAATTCACCCCTCTCTTGGTTAGTTATTCTAGGGTTATCACAAGTAAGTTTATTCTTACAAATTTTTTGATTATATTTGTAAGGTTTACATGATTTGTGAAGTTTTTATTAGTTAAATATTTTATTTTTAACAAATTAAATATTTTTGAAGAAGCAAAATAATGTTGTTGTTCTTGAAGAAACATTACACAACTTCATAAATATTTAAGAAGAATATTTTTTGTTATTCCTAAAGAAATCAAAAATTTATACAAATCAATATTCTATAAGAATATTATGTTAATCTTGAAGATTAAGTTTGATAAATATGTTAATGCTCTCGAAGAGCACAACATTATATTAATATTTCAGTAGAATATTACTTGCTCCCGAAGAGCGTAATTTTTGTAAGATTTAATATTAAGTTATTGCTCCCAAAGAGTGTAATTTTATAAGATCTAATATTTTATAAAAAAAAAATATTGGATTAATATTCTTGAAAGAATATAACATCATGAATATCAATATTCTAAAAGAAAATAATATTGTTGTTTCTAAAAAAACACAAAGTATATAAACATTTTAGAAGAATATTGTGTTGTTGCTCCTAAAGATGTACAACTTAATTCAACGAATATTATATGATTGTTCTTGAAGAAGCATACATATTAATATTTTAGAAAAAAATGTGTTATTGCTTTTGAATAAGTACAACTTTACAATTTTAGAAGATTAATGTTGTGTAATATTAGAGTATTTATAGTCTTACAGAAGTACAATAAACTTGTGAGACAATTTTTCATCATTCATTTCTCCATTCTTGTGAGACAATAAACATAAACTTGTTCCCCAAATAAATGAAAAATATACTTACTAAAGTATATTGGACCATAAGTTCAAAACCTCAAAATTTTATTGATTGACATTACAGTTAGACCATCCGGGATCAATATGATTTAATTATTAATGAGAATATCTATTGAAAATCGTAAGATTTTTAATATAATGAATTTTCGCGTTATGCTTGTTCTCAAGGTATATAAACCAAGAGGCATTCACTAGTTAAACTAGATATATAATTTTCTATATTTCTAAAATTATTTAGGGTGATGTATAGGCCCTGCCACCCTCCATGTTGACCATCTTGATATTATTTATATCTAATACATCATCTACTAGATGATTGTATAGTGTTAATACTCGTAACTTGAAGTTTGCGAGATTATTTTCTCAAATGTTATATTATGAGCATAGTTTTCAGATTATACAATCAAGACGGTATGACTTGTTAATGATAGTAAGGTTAAATCTCAAACTTTTAATAAATGTTAGTTGAGATTACGATAAATAGTTTAGTGCTATTATTTGTTAAACGACTCCAATTAATTTCTAAACTATTAATATTGAGAACAAAGCGCTTTCCATTTTTGTCTAAGGAATGCTATTTTATATGCAGCATATTATGTTTTCTAAATTTTGCACAAAACAATACGAACCAGAAGTTCGACAGATAATTTATTTGTAACTTACACAATTGACAGATGTATTTACTGACCAAAGCGATTAAATCAAATCTTATAGATCAGTTGTAAATGCTCCAATTTATATTAACGTCCTTGAAAGACAATCTATTGATATTATATTTGGTAAATTAATGACACGCCTAAAGCGTAGTGACATTTGATTCCAAAAATCCTCAAATTAAAAATGGATTCAATTGTAAAAAATAGTCATGTTGAGGAGGCGTATACTTTTGAAAAGTATATAGACATAAATAATTGTAAAAATCGAGAAGAGGTTCATGTACCTGAAACATTGAAAATGAAGAGATCTCAATAAGTTATGTCGTCATGGGGAAAGAATAGAATCAAAAAAAAAAAATTGTGACAACACTTTTGTACATAATGTAACGCTTCACATTATGAAATGTAGCGAGGATATTGAATGAAATCTGTCAAATAATTAATTCACCAAATAAAAAGATACAATCCAAATAAATTAAACTTCCTATAGAAACCTGAAGTTTATGGACTTACAGTTCAAACACCTAAAGGTATATACTCATGTGAAAAGGGAATGAAAAAAAAAAATGAAGTCGTAACATGTAAGGCACGACTCTTAACATTATAAATTTTGCAAAGTCTTGTGTAAAGCAATCACAAGTCGATATGTTGTTTGCCTGTCAACGCATGACACTTGATATGCATATAATGAATATAGTTATAACCAGTTCATCTGGTATGACTACTATGTATACAAATCCCTGGAGAATTTAATATGCTTAAAGCATATATAGTTCAACTTTTTGTCAATCAAATAATTGATCTCAAGTGATATTATCACGATGGTGAGTAAATATACGTTGTACTCTTTTTTACTTAGATGAGGTTTTGTCCTATTGGATTTTTCTCGCAAGGTTTTTAATTAGATAACTTTCATAATGTACCTAAAAGAATATTGTATTCTTTTTACTTCATCGAAATTTTTTCACAGGATTTTTCCTAATAAGGTTTTGATAAGACATATTCTTTGTTAGGAGTGGGCGTGGTCGACCCAACCCGACCCACACGGATAAAAATTCGATTTGGCAAAAGTCAAACCAAAACCAACCAAAAAAAAAAATTTGGGCTCGAAACCGACCCGAACCGATTTGGGTCGGTCCGGGTTTCGATTTTGGGCCCAATTATAGCATATTTAAAAAAAAAATTAAAAATTGAGTCGGTTTTTAGGTTGTATTTTCCCAACCCAAAATCGACCGAAAATGACAAAATCGACCCAACCCGACCCAAGTTGGTTCGGGTGGTCGAGTCGATTTTGGTTAATTTGCCCATCCATATTCTTTGTGTAAAGGACACTATATAAGAAGTGTTATAAATATTATAGTTATGAATGTTCATAACCTAAAATACATGTATCCTCAACATAACTTTATGATTATAGTCTCGTATGTTACAATTTGTATATGAAACCCCTCGAAGGATGAGCAACAAGAAGATCTGTTTTTAATATAATTACGTCAGACCATCATGTTGACTACAGTCAATCAGAGATAGTGTATAAAGATGATATTGCTTGGAAGTTATAACATAGAACACATTTAACCAGAATTGTTTTATACAAATTTTAAAAAGATGGTGACATTGAAGATATTGACGCACAAGATATTGATAATTTGATACAATGATTTTCATTTATTGAAATCAGGGAGAGTGATTATACTCTTTTTTTTCATTGGTTCAAGTTTTGTCCCAATGGATTTTTTTGACAATGTTTTAACAAGACATCATTTGATTACTAAAAAAAAATTATTGATGACCATATTTAGATATTTCTTACCTAGTCTACATTATTTTGAAACCTATATATATATATATGTCCATTATTAAAATAAAATACACAATTTTTCTTTATTCTATTCTCTTATTTTCTTTAGTTCATAACAACTTTCATAGATTTTTATAGACTTTCATTAAAACATAATTTATTATATATAATCATCAAAATATTACATCACATACTATCACAATAATTAAAATCGTGTCAAAATATTACAGAAAAAAGAAAAAGTGTTCATGCTTGTCATGATAAAAGAAATTGTGGTTATATTAGCACCACGTTTTAATTACACTTAAGCTCTATAATCTTTGTTCAATGTAGCACTTATGTCCATGACTTTTTTTTCTTTGAATTATTATCTTTAATATTCTATTAATTAGCACATCTCATCATTAATGATAGTTTCTTTTAAAATATTATGTTTGTGTGTTATGAAATGATGAAAAATATTTTGTCTCACTTTTTATTATTTTTAAAGAATATGATGAACAAATAAGTCGTTTTACGTCCTCTCCGGTAGACTTTTTGAACGATAACTGTTATTGTTACCACATAGATTTGGCAAGGCCTCCTAGGCCCATCAAAGGCCTCGCAGCCTAGTAGAATCCATGTCAGTCTCACACGCCATTGCCAATACCAACAGAGCCCATAAAGGCATTCGCCATTTTTGACAGCCCAGACTTTCCAGTAGTATTTTCCGCGCCCTACGAAGTTCATGGGCAATCACAGATAGAACAATATCTCAAGAGAAGATTGTATTTAATTGTGATACAAACTTAGAAGGAAACTAAATCTCAATCTCTTAATAATTGGTAATACAATATTAGAAATCAATTAAGATAAGAATGAAAATCTAAAAGATCGCGTTCACATCCAATTACCCTTATCTTATAAGGAAGGAAGATCTAATCAGATGTCCAATTGATTGCTTACCCAAATCAATTAGAACTCTGGACCTATAAATACAACATCCTTTATCATTCTAAGATACACATTATTCTCTATCCTTAAACTCTGTTCAATTTTCTGCTTGTTTGTCTCTCTTATACCCAAACACTCTCTCCATATCATTCTTGTATCAGCAGTTGACTTGATTGTCGGAGTACCAATGATCACCGGCTCTTTTTTTCCTGGTGATCTTGGTACCTAACGATTGTCCTAGTGTGCAAGTAAATATAGATCGATGAGATGATATCGAGGATTAATGGATAATACTGATTCTGTTTGTCAACGAATTGGCGCCGTCTTTGGAAAGTGAAAATACGTTACACAAACAATATATTTTTGGTAAAACGTATTTTCTACCAGAAAGAGCATGGCAACAGACAACTCTCAAGAAGATGAAATTGAGTCCCACCATAGGACTAGTGGCAGAAAAGCATTCAGGATCTCTAGAACGTAACCCGCCGCTGGGAGAGGAGACAACAACAGAGGCGAACGACCGAGCAAGATATTCTAGACCTGAAATAGGACAATGCTCGGATGAAGGTGGTGCTTGAGCTATTGGAAACCAATCTCTCCAATCTGGACACAAGCGTAATCGTAATTGGAGAAGCCCTTTGAGGTCCGGCTCGATCGACAGCCATCGATATCAGGATGACCCACCGATATCAAATGACCAAAACCCTTGAAACATGAATCTGAGGCCCTCGCACGACAACCAACATGAGAAACCTCTCCTAGTACGAGAAAACCAATCGGCCGCATCTGTCAATGTATTTGACAGATTGGAGATTGGATCTTCTATGGCACATCTCCAATCATTTAGCAAAGTCGCAGTGAGCATAGCAAGGCTCGCCCGAAAGTGAAGAGAAACCCAAAGGTTATGAATGTGAGGCTCGAGGATGAAAGGCCAGAACAATCGTGTGACCTCGACAACGATGACAAGAACCTCCAATTTTCAAGGAACTGAAGGCTAAAGAACTCCCCACCGAAATCAAAATGTCCCCTATAGAGAAGTACAATGGGTGAGGTGATCCCACGGACACATCAACGTATATAAGACGAGGCTCCAATGATATATCCCGACAGTCAAGTGTAAGAACTTTCACACCACCCTCGTCTCTGATTCGAAGAGGTTGTATAACAAGTTGAAGCCTGGGAGCATCAGGAGCTGGCTACAACTGAAACAAGAATTCATTAATGTCTTTATTGGCAACATGACAATGATAGCCGATGTGGCCCAACTCCAAAACATTCGACATAAAGAAGAAGAATTAGTGAATGGGTACTTCAAGAGATTCAGCAAAGTCATCAACAAAATCGAGAACATCATCGATGATAAAGGTGCCCGGATTAAGTAAACGTAGCCATTGGATCTGGGCCGTTGATTTCCAAATATCAGATCTCATCCCAAATGTCAGTTGGATGCGTAACAAGGCAATAAGTTGGCACCTTGGAAATGTGCAAATCTATCAATTTTGAGGAAGGTTGACTCAGTTCACGCACGCATCCATGCCTCTCCCAATATGCCAAACAGTAAATAAGCAATGATGACAATGAAGCTTCAAGCACGTGATGGTGGCGCTATTATTGCCTAACTTTTAAAACAATGACATGATTGACGGCCTTTCACACTTCACAACCGACAGTGCAACTCAGGAATATACACGTGGACCCCACTTAACTACAACAAAATCCTCGACTGCCATAAATAACAAGCTCGGACTTGGATGATTGTAAACATGTACGAAAGATTACTGTGAACATGTACGAATGACTAATGTGAACATAAACAATGGTTCGCTGTTTGCCCCTCGTAAAAAATAAATAAATTTTAAGTCCCACGCTACAATAAATAACAGGCTTGGACTTGGGGAACTATTATTACCACACAGATTTAGCAACGTATCCTAGGCCCAGGGAAGGCCACATATGCTCAACAAAGCCTCGCGGGCCTAGTAGAATCAACATAAGACTCGCACGCCATTGCCAATACCAACAGAGCTTATAAGGCCTTTGACATTTTTGACACACCTAGACCCTCCATCAGTATTCTCTATGCCCCACGAAGACCATGGACAATCACAGATAAAGCAATATCTCAAGAGAAAGATTGTGTTTGATTGTAATACAAATTCAGAAGGAAACTAAATCTCAATCTCTTAATAATTGGTAACACAATATTGGAAATCAATTAAGATAAGGATGAAAATCTAAAAGATCGTGTTCACATCCAATTACCCTTATCTTATAAAGAATGAAGATGTGATCAAATGTCTAATTGATTGCTTGTCCAAATCAATTAGAACTCTTGACATATAAATACAACATCCCTTATCATTCTAAGGTACACATTATTCTCTACCCTTAAACTCTGTACAATTTTCTACTTACTTGTCTCTCCCACACCCAAACACTATCCCCATATCATTCTTGTACCAGCAGTTGACATGATCGTCGTTGTACCAACAATTGTCGGCCCCTTTTTTCTCGGTGATCTTGGTACCCAACGATTGTCCTAGTGTACAAGTAACATGCAGGCTGGCAGAAGATCAACTGGAGATTTATTGACACGTGAATAGTGTAAATTCTGAGGTCAACAGTTATCAAAGGTAATTTGTACTAATTAATAGAAAAATGAGAATAAGAATGCGACAAAAAAAGTTGGAGATATAGTTGCTACAATAAGAAAAGATTGAGGACCTTAAGAATAATTAAAATGTGATGCAATAAATAAAAATTATAGTGTAAATATAATTACCATGAAAGAACAAACAACTTTCTCATAATTGATCCACACAATCAAAAAAAGAAAAAGAAAAAACAAAGATTAATATTTATGATGACCTAAACCTATTATAGGGTTATTAAACTAATAACCGATTAATATATAAATATTTAATTACAAATTAACCTATTTTTTATTCATAAAATCTTATAAGAATTTTAATTTTAATTTGATTTTTTTTCATAAAAAGTGGGAGAAATGTAAATTTTAATAACCCGTTGCTAAAATTATACCATGAACAACTATGACCTCATCAGAAACTATTATTTTTAGGCCACTGAAGTTAGAAAATATTTTTTGCTTGTGAAAGTTATAAGTTTAAACTTAAAACGTGAAAGGAATAAGTGATACTTTGAATAAAAGCTTGAAGAAAATAGTTCAAGCAAGGACAACAAGAAGATCAAAAAGAAGCCTAAAGGAGATTGTTTTGTGTGTAGAAAATTAGGTCATTTTGCAAAAGATTGCCGGTATCGAAAACATAGCAAATCGATGGCAAAATGAATTTTATTGATACTGAAGACATTGTTACTACTGTGAACAAAATCAATGTTGTCAAATAAAAATTTTGGGATGGTAGTATATACATGTGCTACCGTTCATGTTTGCTATGATATGTCTCTTTTCAAGACCTATCAAGAGATCAGTGATGAACAACAAATCAAAATGGGAATGATGTTCGAACGTCGTTGGCAAAGAAAACATTGAATTGTATTTCACATCCAAAAAGAAAATAATTTTATCAAATGTACTATATGTTTTGGATATGAATAGGATTATTATTACTAGGGATCTCTAGGAAAAACTGGGTGTCAAATCTATGTTTGAGTTGAGAAAATTTGAACTATCCCGTAATAGAATTTTTGTTGGAAAAGATTATTCTATTGAAGGAATTGTCAAACTTTGTACTAATGACAATAATATCAATAAAAATATAAATTTTGCTTACTTGTTTTTTTCTTTTAAATTTTAGTATGATAAATTAGGTCATATAGGTTATTCTACTTTACATAAAATGATAAAAAGTGGCATGATTTCTTCCGAATTAGACCAGCATAATAAATGTGAATTATGTGTTAAATAAAAAAATGGTTAAGAAATTTTTTAATAGTGTTGATAGATTTTCTAGTCTACTTGGATTAGTACATTCAGATATTTGTAAATTAAATGTCATGTTAACTAGATAATGTAATAAATACTTCATAACATTTATAGATAATTTTTCTAAGTTTTGTTATTTTTAATTATCGAAACACAAAGATGGGACTTTTAACATGTTTAAAGTTTACAAAGTCGAAGTAGAAAATTAATTAGAAAAAAAGATAAGAATTCTTAGAAGTAATAGATGTGGAGATCTTTTGTGAAGAATATAGCATAATATACCAATGTAGTGCTCCTAGAACACTCGAACAAAATAGTTTGGTAGAAAGAAATAATTTGACTTCGGTTAGAATGACTAGTGATATGTTATTGCATGCAAAATTATCTTATAGTTTATGGAGTGAAACCTTGTTTGCTGCTTGTCATATTTGTAATAGAATTCTTTCAAAGATTGAAGGTTTCCCCTTATCAATTGTGGAAAGGTAGAAAATCAAATATTTGATATCTTAAAGTGTGGAGGTGTCTTGCATATTATAAGAACATCAATTTTAAAATAACCAAGTTGGGTCCTAGAGGCATCAAGTGTGTCTTTGTGAGATATGCTTTAAATAGCAAAACATATAGATTACTTGACCTAGAATCAAATGGTATGTAAAATCCCAGGACGTGGAGTCCTTTGAGAATTCATTAAGCAAAATTTCTCAAACTTCAACGGAATCTCAAGAAGATATTCCGGCTTCTAAGAACCATTAGAAGCAACTTATAAAGATGTTATTGAGTCTAATGAACCTCAAAAAAGTAAAAAAGTCTGTAAAGAAAATGTATTAGGACCGGATGAAATATATTTTCAACGAATTACTCTATACTTGGTAGAAGCAAATGAGAAACATATAGTAAGAACAATTTTATTTGTTCTTCAAATCGAGAATGATTTTAAAATCTATAAAGATGTTATAACTTTTAGGTATAGTATTTTTTAGAAAAATGTTATAAATGACGAGATAAATTCTATAATTTCAAACAATATTTTGGAAATTGTCGATTTATCAAAGGTACCCGCCGTCGAGGAAAACCAATCGGTTGTAAATAGATATTTCGTTTAATTAATTAATTAATTAAAATATAACACCGATTATTCGATCCAAACTTTAAACCAAGATTAAAAGCAAAGGATTATCGACAAAAGGAATACAAAGAATATTTTGTCACGTATGTACATGTAGCTAGAATTACAACTATTAAGATTTTATTTGTTTTAGTTTCTATTCATGATTTATGTGTTCATCAAATGAATGTAAAATTGTATTTTTAAATAGAGATTTAGATTAATGGGTTTACATGGAACAACCGAAAAGTTTCATACTAACCGGTAATGAAAATAAAGTATGTAAATTAGTTAAATCTCTATATGGATTAAAACAAGTACCTAAAAAATAGCATGAGAAATTTGACAATGCTATCATATCTTTTGGTTTTGTACACAACACGGTAGATAGATATTTGTATACTAAAAATTGAGATAGATATGTTATTTTTGTTTGCTTGTATATAGACAAAATGTTGATTATAAGCAATCACATATGTAGAAATAAAGAGATTTCTAATTTTTCACATTCGAAATGAACGATATTGGTCAAGTGGATACCATATTAGATATCTTAATGATTAAGAATAATGAGAGTTATACATTGACACAATTACATTATATTGAGAAATGAGATAAATAAGTTCAAACATTTAAACATAAAAGATGCAAATACCCCATTTGATCCTAGTATCAAACTTATGAAGAATTATAAAAATGTTATTGTACAACTTGAATACGTAAGTACAATTGGTAGTCACAGACAATGTACAAGATCAGATATTGCATTTACAATAAGTAAACTTAGTAGGTTTACAAGTAACCCATGTGCCAAACAACGGAAGGCTATTGATAGAGTTCTTGATTGTTTAAAGAGGACCAAAAACCTTGGACTCCAATATTCTAAGTTCTTGACTATTTTAGAATGATATACTGACACTAGTTGGATTTCAAATGCGGGTGAAATCAAGTCTATTTCAGATTAGGTGTTTACACTTGGAGGAGGTCTCGTTTCTTAAAGATTAAGAAACAAACTTGCATAACACACTTAACTATAGAATCAGGGTTTGTTACATTAGCAAAAACAGGAAAAAAGCTGAGTGGCTCCGAGATCTTCTATATAAAGTTCCATTGAATACGAAGAATGAGTCTTCTATCTTAATACTATGTGATAGTCAAACCAAATTAGCTAGAGCATATAATGATGTTTATGATGAAAAGTCTAGACATGTGAGTCTTAGATGTGACTATATAAGAAAATTAATCAAAAATGGAGTAATTTATCTTACTTTTGTAAGATCATGCAAGAATTTAGCTTATCTGTTTACAAAGCCACTTACTAAAGAGTTAGTAAGATCAACATATAGTAAGATGGGGTTGAAACTCCTAAGTTAAATTCACCAATAACATCAACCCTATTTGTTATTACGAAATGAGTAATTCACAAGTTCAAATGGTAATAACAAGTTATTCGATAAGTGAATGATTCACATCACTTCAATAAAATAAATCATATCCTAATGATGTAAGTGATGGTGTTACAGTTAGAGGTTGAGTTAAAAATTCTTAATGAAATTCCGTACGTATTACAAGTGTCTTTGTAACAAAGACACTATAAAAATTTCACATATATGAACTTAGAGTGGCGCCGTTTCAAAGAAAGTATGGAGTTAATTTCTGAAAAGTTCATGAAACTAGTTAGCCATGGCTATTAACGCGCTAAACAAACTTGTGCTGAACAAATTGAATTAGTGTATTCACGTGTGTTATATTTGGGTATTATTACAAGGAATAACAGGTTCAAAACTAAGACTACCCAGGATTTATACTAAAATAATGTTCAAATCGAAAGATACCCTATTTTAGGCATGAATACCAATTTAAGAATCGAGTTATATTTGAACAAGTAGGGGATTGTTCAAAATATAAAAGGAAATTGATGGACACGAAAATAAAAAAGAAAGTGGAATATAGGGGTCAACTTCAACAATCAACCCATTTTTTAGCCTAACCACGGCTAGACCATGGCCAACATAAGTATTCAATTAAGGAACCAAAAGGTGCTTCTTCACCCCCAAGTGGTGTGTTTATTAGTTTTTGTTCTTTACACTATAAAACTAAGATGAATTTGATGTAAAGAAATACTAGAAAGCATCCACAAATTCATATAAGAAAATCTCAGATTTCTAAAACATTCAAAAGTTCTTTTTTTGAATTTCATTAGTGCTAATGCAATCCGGTTTGAGACTTGAAATCTACTAAAACTATTTGAGTGAAGACCTATAGTATCTCATTCTACCGAAAGAGTTCAAATATCGCTTTTAGGATAGCATTCTACGCGCTTCAAGTCTCATTCTTATTAATTATCTTTTGTTCTTCAAATTTCAGTTGCTGCAAGTTATTAGTGTTTTGTGCTTCATTCTCAATCTCTCAAGTAAGTTATTCAACATGTTCCACGATCTGTCAATACACGCAACCATCCACCGCCATCCAAACTATTTATTACTTGAAATTTGTAAATAAAAAGGGACGAGTATACGAAAGTACACTGAATGAGATGCTTGTAAACTACCACGATCGATCTAGTTATGAAAATATATTACATAATTCTATTACCAAACTGAACCGAGAATTATTATACCACGAGAACGAAAATTCATGCAAGTGTTGCAATTAACCCTAAGGCTAAAACTGAAATCTGAATGTTTAACTGAACTTACTCATGATTTTTATTTTCGAATGAGCCTTGAATATTAGAAATCGAGTCTAAATATAACAACTTAAGAGCAATGTAGAAAAATCCACTATTACATATAGGCATCTCACCTTAATTTAAAAATCCAAAATTTTGAAGGTTGAGAGTGGGAAATCGAATTTTTCACCGAATGGAAAACCATTGAGAACTTATTTTTCGTGCTTTCTTCTTACTGAAAACTAAGAGCATCTCCAATGCAACTGTGAATTGTTAAAAAGAATTGTCACGTAAGTAAAATAGATAATGTCTAAAATAATTCATCTTCAATACAAGTTGTCAAGAATTATGTCAAGCTAACATAGTAGGGAAAAAATATACAATGTATAGTCCTGTCTAATTTTAGAAGCTCTGTTAAACATACTTACTCATCAAAATTTAAGTTCTATATGTAATTTAGTTTTTATTTTAATAAAAAAAATACACCTAAATAGTAGTCCATAGAATATATTCGAGACCATATTTGAATTTGAATGTCTATTCATTAGACATTAATAACAAAGAAATTGGAATTCTTTCAATATTTGTACCACTTAATTAACAATTCATAAAATAAATGTGTATTTTTATTAAAATGATAAATTTGGCTAAATGGATTAGAAACTTTTGTCTATTTGATTAGTTTGACGAGAATGTCTATATAATTCGAAATTCGTGCAAAAATGAAAATAGAGTGTCTAAATGATAAGAAATTCTCGTAAACTTTGTCTTCGGCGAGAATTTACCGATACTTTGAAGTTCGTATACATAAATAAATAGGGAGAAATTAGTAACACTTTTGAAAAATGAGAATGATATATTTGTCAAGAAAAAAATCAAAAACTCAACATTATCTACAAACTCCAAAGTAATTGTCAAAATTCGTTTTCTCATTCTAAAAACCCAAATTCCTGTATTTACGGACAACCGAACAATAAAGGATCTGCATGTACAATTTGGGCTTATTAAGCGAAGCGAAGCTATTCGATGGGGGACCAAAGCCGTCACTAGGCCCAAAACTTTAACCTTTGGCAACTCCAAAATTAAAAGGGCCCTATTAATTTAATAGGCCCACCAAACAAGTCTGGATGGATCGACACCAATATTTTTGAGATTTTTTCATAAATAAGCCACTTTTTTAAAAATAATTATAAAATCTATTCTTGTTACATATATTCTAAAAATACTTTTTTTAAACTATTACTTTAATTTATTATACTATATATTAAATTTAGTAGTTGAATTATTAAAAATTGGATTTGATGGAAATACTTATATTATATACATAATCTTTTATTGTTATGAAGAATCGAATCTTAAGAATTGAATTGATTGTAATATATATATATATATATATATATATATATATATATATATATTACTTATATATTACTTAATCTTTTATTATTATAACTATCAAATATATATCATTTGTAGACGTAAATAGTTGTAATAACTATAAACAAAACTCATGATCTCTTCAATTTCAACATTTATAACAATTTATGTTACGAATTTAGATGTAATTCATAATGCCAGTTTTTACATAAAAACTCATGATATACTCAATTGTATCATCTATATCAATCAGTGATAAAAAATATCAATTTGGGGGTAACATAATCTGCATTAAGAATCAAAACATCATATTAAACATCAATTAACTAATAACAAATTGTAACATCTTTAGCAGTCAGTGTTACATAATAACCAATTGTATAACATGTTTTACATAATAAAAAATTGTATAACATGATCTGTATTCCCATTTAAGAATCCAATCAAGAACATTTAAATATAAAAAAATAGAGTGCTCAATCAAAATATCATATTAACATCAGTGTTACAAAATAATGTATCAACAGTACATGTTACATGCAATTAATCAACAATAAATTGTAATATTTTTAGCAGCCAGTGTTACAGAATAACAAATTGTGTAACATAATTTGTATTTTCGGGTAACAATTCAATAAAAACATTTAAATATAAAAAATAGAGGATTTTGGTATGTTTGGAAATAACAAAATTTCGTCTGATTTAGATTTAGGGGTAGTTTTCATTTTTGTGTGAATTCCAAGGACACTTATAGAAACGGTTGTGCATAAATTATATTTTGTTTTGATTTTAAACTATTATTTTATTTATTAATAAAATAATAATATAAAGATAGTATTTTTAAAATAAAAAGTTAAGTTCATAAAAGTAGAAATATTATTATAATGGTAAGTAGTTGGTGTAATTTCCACATATTTTTTGCCATAATGCTATTTGCTCGACTTGGTACAAGCAATGTTTTGAAAATCAATCTATGCACCAATCTATAAAAGATAAAGAGTTAAGGATTGAATCAATAGTTAAAAAAAATTAAAAACAAAATATTGAGATAAACCGGTCGATTCTTGACTTGTTCTAAATAATTTTCATTTTTTCAAATTTGTGTATAATCAGACGATTTCCAAACCTATTCCAGTTTTTCTCGATTTCATTGCTAGTTTGATTTATTTTTGAAAACATGTGATAATTTTACCATGTATTATAAAATATAAAATAATTTAAAAAATAATATTTAACTTTTTTATTCTAAAAATACTATTTTTTATTTTTGTAACACTTGTTGTTACATTTGTTATTTTAGTTATAATAAATGTGTTATGTTTGTTAACAAACATAACATAACATGTTTGTTAACAAACATAACACATTTATTATAACTAAAATAACAAATGTAACAACAAGTGTTACAAAAAAAAAGTATTTTTAGAATTAAAAAAATTATGAAAGTATTTTAAAAAATATTTTATTTATTGTGATTATTTCTGGAAAAACCCCTAAAATCATTGGTTAGAAGGGAACTCCTAGCTCTTTTACGGATAATCAATGAAATAGCATAAAAAGTGAAAATTAAAAAATTTGACACCAGTAATTTATGAGCGAGTATAATACCAAGAGTTGACAGGTAAATAAAAACACGAAAAGAGCTCTAGATTCAATTTGTTGAGATTGATGAAATTCAAATTCAACAAGCGTTTTAAATTAGTACGCGCAAAACCATATATTTCTTTTTGGTTCAAATAAACAAATCTTATAATGAATTACAAATCAACAATCAAATGTTGTTCTCGTAATAATATGTTATTATTAAACAATTAGTTCAAGCTTATCTACAGATATATAATCTTGTATTATCTTAGTGAGTTGTGTGTTCACAAGGAAATAAAGTTCGATTAACAACGATCGAGCCAAAATTGGTGAGTGTTGATGATAAATAAAATGACAATAATCAAGCTTTCATTGCCCTACACAAGTAGAGGACAACTCCATTTATTTTGTTACTAATCTATATATATATATATATATATATATATAAAAATGAAAAAATTATTCAAAATTTATTTTCCCGCCTAAATACTTTCCTATTTAGAATTTTTATTTTTTTAGAGTTTCCATAAATAGATTTTTTAATAGATTAAATGTTCATTCTAATAATCTGTATTTAATTAGTTTCATTTTGTAGTTTTTCAATTATAGTCTCTCCATCTACCTTCTAATTTAGTTATCATTACAAAAAACTAATTTAGTTTTGTTATCATTATAAAATTAGTTATCCAATGCGCTTTTAATTTAATTATCTATATTTAAAATATTTAATTAATTAATCTTATCTTTGTTTTAGTACAAAAAAAATGCATGAATTTTTCAATACTAATTAAGATTTAAGATATCGCATTTTCAAGATTATTTTCAAGATTATTATGAAAATAATCAATGCACATTGAAAGAAAAATAAGTCCAATTCGATATTTTTTTTAAAGTTTTGTTATTATTGCAAAAATTATTTTTCCAATGCATTTTAATTTAATTATCCATATTTTAAATACTTAAATAATTTAATTTAATTACTTAATAATTAATTAATCTTATCTTCATTTTGGTCAAAATATGCATGAGTTTTTCAATGCTAATTAAAATTTAAGAAATCACATTTAAACTTTTGTCATAGTTTAAATGTGTTATTTAATTTTCATTAATTCTTACCTTATAACTTTTCAAAAAAAAAAAAAAAAAAAAACAACAACAACAACAAAAAGTAACATTAATAAGAAAATAGCCAAACATATTTTGAATAGATTGAATAGTTATAGGACTATTAGAAAAGTTGTACTCAACTAAAATACTATTATAACACGATTTAAGAGATCATATTTAAAATATTGCATTTTCAAAATTATTATAGAAGACATCAATGCAAAGTGAAAGAAAAATAAGTTAAAATTTATATTATCAAAGTTTTGTTACCATTATAAAAATTAATTTTTCAATACGTTTTAAATTTAATTATCTATATTTTAAATATCTAATTAATTTAATTTAATTAATTAATTATCTTCGTTTTGGTCAACGTATGCATGAGTTTAATACTAATTAAAATTTAGTGTTTGGTCAACTTGAAATGAATAAATAATAATTTTATTGAATTAATAATATGTTGAAAATTATATAAAATACTTAATTTGAATTTTTTACAAAGTAAAAATAAAAATTTTCAGAGTTATCTTTCTAATTGACAAATTCTGTTCAATGAATAATAAATAAATAAATAAATAGTCAAATGACTTTTGATGTTAGTTATTATTCTTATTTATTTTAATTTGGAATTTTTAGTTTTTATTATTTTGCAATTTTAAAAAGTTCAAGAATGAATGTGTTTCATTGGTTTTGTTGTGGATGGTCTTTTACTTTTATGGGAGGAAGTTTTATAGAAAAAGAAATTAAATATAAATATTTGGTATAAATATATAATTTTGTGTAATAAGAAAATAGAATAAATAAAGTTGTATTAGTAGTGTAGTCAATAGATTTCTAGAAAGTTTATTTACGGAGAATATAGATGAAAGAGAAATTATTTGTTCGAATGTAGAAGTAATAGTAATTAAAATTTTAAAAAATTGCATGAATTTTCAAAAGTGCCGTCAAAATTTTATTTTTCCGCTTAAATACTTTTTAATTTAGAATTTCTATTTTTTTTTTCAGTTTCCATAAATGGATTTTTTTAATAGTATTAAATGTTCATTATTAATATTGCGTTTAATAGTCGTCTGATTTTGTAGTTTTTCAATTGAAGTCCTTCCATCTACCTTCTAATTTAGTTATCATTACAAAATTAATTATCTAATTCGTTTTAATTTAATTATCTATATATAAATATTAATTAATTAAATTAATTAATCTTATCTTTATTTTGGTACAAAAAAATACATGAATTTTTCAATACTAATTAAGATTTAAGATATTGCATTTTCAAGATTATTTTATTAGAAATTATTTTTTGTGATTACACCTCTTGTGCATCGCACGGGTGCAACACTAGTTTACATATTAATAACTAAAACTAAATAAAATATAAAAATAATTAATTTCGAGTCAAACTTGACTACAATATTTCTAACATAATTTAATACGAAATTACAACTAATGGTCTATTTTTATTTTATGGTCCATATCCATCTTTGCTATCACAACCATAGACATCAAAATATCCACTTTCCAAGCTTAAGGTAATTATAAACTAATAATTGTATTAACAAATCTTGATCATTTTTAGTATTTTTCCACATTTTGATTAAAAAAAAACCTGGGGGAGAGAGAGAGAGAGAGAGAGAGAAATTAATTTGAAATTTGTGATGCTTAGAGAAGCAATGACTTATAATTTGTTAGAGGGCCCACTTTTAGATTCATCAAATAATAAGATTCAACAAAAAGGCATTCCAATAGATTGACTATTTCTTTGAATTCATAGCAAAATCCTCCTCCCCCACAAAAAACTATGCAATGTACGTCATAGCATGCATCATTTGTATAAAATTATTCGTGTTTACATAAATATGATATTTTGTTATAGATTCAAGATTTAGATTTAGAGATACATCAAATAGAGGAGACAAAATCTTAATTTTAAATTTATTTGTTTTTATTTTAAATTTTATAAATATAATAAGACAGAACTTGACTTAAAGAATAGTTATTAAAGAAATTGAATAACTGATGAAAATTGGAAAATTCCTCGCATAATCATTCCCCATAAAAAGACTTTCACATGTTACAAGTTGCAACAATGACAAGTATCCTCAATTACAAGTGTGAAAATGTACACAAATCCATCATTGGCAAGGCGTGGAGATAGGGAGTGAAATCAGACTGTAGTCTTCTTTGGAAAAATCAACTTTGAAGTGCAACAATTTTTTTATTTTTTTTCATTAACAATTCGATTTTCTCGATTTTGAATAGTAGTATGTCTTCCAAAAAAAATTTAATGCTATCCCCAATTATTACCATGAAAACTTGGGTCAAAGGGTAGCTGTCAATTAATAAAAAAGAATTAGGCAATTGGAGAATTTGACCAAAAAAGTCAGCTTCTTCCATATCAACGGTCAAAGTGATGTAATAGAGGAAATTGATGGCAAATTTAGACTTCCTCATATGGGAACTTCCTATATAATTTGTTTTCTGTTTATGTGTGTATATGCATACAAATCAATATCTCATGAAAATCATTCTTGGGTAGGGTTTACCTAGGGTTGGCTTCTCTCAAAATTTCCTCCTCATTTATTTGAATTTATACTATTACTTAAATTATAATTCTAAACCATGGTAAACATAATTTCATCCACACATTTATGGGACCCACAACTTAACTATTTTTTTCCACACATTTACTAAACGCTTATATATATAAGATTTAAATTATAATTTCAAAGACCTCCAAACATATGCTTATACTATTATGGAATTATTCTCGACATGTTTAATATATTAAATTGACGCGACAACTCATACAGTTCAATTTTACTTGGTTAAGTGTAGATAAAATATGACTTGCACGTACGGACGTATATGTTGAAGCACTCATCTAAAGTTTAAACGATTTAAAAAAAGACATCTATTTATTCCCTTAATGCAAACTCGGTCCATTTCTTATCAAATGACAAGATGGCACATAGTACTGACATGACCTTTGTTATTCCCAGAATTTTAAAAAGCGATTAGCCTCCACGCCTCGCTTAAACGCGATTAAACGGTCAAATGTATTTTTTAAATAAAAAGCGCGTGCCTAGCCTCGCCTAGGTGCGTACTTTTTTGTTTGAATTTTTTTCCATCATTTTTTTAAAATATTAAAAATAAGAAAACATTTTTTCACGTCTCGTTCTCGTTTAGTCTCAAAAAGCTTGAAGCTTATCCGCTTCGTCTGTCTACACTTTACATTTTTTAAAACAATAGTTATTTTGTACCAATTTAATGACGTGTCAAAATTTGAGTCGAAGAACGACCGAGGAAACAGCTAAGTAGAGATTTCTCATAGATTAATTGTACAACAACATTATCCCTTGAATCAATCGCTGGTTGTTAAGATAAGGAAAAGTAAATTATAATTGTTTTCAATGCTGACTTCTAACGCAGAAAGGTCCCATAATTGGGCTTCTTATTTGCAGTACTGTGGGATCCCCCCGACAAGATTCAACCCGAAACCTCCAAAACCCATGTTCACTGTTTACAAGATAAGTAATTTCAAAAACAATAATAATTGCTTTTTTTTTTTCCTCGCTAAATTTAAAATCGACTATATAATTCATTATTTATCATTCTATACAATTTACTTTTACGTCTATTTTTATTCATATTGACGGTCCAAAGTTGATGCAATAAATATTCTAACAGGGCTATAGAATATTATTGAGAAATCTTTGAATTACTATTATTTTTTATTATATTGTCAAACGATGTCTAATTTCTTTTAATCAAACAAGCAACTATGTGTTTTGATTTTCAAATTTTCATGTATTATCATGAACATTAGGAAAACCACCAACCAATGAGTTGGAAGACTACGTACCTATCTTTTTGATGTGTTAAATTGAACAGTATTGAATTTATTTGATATGTTAGAGTGGACATTAAAAATAAAATTAACAAATAAATACAGTTGAGTCGTATTTTAGGTTGTTGATTTCTCAAAACACTAATGTTGTGTTTGATACACCAAATTTGCCATGGAAAATGCAAATTTTCCACTCATTTTCCACCTTTTGGGTTGTTTGATTCACAAAATTTTCCATGGCAAACTTTTTCCATTTTCCATGCACGTGACCCATTTTCCATGAAAATGATGAAAATATTTTCTTGCCAAATGAGTAGAATCAATTTTCCATGGCAAATGAAAATTGGCAAGAAGGAATTTCCTTAAATTAACAAGCCTTTATTAATTTTTAAGCAAATTATATAAAATGCTCTAAATCATTAAGTTGCTCTAATTTTTAAGAAAATTAATAATTTTGCTTAAAATAATAATTTTAAGTTGGCAAAATAATGTCTTGGCAAAATTATTAATTTTAAGCAAATTATATAAAATGCTCTAAATCATTAAGTTGCTCTAATTTTTAAGCAAATTATTAATTTTGCTTAAAATTAGTAATTTTAAGCAAAATTATTAATTTTAAGTTGGCAAAATTATTAATTTTTAAGCAAATTTAAGTTGCTCTAAATCATTAAGTAAATTTAATGTAGTTAACTAAGTTAGTCCATTGTGTTTATTCAAAATATAGGACATTTTATTTTAGTTTACGTAGTGTAAATCGTAGTGGCTGCGTGAGAGAACGCTATTATTTAACTCACTTTTAGTTACTTTTTAACAAATCCATATGCTTGTGGTAATTCAACGTACAATAGAATTTTTTCAAAATTTGTATTAGATTATATAAAATGTATGGTGGAAATATGCATAAAAATGGTAAATTATAATTTAACAATTGTCAATAGTAAAAGTTCAATTTTTCTCCAATATTTTAGTCATGGAAAATGTGATAATTTCCTGTAGAAAATAGTTGCTTTATCAAATAACAAAAGTTGAAAAACTACATTTTCCATGGAAAATAAAGACAATCAAACACCAAAAGCAAAGCGAAAAAGACTACATTTTCTGGGACTAATTTTAATCCAATCAAACATACTACATTTCCAATTGCTTGGGAAAATATTTTCTTGCAAATCTTTCCATGGAAAATGTTTTCTTTCCACCCATTTGCCTTGCTCGCAATCAAACACAACCTAAACAATGTTGATAATGGTCTATTTAGATTTCGTGTAAAATACTAACTAGAAGATGATGTCGAATAGGAGGATTTTTTATAGTTAAAACACCACGCGATTTGCCTAGAGGAGGGAGAAAAATGCAATTTGTCTCTTTGCGATAATCGCTTATCTCAAATCAAGTTAGTTCGATATTCATTGTGTTGTGTTTATTATTTATCTGTTAACATGTTCAACACTGTCTAGACGATGTTTTACGACCGAGACGACAAACAAAAGTGTCTCCTCCTTAAATTATTGGGGGTGAAATTCAGGAAGAGGGTAGACAATATTAAATAAAATACACAAAAATTACTATTCAGCTGCACTTTAAGTTATTGTTCTCTCGAGACTTCACCGAACAACATCAATACTAGTCTATTTAGATTTGGTATAAAATACTAACTATAGTCTATATATGACGATTTTTAATGATAACAATACTGATTTGCTTTTTTGGGGAGAAAAATACTCTGTCTCTTTGCAATAATCACTCATCTAAAACTTAGCTAGTTCGAATATTAATATGTGTTGTGTTTAAGGCTTATCCATTGTTCAGTCTAATACTATGTAGATGAAGTTTTACGACTAAGTCGACAAATGAAAGTGCCTCCTTAAATTATTGGGTAGGGTGGGGTTGTGCAATTACGGTAGAGAGTCCTACCCATAAATTTCCTTTTCAATTGTCTACTTTCAAAAACTGGAGGGGCCAAGGCTAATAAGTATGAACAAAACGGAAATCAATCCAATCAGAAGATGGGGACTGTCCTTTTTGACTCACTCAAAATACTTGTATTGTTAGGTAAGGGTGCATATCTTCCTTGCTTTTATCCACCTTTATTTCTCTACCCTGTCCCACTCTTACACACACCTATATTAATACCAATTAAATATTTTAATTATTTGTCTATTATTGTTGGATTCAATCCATCCACAATAAATAAATAAAAAATGCTACTTGTTTACTCAAAACTTACACACTTACTAAATAAAAACTATATATGAAGTCCTTTTTGGCCACATTTTTGAGAAATCATTGGATGAAGTCCAGTTCATTTTGTGCATCACACTGAGGTAAGTATGACAAGATCGACATGTAAAATTTAAATATTTTTTTTAGTATTAAATTAGTTAACGGAATTCTCGTAAGTGGTCACGTATAGGGTGAGTGACTGTTTAACCGAGTTTTTAATACTTTTGTGTCTAGTAAAAACATACACGTATTAAAATGAAAGTATAAGGATCTTAATGCCAAAATCATTTGAATCGGGATCCAATTGCTCTAATGGTAAAGTTTGGAGACTGTAGTTGAAAAGTTTTAAATTATTTTTATGATAAATGATGGGCGATTATTGCATTCATAAATTTGTTCTATCTACTTAATTTCACATTGAATCGTCTCTTCTAAGAACTAAAATTGCAAAGAACGGTTAAATTTATTTATATATAGTTATATTTTCAACAAATCATAATCTCTCGTGCACTCTAGACGAGTTGAGCATGGATTGCTTTTTAAAATGAAATAAATGTGTACAATTTTTCGAGCTGCACACTTTTCAGTCCCCTCTAATTCATCCCCATCTACAAATTGAAGGAAATTTAGGGTAATTTTTTGATGATGGGCAAAGAAAATGTGGTTACCACGGTGCATATCTAAGGCAACATAGCAGTGAGGGTTGGTACTTTGGGCAATTATTTTTGGACTTTATAGAAAAGGTGTCTCCACATGAGCTAGCTAGTATCTACTATTTGGATGGTGACACATTACCATCTTTCAATTATGGCTCTTTTGGCCATTTATTTTGAGGTAATAAATACATTTTGGGTGGTTTTGTTCACTACTTTCTACTAAATATTTTTAATTTTTGTTTATTGTATCACTTATAATTTCAATTTTTTTTAGTTGCAATGTTATTTTCAATATTTCATTAATTAGCCCACATTGTTTTAATGACAGTTTTCATTCCTAAAATACGATATGATAGCGTAAAAAGACTTATGTTCCTCATATTTTTAAAAAAAATTTGTAATTTTCGTCCTCAATATTTTCAATCTGTTACTAATCTATCTCCAACCAACTTTTATAGTACCAAACATCCACAACTTTTCAATTAATTGCAAATCACGTTCTGATTGATATATAATGACGGATTTACCCCCCTCTTTAAATAAACAAAAATAAAAGAAAGGTTGAGGATGTGTGAGGAATAAAATACTTTGTACTTTTTGAAAAATTATAAAAAAATTTCAATTTTTTCTTAAATTTTTGTTATTTTTAGCTTTTTATTTTTATTTTTATTTATTTAAAGAAGAGGGCAAAATCATCATTATCTATCATTACATGATTTGCAATTAATTGAAAAGTTGAGAATGTCTAGTACTATAAAAATTGGTTGTTGATAGATTAGTAACATATTGGAAAGGTTGGGGATGAAAATTAAAAAAAATCTTTATTTTTAAATAAGCAAAAAAAAACTACAAATACAAAAATGGACAAACAATTTGTCTTCATTTCAAAGCACATTAACAAAATATTTGAACATAAAGTATAATAGAAGACTAGATATGCTAATTAATGAAGAATTGATGGTAAGAATGTGATAAAAAAAAAAAAAAAAAAAAAGATAGGACATAAGTACAATAATAAGTAAAAATTGAAAATCTTTAGTGCAATGAAAAAGTAGTGTAACAAAAAATAATTGAAAATATAACCCAAAACATTTTTTAAAGGGAAAATTTCACTGATTGTCCCTAAATTATTGCTCGAATAACAAATTGATTCCTAATTGGTAAAAATGAGCAAGGTGATCAAAAATCTTTTATTATAGTTTCACAATCAATCTCCAATGGTTATAACCATCCGCAACTCTTTTAAATAGTTACATGGTCCTTACATGTCCAACTTGATGAAGCTAAGTTTTGTTTTTCAATTGGGACGGTGCAAAAAAATTTAAAGTGATACAGCTTTTATGAGAGTCAGATGTTGACTTAATGAAGTTGTAGATAATTTTTATTGTTAGAGACTGATTGAGTAACTATAATAAAATTTTTTTTTTTTGAGAAAATAAGTCGGAAACGAATCACCCATGTTTAAATGCCAAAATTAAGAATTTAAAAATTATTATTCTTCATTTTTGCCATTTCTCTCTTCTTTATATTTTCATATGCAAATGTGAAGACTTTTTGTTACTTATATATATGAACAGTAACCATTTGGTCAAGGTGGAGACACACCTTTTTTTATTCAAGTACTAACAACTCTTTGATGGTCCAATTATATAACAATATTAAAGTGAAGTAAAATGCAGTTACGTAATTTAATTTTTTTTTTTACTTAGGAAAAACAAGAAGACTAACATCGATAAGTATTCAACAATTCGATATTAATATAGTAATGTATAATAGATAAATAAAATATTAGATGTAATAAATTTAAAAATAAATATATAATTCTATTCAAGTTTGTTTTTGGCAAAGCTTTTTCGATCATTCCTTCCATTAGCTCCTTGAATTTTCTCTCCATTTATTCCAAGGCTTCTCTTGGTTGTTCAACCTCCTAGTTAGTGGGGTTCGTCCGAAAGAATTTATTAATCTTGAGAGTTTTTGTTGGTGCTTTGTTTGGTTTATGGTTTTAAACCAATCGAATTTGGATATTAATTTGTAATTTGAGAGATTCTAACGATTCTCTACCAACCACATTTGGATTGCCCTTGGCGTCTAAGATGTTTTTGGTTGCTTGGTTACATATTTGGACCGAGCTTTTTGATCATTTCACGCATATGGCAACAAACGATGTTGCTTGAAACACTTCAAGAAAATTGAAGTTGATGCATATACTCAAATACTTGAGGCAATATGTTGTTAATTGAGGCCGTATGTTATTTTCTGGATGTTAATAATTAGGCTTCTTTAGCAACGTTCAAAATTGAATCGATCTGGTCCCACCAGGTGAGCGGTAAAATTAAATAGCATGTTCTACACAAAAATACTAATTTGAGATTGAAATTGAAGAACTTCCAACATAGTTTTTTTTATTCAATCACCAACAACGAACTTTAGCAAGACTTGAATAGAAAAATAAAAAAACATAAAATAATAGCTAAATAAATAAATATGCAAAATTCGTGCGCCTAATCTGTTTTGTAACACTCTATCCTGCCACTCTCTTTATGCTATAACACCGAAACCCAAGCACATTAATTTTTGTAACGTTCCATCATGACGCTGGTTTGTGTTCGAAACTCACCCCGGTTTGTGTTCTAATGCAAGAAACTCACTTTCCGTAAAAGCTCTACGACCATTTTCATTTTGCTTAAAATGACTTTCTACGTAGAAATTTTTATAGTAGACGTTCCTTAGCATTCCAACGTTGTATGAAGGCTAACACTATATTATCGTCTTCATCAAGTTCTTTCAAAGGTTTATGTTAATCATTATATGTCTGTTAATTAGTTTTAAAAGAATAATAAATTTTTTTACGTAAATTTAAAACTTCTTCATAATACATACAATACATACATGTACATATATAATATATGTATGTACACACAAAACGTACAAGTACAAATGTACAATCACAAATATAACACGTCAATTGTAAATGAAATCAACATCTATGTTATGGATGAATTTAAAAGCATGGTTACGACTTATGAACTAAGCCCATCTTTGATTCGTTGAGATAATAAAAGCAAAGAAATAGAGGGCCGCAAATAGTAAATTAGGTAGAATATAACTTTTCAAAATGTTTCTCAATGATTATTGAATTTTAAAGAAATTTGAGTTGTTATTGAACTTTTTATAATATTTTCATTTGCCACTAAACTTATAAAATTGTTAATACGCCACTCGGTCATTCACTATTTTAAAAGTTATTGAACTTGATAACTAATCAGACAAAATGAAAGATGAGATAAAATTTTGATAAATTAGTCAAGTCTTTTAACTTCTAAAACAACGAGTGACGGATTGATGGGTTTGATAATATTTTGATAAGTTCAGTCACAATTCACAAAACTTTTAAAGTTCAATGGCAATTTAATAGTATTTGAAAAAATTTAGTGGCAACTTAGAAATTTTTTAAGGTCCAGTTATTTAATTTATAGTAAGTTTGTCATCAACCTTTTATTATAATTGTACAATCAATCATCAACAACTAAATCTCTATTAAAATCGTCTTGTAATCTTTACTTTGTTTGTACATCATTGTTATTTACATTTCATTTATTACTCTATTTTGTCTTTATTTTCCTTTTCAATTTTTACCACCTTCCACCCAAAAAATAAATTCAAGGTATCTCGAGCAAGAAAGTAGGCATTTTAGGCAAGAAGCAGGTAAGAAACTGAGCGGCTGACTTTCACTTGCGTGCTTCCATTTCCTTCCATTAAAGACTCTTCTCAAGTTCTAGATGTGAGCTCTTTCACTTAGTTTTCCCTATTCCAAGACATCAACACGCGCTTTACCTTGAACTTCGACTTGAGCATTGTTCTCTCTTTCTTATTCTTCACCCGAATCCTATTTTTTCCTCCATGTAGCTCTCGAAACAGATAAACAATTTGTTGGACAATACTCAACGCAATTACCAAAAAATATACAGATTCTAAAATTAATACTGTAATTAAGTAATCGCCTTGTATCGAACAATTATCTAATTATAGATAGGGAGTTTCCTTTTACCTCCTAAGCTGTTAACACAAACCTGTCGTATAAGAAATGAAATCGGTATAAATAAAAATAATTGTTAATGAAATTACTAGTTCCAATACTATTCGACTCGTCTACTAATTTAAGACAAAGAAGGCGTTTTCAAACTTTTTATTCTTCTCTTCTTTTCCTTTCTTAAGTGACCTTTTCCCCCCTCGCTTTTCATTAGAACTTGTCCCTAGTTGCTTTTTTATTATTTTTATTTATAGCTTAATTTACTTTCTTCTTGGTGAAGTATTCATCTGCATTTGATCATGAGGCGCTTCGAATTGAAATCGGGAATTTTATATTGTAAAATTTTAGAGCTTTCTATTGTATATTTATAATTTTAGAAAAAAAAAATGCTTAAATTTCGGGTAGATATTTCTTTTTAGAACTCACAAGCATTGAACACAAATTAGAACAAATTAGAGCTTGTTTGTTATGGATTATAAACTAGTTTATTTGACTAAAATATTTTATTTGATCGAAAAATTTGCCTTTTTAGAATGATATTTTTTACTATTTTTGGTCAAATAAACTAGTTTATAATCCATACCAAACGAGCTCTTAGTTGATTTTGAATTTCAAAATTGAGAGAAACTATTTTGATTTTGGTAAATTTTTGTAAATTTTTTTAAAAGTTGATGAAATTTGTAGTTGAAGAGTTGATAAATATTCTAGATAGTTAAAATTAATTATTGACTTTGACTTCAAATTTTTAGTAAAATTTTAAACAATATCAAGTAAAGTCTAAATTTTAATTTGGTTTCAAATATTTATTAATTCAGCATAACAAATTTTTTACCGCACGAATAAACAAAATGAAAGTGAAATCACAAAACATTAGAGAATTTTTGTCCAAAGCATTGAAAGATTTGGATTAGATTGGTCCAATTTGGTTCCATTACTGCACATGAACACGTGTAGAATACTTATTGATATCTAGTTCGATGCAGTGACCAGATTGTGCCAAACCTCTATTTGTACTACTCGAATTTCTTTTCTTTTCTTTTCTTTTCTTTTCTTTTCTTTTTCCTGTCAAGATTTTTTTACACTTAAAACATAATATTTATATGAGAAATTGGCCAAAATATCATTTTTTTCACCCCCAAGTTTTGAAATATGGCAACTTTTGAAAATATTTTAACCAAATGACCATTTTATTCAAAACATGACCAAAATGCCCTCAAGAAATTTAGTAAATTGTTGTAAATATCTTTGAACACTTTTTACATTATCTCTCATAAAATTCAAATTTGAAATTATTCCACATCACCGAATCGACACACACACACTCTTCAAAATTGTTGCATGAGTGAATGAAATTTTTTTCACCTCACCGAAATCTGCACAAAAATACCAAGGGAAGAGAAGTCCAAAATAGAAAACTCATCACTATTCTCTTATAACTCGACGTCAGTTCATTGATGACCTATCTATTACCGCGCATGAAATTGAACTTTGATTCCACTTTTTGGTGATGAAAAATTTGATTGATTTTTCACTGGTGATGAATGGTGGAGTAAGTACTCAAAGTGGGTGAACTAATCTCTTGCTTTACAACTACTTTCTATGAGTGGTGATATATATAAACTACAATTCATTGGATAAAAGTTTTTTGTTATTAACTTAATCATGAAAAAATATTGTGAAATAAAATATATCTCGTCATTATGACTTAATTCATATTATCTTGTGTGTAATTACAATATCTATTTTTAAAAATTCTCTTAAAAACTAGTATCAGTCTCAAATACCGTAAAATCTTAACAAGCAGAAAAAGGGTTATTTTTGCAAAATAATAAATTTTACATTTTACATCTAAAAATTACTACTTTTACAAATATTTTCAAAAGTAGCTACATTTTCAATTCACCCCTATTTTTTTTTTTTACCCAATTTCGAAATTCTCTATTTATATATCTAGACGTAGAATCTAATTAATTAGAATAGGTATTCCGTGGACTAGATGCTAAAAAGTGTCTTCAATTTGCCAAAATCAACCTCTAATTGCAGAAATGGATGAGAATGCATTAATTTTGGAATTGCAAAGGTTAATTAAAAGGGGGTCCAAATTGTCCAAACAGAAAAAGGCTAAAATGAGCTGGAGTGCGGACCGTTGATGTTTCAGGCATAAATTCAAAATTTTAATTGTATTCCCAAAATACCCCTTTCGTTTTTCTTTCAATGTGCAAAATCACCCTTATTATTGTTATTAGTAAAATCAGTATATGTCAATTTTTATTAATTTCCTCCATTGCCCATTTCATTTCAGTATTATTGATAATAATGTGTTTGTTACAATAAATTTGATTGGGATACAAAAGGAGAGATGCCTAACATCTTTGTCGGTTCTTACAAATTGTTCCATTCAATATAATGTGCTAAACGCAATATACATTGTTAACATGGGCGGATTTAGGGGGAGCCCGTCCCTTGAGAAAATTTGTTTTATAGTGTAAATTAATAACCCGGTCATGAAGTGCAAATATATATATATATATATATATATATATATATATATATATATATATATATATATATATATATATATATTCAAGAGTAAACAGACTCAAAAAATTCTTAGATCCTACTCGATTGTTAGGACATTTTATCTTTTGTACGTATTAAAACTCTTTTCATATATTCTAAGCTATCCGTGATTTTCTCTTGCCAAGTGCGAAATCCACCTTATTAGTCATTACAATCATTATATTAATCTTATTTCAATATCGTATTTTAAAAGTAATTATCACATAACTTTTAAATAATAACTTACTTATTTTCAACTTTTATCAACAATTTTTTTAATATATATTTTTAACTTTTTTATTTATTTACTTATAAGTATACATTTTGAGCTTAGCCATATAGCTTCCACCGCTATCAAATTTTCTTAAAAATGCTTGTAACGATCTGTTGATGTGATGAACGATCGAATTGAATTAAAAAATAAAGATACTTGATGTGTTTGTCAATTGTGTTCTTCAATTATATTCGTTACAGTATACGAACACACTTAAATTGTTGGAAATTTTACATTTCTAGTTTCTATACAGCTGACATGCTAGGTTGCCATGTGCATGTGAATTGAATAAGATGCTTATTTCTCAACTTCATCCTCTTAATAGAGACAGATTAAACAACATTATCATTAATGTTGGGTTTATAGAATTAAGATCCTAAATTTCCTCTCCCCTTCCTTCTTTGTTTGAATCTGTCCAATTTATAGAAATGAACATTTCCCCTTTATGGAATTAAAGATATTTTTGTTTAAATAAAAACTGATTTTTCACATTTGAAGTTTAAATATAAATTGTATATTATTTAGATACACATCAAATGATTTAGGTAATATTCCAATACTCTCTCCTTTTTCAAATAGTCAAGTGAATTTATTCTTAGATTATTGGTACTTAATTAAAGTATTTGTCGACAACTCATCACTCTAACTTTATTAGTGTCGTCTATAACGATAAAAACTATTTTATTTTATTTTATTTAGACCAAAATTAATCTAAGATGAGCAAAATAAGGCTTTAGCTTTTTATGCAGAGTGTAGTGTATAGAGTTCTTGAAAAATGATATAATTGATTATTTACTTGTAGTATAAAGTTCCTCTCCAATCTTTCATTATAGCACACAATAAATTTTTAACAAGTCGGTATGGAAAGTCTTTGTTAAATTGTCATAAAACACATATTACTTCAAATTGCAAGATAACAATCAAAGTCGAGAAGCAAAACCCCATTTCATAAAAGTAGATACACAAGGACTACCACATGATGATTTAACAAATACTAATAGCATGTTTGGAATATCTTAAATTATAATTTATACTGATCAAATATACTTTTTTTATCTACACATTTGTAAGATCTACAATTTATTAATCACTTATTATCCACATATTTAATAGGATCTATAATTTATAAGTCTTTAAAAAAAAATTTCAATACTATCAAACATGTGTTATATTAGATAGATTCTACCATTGACAATTAATTAAGAAAATGGTGCTCAATATGACATTAGAATGCGCATCAGAACTTTCATTTTGGTGAATGATCTCTAACCTTTCATTTTTGGTGGAGTCTTGATCCATAACCTATAAAAATTTCAATTTTAGATGAATAAATAGTCCATTTCATTTTTTTATGTCTTTATTAGTATGGGTAAAATTGTCAAATTACATTTATTTTCTTTTTTTCGATTGGCGCAAATGGTCTCTAATCTTTATCTTAGTGTGAAAATGATTCCTAATCTTTGTCTTTTGGCGCAACAGTCTCTAATCTATATGTTTTTGGTGCACAATTGGTTCTTATTTGATGAAAAAGACAAAAATACCATTAGTTTTAATTAAAAAATTTGTAATTGGATTCCTAACATTTGCAAAAAGTGAAAATGGGTCCAATACTTTAATTTTTTTATAAAAAAATTAAAAGAAACTAACAAATTGATAATATACTAAATTATTTTGTATATTTTATGAACTATTATAAAATAACTAAAATTTAAGCTCATAATTACTAACAAATGAGTTAATTAAAATTATTTTATTATTATTAAGTAATCATATTATTTAAAATGCAAACTTTAATTTTATTGTTACAATATAAAAAGAAAAATAACTTTGTCACAAGTTTGTCACAAGAAAAATGATGATAAATGATTTTCTCCTCTTACGAGCACCATGCAATGATGGTGGAGAGACCGCAAAAGGTGGCGGGGCTTTTTCCTCAAAGTGTCCACTTCGACGTGATAATCAAGTATATAATTAAAGTATTTGTGCTAAATAGCAATATAGAGTGTATGAGAGTTGTGTGTTCTTTTTTTTACCTGGGGGGTTGGCCTCTATTTATAGGGATGGCCTGCAGTTATTGATAATGGATGTCCCTTCATCTCCCTCATTTGATGAGGGTATCCTTTCATCTTCCTCGTTTGATAACAGGTGTCCTTTCATCTCCTTCATTATTATGAGTTAATGAGGGATGTTTCGTATTTCCGATAACTGGTGATAACTGTCATTCCATGGGTCATCTGCCTGGCTAATCTGATGATAGTTGGGTTATTGTAGTCTATTTGTCAGAAGCTTGCTCATGAGACCCAGGTGGACAAGCCAGTGAGGCAGGCAAGTCGTTGAGGCGGACGTGCCATCATAGCTAAATAACATACATCAACTGTCATTATTTATATCATCAAAAATAATTGTCACAAGTTGGAGTATAATTAAAAAATTTATTTGTGACAGTTATTTTTTTTATGTTTAATGATAAAATTAAAGCTTGAATTTTAAATAATATGATTACTTAATAATAATAAAATAATTTTAATTAGTACATTTGTTAATAATTATGAGCTTAAATTTTAGTTATTTTATAATAGCTCATAAAATATACAAAATAATTTAGTATATTATCAATTTGTTAGTTTCTTTTAATTTTTTATAAAAAAAATTAAAGTATCAAACCCATTTTTACTTTTTGCGAAAGATCAGAATCCAATTACAATTTTTTTTAATTAAAATTAAGGGTATTTTTGTTTTTTCATCAAATAAGGACCAAATACGCACCAAAACATATAAGTTAGAGACTGCTGCGCCAAAAAACAAAGGCTATGGACCATTTATACACTAAGGTAAAGGTTATGGACCATTTGCGCTAATTGAAAGAAAGAAAATAAACGTAACTTAACAATTTTACCCCACTAATAAAAATAAAATATATATATGAGAAGGACCATTCAAGCACCTAAATTGATAGTTTTTAACAGAATCCTATTAAAATGATCAATCACAAGACTTAAATAGATATGTTATACTCTACCAAAAATAAAAGATTAGGGACCATTTGTGCACTAATATCATACGTTAGGGACCATTTGCACCAATTTCCCAATTAATTATTATGCAACTATAATTCAGTTTGGTGATCAACTTGCTAACTAAACAATATGTTGAGGACTAATGATGAAATTTTCCTCAAGACTTTTTTATTAATGAAATTTATAAAAATACTCGGAACCGTAGCATAAAAATAGGGTTATTTTAATTTTTAATAAAAATTTATTATTATAGAGTAATAAAGAATAAATTTTCTTAATATACTCATTCAATTAATATAATATATTATATTTATTAATAATAATATAGTTAGATAGGCGTATATTAGAAAATTAAATTATATATGATCAACAAGAAAATCACGTTAAATAGAGCAGGTGGAAAATGAAAACAAAAGATAAATATTTAAAACACATTATACATTTGAACTCCACGTGTCACCAAAAGGGTCCACTAGCATAGAAAAACCATGTAAACGCGTTTCACCCTATTTTTATCCAACTTCATTGACTCACCTATTTGCCATTTGCCATTTGCCATTTGCGTGTTTTCCTTTTCCCCTTCTTTATTTTTACAGTTTTATTAGTTTATCTCTCTAGATTTTCTCTATCTGAAATGTGTGGAGCCCAAACTGGTCCTCTGCTTTGCTGGATTCAAGCTCTCCATTGTTGGTTTTAATGGGGTTTGTCTGCTGAGAGAGACCAGTTTCAGTTGCCCAATCAAATACACCATACCTCTCTCTCTCTCTCTCTCTCTCTATAATTCTTTTCCACTTCTCTGTGTGTGTGTGTGTTTTTCTTCTTCTTCATCATCTACATCATCTGAAGACTCTTCAAAGCAAAGAGAGAAGGAATATATTGAAACCCATTTCGATTTTATGTTCAATTTGATGGATCCACAGATCTAAACCCGTTTCTCTTTCAGATCTTCCTCTCAGCTCTTAAGGTAAAAGTTTAAAGATATTTTCCACCATTCCATATTTGTATACGTGTCTTTTTTGATGTTTTATTTATAGTATACTGTTGAAGTACTGTGAGTAGAGAAATTTTGGGATTTCAGGAATTTGTATATTTCTTTTGTTTTATTTATTATTCGTTTTCATCCCTTTCGTGAGAGTTGGACTTTCTGGAATTTGAATTGGCTGCGCCTGAAGAAAAAAATGAATTTTGACCACCATTGTTTTCAAATCCCTCCTCCTCTTTTCCTCGTTGCTGAATTTTCTCATTTTTTTGCGGCGGGTTGGTGACTTCTTGTCATGGGGCTTCCGTTCTCATAAGAAACATGAGATCTGTTTCACATTCAATAACCTCGTCCGTTTAGTTATATAAAATTCTTAGCTGAAATCAGAATTATTATTGCATTTAATTTGTTGGGTTTCTGTCATTCAAGTTCTAATTTTTGCTGTTGCTACGTTTATTCTTGATGTTATTCTAGACTTGAGTGCATAGTGCGTACAGTTACTATTTCTGGAGGAGATATTTGTAAAACTATCCATTGAGGTTTATACGGGCCAGAGTTATCTTGAGTCCTCATTAGATGTGGATAATTTGGAGGGTGGTTTGGATGAGATGAGGTATGTTATCTGGGTTAATGAACTTTTTGAGGGCCTGTTTTCGGCCAAAGGCAGACCGATATGTTCACACGGGGTCAGACGCCAGTGGCCGACAAGATGGGCTTCTATGGTATAAGGACACGGGGCATCATTCTAATGGAGAGTATTCCATGGCTGTAGTTCAAGCTAATAATTTACTTGAGGATCAGAGCCAACTTGAATCTGGTTGTTTGAGCTCTTATGATTCTGGGCCATATGGTACTTTTGTGGGGATTTACGATGGACATGGCGGTCCTGAGACTTCTCGATTCATCAACGAGCACCTCTTCCGACATCTCAAGAGTAAGTTCTATCACGTCCATTGTTATTGGAAATTACAATTATGGCAGTGTTTGATGATTCTTACGTTGCTACATATAATTTTTACAATTCTGAAGTGCAAAGTATGATGCAAACACGTTTTTAGTTTGCCAACATTCTTTGATTCGTATATTTTCAAAATATAAAGGCCAATTTTAGCAGTAAAGGTGACAGATTCTGGTGCTAGTTGACTATGCCTGTATATTAATTTGTATATTAATTTCCTATAATTATAGGGTCTTGTGTTCAACTGCTAAGTTTCCGATTCTGCAGGGTTCACTTCAGAGCATCAATCTATGTCAGTGGAGGTGATACGGAAGGCATTTCAAGCGACGGAAGATGGTTTTTTCTCACTTGTCAGCAGACAATGGCCCATGAAACCACAGATAGCAGCAGTTGGCTCGTGCTGCCTTGTTGGAGTCATTTGCGGTGGAACTCTATATATTGCCAACCTTGGTGATTCCCGTGCTGTTTTGGGAAGACTAGTCAAGGCAACAGGGGAAGTGTTGTCCATTCGGCTCTCGGCCGAGCACAATGCGAGTATTGAGTCTGTGAGACAGGAGCTTCATTCACTGCACCCTGATGACTCACAAATCGTAGTACTAAAGCATAATGTGTGGCGTGTGAAGGGCCTAATACAGGTTGGTTTATCTTTTTCTGGCGGTTTGGTAACGTTTCTCTGCCGAATTTTTTTATCTGTTTCACCCTTGTGTACATTTTGGTCAACACCTTTGGCTCATGATAGCCAGTTAATTGCAATATCACTACTTGGAGTTCTTAGAAATTTAGGGACATCAATGCCAACCTATCTTTGGAAAAATCTTAATAGGGATACCTGTTTCTACAAATTTTTTTCTTTTTCTGGAATAAAACACTGAAGCAACATTTATTACATTGTCATTTTGATATTGATCTTTGCTATTCACAGAAAGGATGTTGCTATGGCAGTATTGTGCTATGGTTGATTTTCAACCTTGATTGGATTGAAAACAGGAAACTTTAGATTTTTGTTTTCTACCTGTGTTTCATAGTTGCTAAAGAAGTCCTACTTTGGCCAAATATATTCTTGACTACAAGAACCTCTAATGTAAACTTGGGTAAATATGATAAACCAAGTCATAAAAAGCTTAAAAATCATAAAGGTTGTTACTTGGTAGAAATATTTAACTGCAAAGTTTGCTTCTCGTCATCGTGGTGTGCTTGGAAGACTTTGAAGTTTAGATGTAAACAAATTATAAGATATAACATTTCTTTAGTCATCTCTCTCCCCTAATCCCCACCATGAAGAAAAAGAAAAAAAAATGTTTCCAAACAAACTTCCTCGTACTCGATAACCTGATTTACGGATAATGTTCTGCATAATTTCATTATATGAGGTATGATACATCTTAAGTTTGATTTACTTTTGTAGTAGTCTGAATGTTTTGTCTTACAGATTTCAAGATCCATTGGTGATGTGTACTTGAAAAAGGCTGAATTCAACAGGGAGCCATTGTATGCAAAGTTTCGACTTCGTGAACCTTTCAAAAGACCAATTTTGAGCTCAGAACCATCAATTTCTGTGCACCAATTGCTACCTCATGATCAGTTCATTATATTTGCATCAGATGGCCTATGGGAGCACCTTACCGACCAGGAAGCAGTTGATCTCGTCCAAAATCATCCACGCAATGTAAGATATTTTGCGCTTTAAATGTTATCACCTTTCTGGTTTTGAAGAGTGGTATGCAACAATCGAGGCTATAATTATTTTAAGAATAACAACCACCAGGTTTTTGGTGGTAATTATGTTTGTAGGTCATTTTTGTTATCTTAAATTTGTGAAGGTCAGTTAGAATGCTAATTTTAACATAGAAGCACACTCTGGTGGTGAAGTTGCTGCCAGTAGCACGGGTACTTTGTTGGAGTGTGTTAAGTGTTCACTTATTCCCTTGACCGCGGATCAACATAATAGGTGTATATTTGGCAGTCATATTTATGTATTAGGAAGCACTAGGTTCCTAAACTGTATAATGGAATCTAAGGGGTGCTGTTTTTCTACTAGATTAGACAGAGAGGTGTGAAGGAGAGAATCTTGTATTCTCCATCTTCATTATAGTGAAAATCTGTAGCAGCTTGTGGATGTAGTTCTCACATTGATGGTGAACCACGGCAAACGCTGTGTTTCTGTATGTATTTTTTGTTTGTCATTTCGTTCATTATTCCTAATGGGAATAAGATTAGGACTTAATCCTTAACATACATACCAACTGTAGTTGTTAACAATTTTCCCTCATATTGATAACAAGGTCTTGTACAAATATCAATGGAACAATTGTCCATATCGAGTACGATATGTAGAGGTATTTTACCTAGCAGTGATGCACACAACTTGATTTTCATCTAAAGGAGGTCTTAAGTCAGCCTGCTGCAGTAAATCCAAATTAAATGGTTTTATATATGTGAATGACAAACTTTGATTCCTTGGAACTCCATGCTTGTATAGAGATAGAACAAGAGAAATACTGGAGAAGTTTTCCATGCCCTTTTCAGCTTTTCTTGTTTGCTGGTTTTCGAATCAGAAAAATGCAAATAAGAGAAATATAACTTTCTTTTTTGTTGACGTAATTTGTCTATATATATTTTATCCTTAACATTTTTCCTTTTGCAGGGGAGTGCTAGAAGATTAGTGAAAACAGCATTGCAAGAAGCCGCAAAGAAGAGGGAGATGAGGTACTCTGACTTGAAGAAAATCGATCGAGGAGTTCGTCGTCATTTTCATGATGACATCACAGTTATCGTGGTGTTTCTCGACTCACATCTTGTGAGCAGGGCTAGTACAGTCCGGAGTCCTAACGTTTCTGTGAAAGGGGCTGGTGTCAATCTTCCCCATAATACCCTTGCGCCGTGCACCACCCCAACGGAAGCTGGTACTACTTGATGATGATGCTATTCTATTGTTGTGGCCTGTTGTACTTTTCATCAAATGAATATAGGTAGCTTTAAAGAAAGAGCAGCCCTTGATTGTACACTGTAACTTTTTTAACTGGAAGGCTAATACGTGGCATAATACCAATGCCCAAGAAAGAGACTGGAAAAGAGAACTTTGAGGTACACCATTGTAGTTATGTTGTCTGGGCAGATCTTTCAACCTCTGTTGTTTCCCATGTTTTATAATCTTCTTTTAGTCTGATTTTAAGACTTCTGTAAATTCTGTTGACCTCGCCCTATAATAACCCAATTGAAATTGATTTTTTATAATCTTTTTCTCCCGGGACATTTTGTTCGCCCTTTTTTTCTTTATAAGGTGAGCTTCAATGCCCCTAGTCAGGAGGCGGCGAGAGAGATGAAAACGCAGTGAGTGGTCTTCTTCGTGCTTTTATTATAGTGACTTTAGTTTCTGAGTGGTTGAAAGAGCCTACATTACTGTATATTCTATTTGCTTTAAACACTGCACTTTTGAGCGTGAGCTTTTCATAATTGAACTAGAGGCCAGTACCTCAATGACGGCCCTAAAGATGGTTTTTGCTTGTCTTGTCTTGTCTTGTTTTGTCTTTGCCACAGAGAAGTAAGCTGAAATGAGCTCAAACATATATGTCTTTCAACGTTGGTAAGCATAATGTAGCTGTCGACTCGGTTCATTCAAATTGTTTCTCATTTTATTGAGAAAAGATAATAAAGATAAAATACGAGCTTGTTTTATAGCAATAGTAATTAATTGTTGTTATGATGAATGGCTGAGGGTTGGAGAGGTGGTGGTGGAGTGATGGGGCTGCAGGGCCGGCCTGGCCTTAGGTGGCCAGGCAACCGCCTAGGGCCCCCAGCCATGCAGGGCCAATTTTGGCCCCTTTTTTTTTTTTTTTTTTGTTTTTGTTTTTTTAGGTAAAGATTAACCTACTTAAATGTGAAATAAGTATAAATAGAAAATAAATTCAAATTTAACATACATTATCTATTTTAATCTAGTTTTTAAATTGTAGTAATCGTATAATTTTCTCTTTAAACCTTATTTTAGAAATTTTTATCTTTAATCAAAACGATTTTCTAAATTATTAGATTTGAACAATAAATAAAAAAGAAAGAATAAAGAACACAAATGATTTATATAATTCTATAAAATTGATGATTTTTGTTTACAAGAGATTAGTCTTATACTCCTATATATAATAACACAATGAAAATTTTCTAATTATAATTAAACTCCAAGGCAAAATTTCGAAAACAAAGATTACTTAAGAAAATACGGTTAACGATACCTTTCGTGGGCGTTGCTCCTGAGCCCTACCACGAAGGTCGATCTGCTTGCCGCAATTTCTGCGTAAGAACATATTACGCCCACATCTTAACACAAATTCCAATCATTTTTTAATTGTCTCTTAAAAATTTATAATTTAAAAACATCTCAATTTATTAAGCTGCTCCATTTTAATTTTTGCCTAAGGCCTTCCAAATTTCAGGACCCGGCCCCTGTGGGGCTGGGTCGGGAATTCAAGTGCTATATTCAGTATTACAACGATCTGCAGAGGGTTGAGGTGGTGGAGTGGCGAGAGGCTGCGTTGGGGATTCAAGTGCTACCTTCAGCAAAATTTGAAAATTGAAGAATTTTTCCGAAAATAAACGAATTGACAGAAAAATTTATTGGTTTAGTTGTCGAATATTGATTGGTATGAATAAGCTTCTATTGACGTCCCTAAAAAAATGGCATCCAAGGACGAATATTCCATAAAAATGGCAACGTGGCGCTCAAGTCATGTGGGGTCCATCCAGCTAAGCAACGAGATACTCGTGTCTGTTATCCACTTTTGGCTGGTAGTCTAGACCAAAGTTAGCTGGCTTAATTTATTATGGGTGTGACAAATTCATATTTTGTGAATGTAATTTAATTTATTGTATAAGCACGAAAAAGGCTACTCAACTTGCTTTTAGCTCGGGATGGCAATGGGCGGGTAAATCTGAAATGCCAAGAGCTTTTTCTCAATTTTTTTTTTTTTTGGTTGTGAAAAATAATTAAAAAAATATATATACAATTTTTTAAATATTTGTACCAAGCAAAAACAAAAAATTATAAGATTGGGTTGTGGTGTAGTTTAAGGTTAGTAGTTTATAAGTTTTAACCCGAGTTTGATTCTTCTTTAGTCCATTTTTAGTGAAAATCATAATTTCTACTATATTTTATGATTTCAAAAAAAAAAAAAATTTTTTAGGGGCGGTCATTGGGTGGGCGGGGGGTCGCCCGGACCCTACCAGTAGAGATTTTTTGCCATCCCTACTTTTAGCGAGTAAATCTGAAATGCCAAGAGATTTTTCTCGTTGTGTTTGAGAGTCTGCTTTTAAAAATTACTAAAATGTGTTTGGTTTTGTTATTTTAAAAATTATTCTTAAAAATAAAAAATTTAAAAAAACGTTTTGTTTGAAATTTTGAGAAATTATTTTATAATTTTTTTCAATAATTTTGATTATTAAGTAAAATAGAACAATTTTATGTTAATATATTATCAAGTAATATATATACATTTCAAAGTTAGTAGATGTTACAATATTTTTTTTTTTTACAAAATTAAAATACAAATAAATAATAAATTGAAGAAAGGAAATAAAAATCAATAACATTGACTGAACATTTAATCTATTTTCATTAAATTTTTATTTTATGAAATAGGAAATAAAAGTATTTTAATTTTTTAGTATTTTAATTTTTTTAGAATACCCTGGTGTTGGTGCCTTGGCTCTTGCCAAGTCTTTCAAACCTTTTTATCTAGTAGCTTCACTCGTAAACTCTGTGCCATGTCTATCAAACCTTAACTCCTGAAGTCAAGCATCAACTATGATCCTATCCGATAGTTAGCTGGACTGTGATAAAGTCTTGATTGAGAGTAAAATGTCCCAAGCGGCATTAGAAAAACAAATTCCTTTTGAAAAGGCTAGGCGCCGCACCTTCCCAGATAAATGAGAGCAATTGAGTACTTATTCTCGGGCTTAGTTCAACTAGTTAGACATGTATGCGTTGCACATGCTTTTGTAATCATATTGTCAATTTTTAATATTTTCAAAATTAAAATATTAAAGTAGCAATTGCAATAAAAATAAAAAATATGTTTGTTGATAACATATTGTATTGTATTGTTTGATATTGATATTTTATTTATATTCATAGAAGTACAATTGCAATTAAAGATGGGTTTTATATAGTATTAATATGAATAATAACTTGAATCCAATGAAGTGCTTTTGGTGATTTGAGATTTGATGATTGACAAACTATTGATATCAAATCGTATGGAATTAATGATGTATTAATAGAAATTTTCAGGGTTTGTATTTTCTAAGAAAAAAAATTAATTATTAATTTTATAATAATAATTGACTATATAATATCAGATATTTGTTAGAGTAGTACTCCTTATAAATAATATTCATTGTATATGTTCTATTTTTATTAAGTGCGTCTAATTTAACGATGTAAATGAAAATAACATAAATGTAAGTATATATATATATATATATATATATATATATATATATATATATATATATATATATATAATTCAAATATTGGTTGTCAATTATAATCACTATAATTCAATGAATTAAAAACAATATTTTCTTCTCCATGATTTTAATTTTAACACGATAATAAAAAAAAATTACAATTTTCCATTAATTTTTAAAAATCCATTTATAATTTCTTTCATCCACGTAATGCAAAAAAGAAAAGAAAAGAAAAAATAAGATCATGTTTTCACCTTCATATTTAATTTAATATATTAAATATTTACAAATTTTAAACGTATATTTAATAAATTGTTAAAAATTTAATATATGATAATAATGAACAATAAAAGAGTAATAAATAAATATTAAAAGACAATTACATTCATGTAAGTCACAATTACAATCATAGATGAGTTTTATATTATGATAATACCAACAATAACTTGAACCCAGTTAAGACCTTTTGGTGATTTAAATTTTGATGATTGACGAACACTTGATATCAAATCTTATGGAATTAATGATATCAAGGGCTGCATTTTATGAAGAATAAATTAATAATTAATAATTTTATTTTAAGAGAATGTAATGATTGAATATATAATATTATACATTTGTTGGAGTAGTAGATTATTGTGAATAATATTCTTTATGTATGTTCTCTTTTTATAATTAGACGTGTTTGATTTGATGACGTAAATAAAATGTCACAAATGTGAGTAAGAAACAAAAATTAAAGAAGTGATAATGTTTATCTATGTTGTAAGAATATTGTTGATGAGACAGAAGTAAGATGTGAAAAACTTTTATATATATATTAAATTAAATTAAATGAAAATGAAAATGAAAAAAGCTTCACACGTTAGTTCTAAACTTGTTGACGTCAGAATCTGCACTATCTACGTGTCAACAGATATCTCTACTCAATCATCTGCCAGTATGTATGTTACCTGCACACTAGGACGACCGTTAGGCACCAAGATCACCGAGGAAAAAGGGACTGGCGATCGTTGGTACTCCGACGATCAAGTCAATTGTCGGTATATGGAATAATATACGGAGAATAACAATTGAGTGTGGGAGGGACAAGCAGATAGAGATTTGAGCAGAGTTTAAGGGTGAGAATAATGCGTAAAAAGTGTGTACCTTGGAATAATCGGATATGTTGTATTTATAGCGTTAGAAACCTAATTGATTTAGGAAAACAATCATTTAGGTATCTGACTGGATCCTCATTCCTTACGGGATATGGATGATCGGTTGTCAAAACAATCTTCTAGATTTCATTCTTTATTTGAATTGATCACATTATCTAATTTTTAGGAGATTGTGGTTGGTTTCCTTGTGAGAATCCTTTTGTCGATCAAACACAATTTTTTTAATTATTTATCTAGTTATTCCAAAATATCATATTGTCTGTAGTTTCGAGAGTGCGAAGATCTGAGAAGTGCTCCAAATTGGCCAGGGATGTCGAGGTTCTTCATGGGTTTCGTTGTGATGGATTCAATATTGTTAAGATGTTAGATGGCTTCCCAAGCCTTCTGAGAATTTATGAGGCCTTTGTCGGGCCTCCGAGGCATTCGCTGGGCTTTTGACAACATGGAGGCCTTACCAAAATCGGGATGGTAACAAAACTATAGTATATTTTTGGTGGCGTTTAAAGATTTTGAAAAAAATTGATAAAATGTATGGTTGAAAAATTGATAAAATTGTAGGTCCCACATGTAGTTAAAAATGAATTTGAGAAAAAATGAATTTAAAAAAAAAAGAATTAAACCAAACATACTCGTAATCACTATAATCTAATATATTAAAAATAATATTTTTATCTCCATTTTAGTTTTGACAACCATGATTTAAATTTTAATGTGATAGATAGAAGTGGCAAAATCGAGCCGGCATGTAACCAGGAATTTAGGTTGGGTTGGCCTTGGCTCAAACAAAATCGGGTCCATATGGCCCAGCCCGTCTAGCTCGTTGGACTAATCGATTGGCCCGCAAATTATTTTTTTTGGCTCCTTAACACTAATTACTCATTTTGTGAATTGTCTCAATACATAATCCAAATAATATCAATCTAAAATGGCATAAGCCAAAGTTTCCAACTTAAATTGTCTTTTTTTGAAATATTAGTCAAAAATTTCAAGCTCCAACATAATATTTTTTAGATTTAATTAAAATTTAGTTTAGTTCAAGTTTTAATCTAAATTATGTTTGATAAGTAAATTATTTATTTTAAATTTACTTATAAATAAATTTTTTAATTTAAGCCAAACTTGATTATATCTCAAAGCATTAAAGACTAACATGCATTTACTATTTATATTTTTAAAAAAAGGTGTCAATAAATAGTTTACAATTAACCAAAAAAAAATATTATTATTTTAAAAGAAGATTGATGTTTATCTATTGACTAATATACGAGAGTCCCAATTTTATAAATTAATCTCTTTAAAAATCTCAAAAATATATTTTTTAAGTTTATCTAAGATTGTATTTGATGCAATGTATTATATTGTATAAAAATTTTTTTAAAAAATAATAATAAAATTAAGATCGAGTTGGCACGGTTGGGTTGGGTTGGGTTAGGGCACAAGATATATTCGACCCGCATAAAATTGGGTTGGGTCCCGGTCTAGTTTCAAGTGTGTTCTCGCTCTAGCGACTCGAATTTCGAGCAAGCCCATTTGCCAACTCTAGTGGTAGTAAACAAAGTTACAATTTTTTCCATTTATTTGTTTATTTATTTGTTGAAACTTATTTCTCTTTTATTTTATCTACTTAATAACTAAAAAAAAATTGAGATCATCTTTCCGCATTAATATTTAATTTAATAGATTAAATGTTTAAAAACTTTAATTGTACATTTAGCAAATTGTTGAAAATTTAATGTACAATAATGATTAATAATAAAAGAGTAATAAATAAAATATTAAAAATTATTATACATTAATGAATACTAAAGGTGAATATGAAATTTTAAAAAATTTGTAAGAGTAGAATAGTCCTAAAAATATTTTTTATTTTTAGGGACTTTTGATATAGTATAGATTTTGCCTCAGTTGAGTTAAAAGGCTGCTTGTTAGTGCTGAATTCACTAAAATACGATGGAGAAGATCTTTCAAGCATCGAAGATGTGAAAGTATCCTAGCCCTAATACGCTCACCGGGGCTTGACCCTTAATCAATTATTGTCGATCGTCTATTTGGCATAGTCTCAACCACCGAAAGCACGAAAAAACACTTCTGCAAAACGGCTATAGTGTTATCAGCTGCTAGAGTTCCTTCGGTGTTAATTTTTTTAGAATTTTTATTTTTTAAGAATTTAGAATTTCATTTATTTTTTTTAGATTTTTATTTAAATAAATTTTTTCCTTTGTTTTGAGTCTTTTCAGTTTTTTCACTGAAAACACTCAAAACGTAAAAAATGTGCTTGAAATTTTGTGTTATAAATTTAACTTTATTTTCGAAAATAATTTTTAAAAATTGTATACTAAACTGTTGTAAAATTATGGGATGATTATTGATGACTATTTAGAATTATCAGAATATTTAGTCTTATCAGTATATTTAGATAAGTTTTGTTTGATTGTATCCAAATCTTTTTGTAATATATTTTGGAATTCTATAAATATAGGTCCATAGTTATAATAAAATACACAATTTATTTTCACAAATCTTTTATTCTTTTGCCTTATTTCTCTAATTTCATAACACGTTATTAGCACGATATTCTAACCAATAAATTAGCAAATAGGTATTATTTTCTATTAAAAATGAGAGGAAACAAAACATTACGACAGAGACGTGATTTCACAACCCAAATTCTATTTTCCAAAGCAGCAGGTATGCACGTGGCATTCTGTAAATCTATTCTTAAATTAATATCCTTCAAAACATGCATGCAAAATGTTTGCAATGAAAATATAAGATATCCAATGAAAATATAAGATATATATATATATATATGAACAATGAAGGATTATTGTATTTATTATTGTATACATGATTTTTTATATTATATGTGAAAATTTATACATTAGTGCATTTATTGCGGTATTACTACATTAAAGTAATTAAAATGTATTCAGATTTGTTAACCAATAAATTTATGTTGAACATATAATTACATTAAAGACATATTTGTAAATTTACTTTTACCCTAAAATAATATCATAACTGCATTAATTTATTATTGTTGTGATTACTCTTTATCTTTAACTTGAATAATTATTTTTTGATATTCTTGTATAAATTTTAAATTGATATATATCATACTATTGCTCTAAAGAGCATATATTCATAATGATATGTTGTTCTTCCTGAAGAAACACAACGTTAATATTTTGACAAAACATATGACTTTGTCATATGTCACAAACTAATATATAAATATTATAGAAGAATATTTTGTTGTTGATTTCATAATAAGCAAAGATTTATATTACATTAATATTCCATTAGAATATTAATTGCTCTCAAATAGTCTAATTTTATAAGATATAATATACTATTATAATATTATAATATTGCTCATGAAGATCAAATCTTTACTTTAGAATAATGATTTGTTTTTGCCACTGAAAAAGCACAACGAATAATATTCTGACAAAATATTATCTGCTCCTGAAGAGTATAACATTACAATTTAAATATTCTAGAAGAATATTAATTGCTCCTGAAAAGTATGGCGTTATAATATTTATATTCTAGAAGAATATTGAGTAGTAGTCGAAATAATATTTTATTATGCTCTAGAAGAAGCACATATCTCGAAGAATATCATATCACATAATTAAATTATGATATAAATGAGTAATTAATCAACTAATGCTTATCCCTGAAGGAAAGCATATAGATTATGTTATGTTGACATTGATTAATGTGAATTATATAATTATACAATGTCTAATAGAAAATTAATTATATTTTTTTGTTCATTGTGTAGTTACTCAAATGGTAAATATCACAAAACTTGAGTTTGTTGCACTTGATCTATATGGCAAAAACTACTTGTCATGGATCCTCGATGCTAAGATTCATCTTATCTCAAAGGGTCTGGGAGAAACAATAAAAGAAGAAAACATAGCATCCCTGCATGATCATGCAAAAGTACTCATTTTCTTTGTCACCATCTCCATGATGGATTGAAAATTGAGTACCTTAACGTAAAAGATCCAAAAATACTTTGGAAAAACTTGATTGAAAGGTTTGACCATCACTGGACTATAGTCCTCCCCAAAGTTCGATATGAATGGATGTACCTTCGCCTGCAGGACTTTAAAATAGTTAGTGAGTACAATTCTGAACTATTCAGAATAACTTCAAAACTAACTCTGTATGGAGAAAAAATCATTGATGAAGATATATTGGAAAATACCTTCTTTACCTTCCATGCCTCCAATGTGATCCTTCAACAGCAATATCGTGAACGTGGTTTTAAAAAATACTCAGAACTCATATCCTGCATACTAGTTGCTGAACAAAATAATGAACTATTGATGAAAAATCATGGGCTACGTCCAACTGGTTCCATAGTATTGCTTGAAGCATATATATATGGTATTGCATTACTGAAGCAAATGCAATATCAAGCCATGGATGCGGATGCGGATGCGGACGCGGATGCGGACGTGGACGTGGACGTGGACGAGGACGTGGACATGATAATGGAAGTATATGTGGGCGTGGGTGAGGACGAGGACGTGGATTTGAACGAAATAATGGACATTATCAACCACAAGGTGACAACTTTAAAAAGTACAAAATAAATGAAAATAACTCGTCCAAAAGGATTCACGAAGAAAATTACTTTAGATGTGGAATGAAAGGACATTGGTCACGTACTTGTCGTACGGCAAAACATATTGTGGATCTCTACCAAAGATCAATAAAGGGAAAATAAAAAGTAGAGACAAATTTTGCTGACTTTGATGGTCCGATTGATGTGACTCATTTGGTCGTCTCTAATTTTTTTGTTGATCAAAGTGGAAATATCAATCATTTGATCAAGGGAGGCGTGATAGAAAAGATAGACTAGTTTACTTTTGATATAGTAATATTTACTTTGATTCAAAATTTTAGTTTGAAATAAATTCCTTTAAAGTTTGAAACTTTGTGTTGTTTAACTAGATCTTAGTTGATTGAAATGTTTCTTTATGTTTAATTTTTTTAGTTTTAAACTCATTTTTAAAATTATCTATTTGGTCATATTTATAGATTCATGATGAATTGTCAAGATATCTGTTTAGCTGATAGCGCAGCAACTACTCATACAATTATTTAAGATAAAAAATATTTTTTGGACTTAACATTAGTAGAAAATAATGTTAATACGATATCCGGTACATCAAATATTGTTAAAGGCTCTGAAAGAGCTAATATTATCTTACCATATAATACGAAATTACATATAAACGATGCACTTTATTCTAGCAAATTCAGAAGAAATTTGTTTAGTTTTAAAGATATCCGCAGCAATGGATATCACATTGAGACAATGCAAGAAAATAATTATGAATATATTTGCATAATTTCTTTTGTATCTGGCCAAAAGAGGATAAAAAAAAAACTCATGGCACTTCATCTGACATGTATTATATATTCATAAAAACATTTGAATCAAATAATGTCACGAACTCGAAGTTCATTGAACCAAAAAGCTTTATACTTTGGCATGATCGACTTGGATACCCAAGAGCAATAATGATGCCCCGAATAATTAATAACTCACATGGACATCCTCTAAAGAACCAGAAGATTCTTTTACCTAATGATTATCCATGTGCTACTTATTCACAAGGCAAGTTAGTCATTAGACCTTCTATTACGAAGGTTCATGTTGAATCTCCAACTTTCTTAGAAAGAATTCATGGAGATATATGTGGATTGATACACCCACCATGCTATATTACATGTTGCATTATTAGTTCGTATAAGACCAACTGCTTATCATGAATACTCACATTTACAACTTGCATTTGGTCACGAATCTAGTATTTCTCATCCACGAGTCTTTGGTTGTGCTGTCCAAGTCTCAATTTCACCCCCACAACGTATAAAGATGGGTCCCCAACGAAGACTTGGAATTTATGTTGGGTTTGACTCACCATCAATTATTATGTATCTTGAACCTTTAATGAGTGATTTATTTACTGCAATCTTTGCAGATTGTCATTTTGATGAAATGACTTTCCCAACTTTGGGAGGAGAATAACTACATCCTGAAAAACAAGATAAAATTTCTTAGAATGAAACAACTCTATCTCATTTGATCCCCGCAGTAATTAATGTGAGCAAGAAGTTGAAAAAATTATTTACTTGCAAATAGTTGCAAGCCAATTACCTGATGTATTCGTTGATACAAAGAAAGTAACAAAGTCATATGTTCTAGTAGAAAATACTCTTGCAAAAATTGATGTCCCTATAGGACAATCTATCATAGCAAATGAATCACAAATACGCCGAAGCGTGGTCGACCAATTGGTACCAAATACCCTGTACCTCGAAAGAAAAAGGTACAAGAGAAAACATAACTAATTTTTTTTAATAAAACAATAGTAGAAACGATTGATCAATCAAACACTGATAATGTGATTCTTGAAGAACCACAAGTGTTTGAAAACAATGAGATTTCAATAAATTATTTATTATCTCATAAATTATGGGAATGAAATAATATTATCGTGGACAATATCTTCGCCTTTAATTTGACACTAGATATCATGCAAAATGAGATCCTGAACCACAATCTATCAAAGATTGTCAAAATAGAAATGATTGGCCAAAATAAAAAGAAGCAGACATGCAGGTGGAATTGAATTTCTTAGAAAAACGAAAAGTGTTTGGACCTATAGTTCAAACCTCTAAAAATATAATCCATGCAGGATACAAATGGGTCTTTATAAGAAAAATGAATGAAAACAATGAAATTACAAGATACAAAGCTCGATTCATAGTCCAATGCTTCTCACAAAGACTTGGGATTGATTACGAAGAAACATATTCTCCCGTAATGGACACCATCACATTTAGATTTTTAATAAGTTTGACTGTGTCACAAATGCTCGATATGCACTTTATGGATGTAGTAACTGCATATCTGTATGGTTTACTTGATAATAACATACACGTGAAAATCCTTGAAGGATTTAAAGTGCCAAAATCAAATGATTCATTTCCTAGAACAATGTTCTCAATTAAATTACAAAGATCATTGTATGGATTAAAACAATCCATATGAATGTGATATAATCATCTTAGCGAATATTTGTTGAAAGAAGGTTATAAAAACGACGATGTATGTCATTGTGTTTTCATAAAGAAAATATATATTGGATTTGCAATTATGGCAGTTTATGTTGATGATTTAAACCTTATAGGAACTCCTGAAGAGCTCAACAAAACTGCAGATTATTTAAAAAATAAATTTGAGATGAAAGATTTAAGAAAAACCAAATTCTATCTTGGATTACAAATTGAACATTTTTCAGAAGGATTATTTGTTCATCAATCTTCTTATACGAAAAAGTCTTAAAGTGTTTTTATATAGATAAAGCACATCCATTGATATCGCTTATGGTGGTTCGATCACTTGAAGTGAAAAATATCCATTTTGCCAACTTGAAGATGGGAAAATAACTATTGGACCTGAAATACCATACTTAAGTGTAATTGGTGTATTAATGTACCTTGCAAATTGCACTCGACCGGACATAGCTTTTTCTGTAAATATCCTTACAAGATATAGCTCTGCACCCATTCAAAAATATTGGAATGATGTTAAACACATTCTTCGTTACCTAAAAAGTATCGTTGATATGAGATTATTTTATTCACGAAAATTAGGATCGTCTTTAGTGGGATATGCAGATGTGGGTTATCTCTCCGATCCATATAAAACTAAATCACAAACAGAATACGTGTTTACACGTGGAAGAACAACTATATCATGGAGATCTGTGATGCAAACATTGACAGCAACATCTTCAAATCATTCTGAAATTATTGCAATGCACAAAGCAAGTCGAGAATGTATATGGTTGAGAAACATGACAAATCTTATCCAAGTCTCATGTAGATTACCTTCAACAAAGGATAGTCCAACAATATTGTATGAAAACAATGCATCTTGTATTGCACAACTCAAACGAGGCTACATCAAAAGAGACATGACAAAACATATTTCTCCAAATTTCTTCTATACACACAAGTTTCAAAAGAATGGTGACCTCGATGTTCAACAAATTTGCTCAAGTGACAATTTGGCTGACTTATTCACAAAAGCATTGTCGATATCTACATTCAAGAAATTGGTGCACGAGATTGGGATACGTCGATTCAAAGATCTTCGATGATTAATATTAGGAGAGTAAGCTGTACTCTTTTTCCTTAGTCTAGGTTTTGTCCCACTAAATTTTTCTGGCAAAGTTTTAATGAGGTAGCATTTTTTAAAACTCCACAACTTTAACAATTATTGTACTCTTTTTTCTTTTCGTTTGATATTTTGTCCTACTAAGTTTTTATCAAACAAAATTTTTAGCAAGACAGTTATTGTAGAAATAGTTATCAAAGAGAGAGTGTTATAAAATTATGAGATAATTATTGATGACTATTTAGAGTTATCAGTGTTGACATATGATTAACTTTAAACTTTAATATTTTGATTATAACAAACAAATTCGTTATGTTTACTAATTATCTATTTTCAAATAATATTCAAAGTGCTACTAATCGAACTCACATGCAATGTCAATCCAAATCAATACAAGAGTTCAAGTATCTCAAGATTCAAAATTCAAGATCCAAAATTCAAGATTTGAAAATCAAAATCGAAGAATAGATTTCTAGATAAAATTGTAAAGGTATTAACTCTTTGATTTTTAGCAATTAAATGAATAAAAGCTCAAAAACAATTTTATGCACAAAACCTATGTTAATATTACTTGCATAAAAATGTTTTTATCAAAGCCACAAAGTAATTTTTCATTCTGTGGAAACGGTCATCCGTTTGAAGCGAACCGATCGACCGTTTGATGAACCAGTCGTCCGTTTGATGAACCGGTCGTCCGTGTGGCTGTTATTTTCTAAAAAGTGTTCGTTTTGATTTTTTACAATTCCAACGGCTAGTTCTAACCATCTGACCGATTGACCGTCTGGTCATCCGTTTAGTTATCCGTTTCAACAAAAATTGACAAAAATTAATCTCTATAAATACCACTTCATTTATTATCATTCAACATCAACTTAGAAGATCATTTATAGAGAGAATCATATTGATAAACTCCATTCAAAGTTTTATTGTATTTATATATTCAATATCATTCATTGAAAAACTTTGTTTAATCAAATGAAACTTTTGATTCATCATTCTCAACAAAGTTTTCTTCTAACACTTGAGTTTTTCTCATCTATTGCTATTCATTAAAGTGTTAGTCTCTCTTAGAACTAAACTTGTATTTATCATTCATCAAGAGAGAAATACTTAAATCAATCTCTTTATATTTTTGGATCATATTGATGTTCTTTGAAAGTTTAATATTGTATAAGGATCGATGCTCCTTGTTCGTAAGTCACCATATACATTGTAAGGGTTTGGATTGCACCATAAATCAATCAAAATAGTAGAAATGTTGTGCTCGTGTTGGAGAGCTTAGTAGCGGGAGACGTAGATTATTAGTTGGATCGAACTTCCATAAAAATATCGTTTACACTCTCTTCTTTTTTATTTACTTATATTGTGCTTATATTTTTGTGGATTAATTTTCATTTCTTAAATATCATATTTTGAGAATATTTTTTGAAAAAATTTGAGAAAACCAATTCACCCTCCTCTTGGTTAGTTATTCTTGGGCTTTCAATTAGGATACTTAGTCTTATCAGTATATTTTAGATAAGCATTGTTTGATTGTATTCAAATCTTTTTGTAACCTACTTTGGAATCCTATAAATATAGGTTCATAGTTATAATAAAATACACAATTCATTTTCACATCTCTTTTATTCTTCTACATTATTTCTCTAATTTCATAACATAAACAAGTTTTTGGTGTTTTTCAAAACTGTAAATAGTTTGAAAAAAAGGACCATAAGTAATTATTATTTGGTCAATGCTTTTTTGTTAATAAATATTATAGTTTATAACAATAATAATGCATGTGTAAATTAATATTGATAATTTGTTACATTCAATTTAACTAGACCAAGGAACTAAAAAAGGGATTTTCTAGCAAGTTGTACAATACACGTAGAGCGTATGATCCACCTCAGTTATATTTGGAAAAGAAATGGGCTAATTGATTATTAATGAGGTAAAATCAATCATTGGCCATCAAACTTTAATAAGATTACTACTTAATCACCAAACTTTAAAAGGTATCTCAATGTCTATTCTTCTTTTCATTATGTTACCCATCTATCACCCAAACGGAACGTCCCACGTGACAAGTGAAATTCTGACGTAACATGTTAACAATGTTAAATCTCAACAAGTTATAAAAAATGTATCACCCAAACACTTCCTTTAGAGGAAGAAGATTGGGTTGTGCTTCAATTTTGGAAGAAAAAGACACATTTGAGATGTGCTATTTTGCTGAATTTGCAGAGTTGACACCGTCAGCCCGTCACGTCAAAAAACCATATGTCAGGTTGGATTCTTCGTTACGAGTTGGCACAGGTTGGTTAATGGGTGATGGATGGGTAACATAGTGGAAAGAAAAGTGCGTATTGAGATACATTTCAAAGTTGGATTATAAAGTAGTAACTTGGTTAAAGTTTGGTGGCCAATTGTTGATTTCATCATTATTAATGAAAATATGGAATCGAATTGGACCATGGGCGATTCATTCTAATTTAGTTTGATTTAAATTTTTTAGGATAATTAGCACAAAACATTCTTATCATTTGTCTCCATTGTGCAATTTATTCATATCGTTTCAATTTTGGCAACTAGACCCTCAAATCCATCAAACGTTGTGCATTTCACATATACCTGTTAAAAATGTCCAAAGACATCATCGTCATAACAATGTTTTAACTTTTAAAGTAAAATTAGTCGTCTTCCCAAACACCCTCCATCCTACTCCACCAGATCACAAACATGCGCCACTATTGTGCCATCACCAATGTTCTAAAAAGTGTAAAGCGTAAATAAGCGTGGAGGCCGAGTTTCAAGCTTTTCGAGCTTAAGCGAGGCCTAGGTGAAGACAAGACAAAAGCGGGGTGAGGGCGAGATGTGAGGCATGAGATGTGACTAGACGAGCTTTATAGAACAGTGGCCACCACCCACTTTACCCTCAGTTGTCGCCAAAACTCCATTAGTTTAACCTTCTTCATCCATCCCAATTGCCAACACAATTCACTGCTACTCCCCAACTTAATTAAAAAAGGCACCAAATTTTATGGTAGAGGGTAATTGTTTCAAGAGTTTGGCAGAATTTTTCTCTCCACCCATTGCCTCAACCACCATTCGCTACCAATTGCCTTCCCAAAAATCCTAGTTTGCATCTAGCATCGAATGACAAATCCAGGGCTAGAAACCAAATTCACATAGCCACAATTTAGTGCACACATATATAATTATAAATACATATCGAAACCATTTACCACAAACTCATTCTGCAATGAAAGTTTGAATAATGAAAACTGAAATTTGGGGAAAAAAGAAACAAAGTTCAGATTTGGAATCAAAGATTAGAGATTTTAGGAAGATGAATTAATGCTTCTATTATTTTTCCTATATTTATAGAATGGATGATGAGTAGAGATTTTGGAAGATGAAATTGTTGAAACAATAATTTTTGGGTTTCAGACGATTTTGTTTTTGTCTGTTTCCTTTTTGATTACTATAGTGATAGTTGATAGCGGTGGTGGTGGTGGTGGTGGGTGGTGTGGAGAGTCTGTCTAGGTTAAGAGACAGTAATGAAATATCAAGATCAAGAAAATAAGAGAGAAAAAGAGACATCAACAACAATCACCACCACCACCATAGCCACTATATCAACCACTACCGATAATTGTGTGAGACTCCTGATGTCAAGGTTCATCTCCAACCACCACCACTATAGCCATCACAACAACCGTCATAGTCACAATTAGCATCATAATATTAATAGTAACAACAATATTAGTAATAATCACTATCTTTATGATAGAAAAAGCTTTCCTCCAACTTCTTCTTCAAAGGTTTTAAGATAGCACTCTTTTGATTTTTCTTTGTTGTTCTGACGATAATGCCATTGGGCATTTTTAATAATTGTAAATCACGCGATAATTTAACAGTTAGAAGAACTGACTGAATTGGACATCAGAGGTGAATTGCGCAACGATTTTAGGGTCCAATTACTTAAGTTTGTAAATATAAACTGTAAATTTTAGTTCATTTTGTTAAAGCATACAAATTAACCATTATTGATTAATATTAATTCACATAAAGTCACATTCTTCACTTCATTACCTGTCCCATTAATTGTAGGGTTAATTTCATAAATCTCTCAACTTTTGTAGAAATTTCAATTCGATCAATCACATTCAATTTAGTGCAATCAAATCTTTAAACTTCAATTTAATTTCCAAAATAATCACTCTTTTACTATTAATAAAATTAATATCGTATTTCTACGTAAATGTTAAATTTTAAAAACTCGCTAATATCTACCAATTAACACATCTAGATGTCGTGTATGGAAAGGCGAACAAGAAAACAAGGAAAAAAAACTATTTTAAGCATAAGGATTGATATTGAAGTTTTTAATAGAAATCGCGTTGAGTAACACAATTTTACAAGTTTAGGGCACATTCTTTTTCAACCCGTTTTTGTTTTGAGTTTTTGAAAACAATTTAAAACGTGTTCTCTTTACCATTTTCGAAAATGAATTTTGAAAACAAAAAATTGTGAAGAAAACAAAAAACGGCATTTATACCGTTTTGGCCATTTTCTTTGCAAATGTTGGTCATGGTTAAAAAACAAAACGTGTTTTGGCTGTTTTGGTCTCACTGGTTCAATTCATTCCCTCCTTTTTTTTTTTTTTAAATTTCATGTTTGGCGATCGAAAGACAATACAATAATTTTTTTTTTTTTGAATTTCAATCACATTTTTATTACGATTTGCATCTTTTGGCTTGTTTTGACACATATTTGTATATTAGAGGTTATAATATATAAGTATAGATAATTTTCATGTTGGAAAATCAATTATTAACATCAAAATTGTTAGAAAATATATATACGAAAATCAAAAATCAATTATTCAACGCACACCTATTCACATATCTGTAAATCAAATTCAATTGAGAAAGTATTCAATTGTATTAGCATTATATAATTTATCTTGTTAGAATTTTTATACTATATTAGCATTAAACTATTAAAAATATTGAATAATGAAATTTTTGAATAACATATCATACAAAATCATTTTTCAAAATTTTCAAAAAAAACGTTTTGAGTTTTACGTTTTGTAAACAATTTTCAAAAACACCAAAAACGTATTTTCAAAACATCAAAACAAACACTCAAAACAAAACACAAAATGAATTCAAAACTCAAAACACAAAACTCAAACACAAAGAGAAACACTACCTTATCTTTTATTTTCTAAACTTTTGATAACATGCACTTGGAATGGTTAATTAATACATGTTACTGATTCGTTATGATTTAATGTTCACGTACGAATCATATGTTAATTAGAATAATGAGAATTAAGATAAATTGAATTTCATTATTTTGATTGCATAAAAAAGATGATAGTGACCTAATTGAGATTTTCATGAAAGTTGAGTGACCAAAAATGGAATCAACCCATATAACTGTAATATGTAATTAATCCTGAAATAAAATTATAAAATATCATCTAAATCAGCCATATGAACATCATACAGATGTAAACAAATTATAAGCTATAAACTATAATAAATTAAACAAATTAATTATTTTTTATCTCCACCATCAGATCTCAGTTCGTTTCATCGTTCCATCACTCACTCCACATCGTCCCTCTCTCTCTCTCTCTCCGGAACTGGAAAGAAGAACAAAAAAAAAGTAACTTTTCAGATCCGTTTTCGACTTTTCAATTTCTCAAAATTTCCTGTTCGTAGATTCCCACGCACTTATATGTATGTATTTCTGTATGCATCTTCTGAATTCACTGGAACCGTATAGAGTTGAACTTGTTGACTATTATAGTTGTTTTGATGGTTATGCATGATTACGAGTTAGGTTTTGTATGTATTTATGCATATATGGATGTATTACTAATTGATTTAGGAGTAGGACGAAGTGCAATTGGCTATTCCAATTTTGTTGGAGATTTACATTGATCTGGAAGTCGGCGTCAGTAATGTAATTTTAACTTTATTGTGTCTTTCATTGATTGTTTAGGTGAAATATGGGTGTGGCACAAAACAATGTCGACATGGAGGAGGGAACTCTGGAGATTGGAATGGGTATGTCTGTGCTTATACACAAGTACTAGTATGTAGACTTGTATTGTGATTAATTATGTTTGGTTTGACACCTGATATATGCTGGTCTTTGAGCTTTATGATTTGAATTTTAGGGAACTGAGATGATGAAATACTTTGTTGGATTGTAGATTAGGTTTCGATTGTCAAAGCTATTGCCTATGATTGATTTTGATATGCCCCAAAATTAAATAAGTACTCTTTCAGAGAGCACATGGCATCCATATAGAACATAAACGATAATGATGGCATATATTATAGCATCAATTCTAACTTTAGTAGGTAGCTAATGTAAAAAATTAGCAAACAGAAAAATGATTATTATATAGCTTTTCATTTTTAATGCTAAGGAAATATATGTATTTATAATTATGGCAATATCAGTTCATTTGATGGCATAGTTGGTAGCTTATGTCAAAATAAGCATACAAAAAATGACTATTTTGTATCTTTACAAATTTATTCAAAGGAAAAATATGCAATGCTTGGTTGCCAAATTATTCATATGTTTCTTTGTATAGCAAGAAAAAACTGTATTTGATTGACCAATTTGCATGTTGCACATATTTCATACCATATAAAGAGCATTCACGTATCATCACTTGCCATAGATAGAAATCTTTGAACTATGTCCATCGTGTCGTTATATGAATTTATTAGTTACAGTCATTTTTATCATCGCTCAATTGTATTGATTGTAATGTTTTATCTTACCTGCAGCTACTGTAAATGTTAGTGTGCTTTACCAAGATAGCTTTATGAATATCGTGTTTGCCAATTACTGCTAGCTACAAGTGTATGAAGATAATCAATGCGACAATTATAGCATTTAGAAGTTCAATATGGAAAAGTAGAAAGAAAAATTGCAGATGTTGGATTTCAGTAGAATATTTTTTCACAGTTTTTAGTTGTCAGCTTTTTACAAAAGGCCCTAGTCCAGCTGTTTTCTAGTACTTAGTATACAATAAGCATCAGAGCTCAGCCGGATTTGTAAATCAATTGTTCTTCTTTTCAAGAGGGGAAATCTTGATGTCGATATGTCAATACTTTTAAAGCTTGCTTTCTCCCCGAGATTTCTTCTCTGCTGTAGAACTTCTAGTAAGGTCTTTCTTAGTATCAGTTCTTGTACTTAAGTTTTCAAGGACTCCATAATACTGTGACTCTATATGAATTGGGGGGATCTCTGTGCACTGAAAATGATGGAGTTTAGTTTCCTTTACATCCCTAAGAGTGAAATATGTTTACGAGTTGAGTGGTTGATCTGAAAGATATGTTTTGTGTCGTTATCCTGTTTAGTCGAGCTTTTGAGTACTTGGTATATATATATATATATATTTTTTTTTTTTTGAATATCATCTCATATATTTTCAACATACATATTATTGATGCACACTTCTATGCGCTTTTATTCCAGAGTACAGAACTGTTTCTGGAGTTGCTGGACCACTGGTTATCCTTGAAAAAGTTAAGGTGAATATTGCTCCCTGTTCTGCATTTGTTCTCTAAGCATTGTCATTACATGTACTTTTATGCATATAATATGTGCCTACATGGATATCTATTTACATAACTGGGAACCTGATTAGATATGTTTTCTGTGGAATTATTTCAGGGACCCAAGTATCAAGAAATTGTTAATATTCGCTTAGGAGATGGAACAACACGACGTGGACAAGTCCTGGAAGTTGATGGGGAGAAAGCAGTTGTTCAGGTGATCATCTTTGGCATCCCTTACAGATTTATAATTTGTATCTGTGCATTTCATTATGTTAACCTCACAATCATTGTAAGTGAGTTTAGACTGAGTTTGCTCGCCAGATCTAGATTTCTTCCTTGACAGTGGTTGTCAGATTATTATTTTTGTCCGTAACTCCTTTAGTTGTCAATGTGTCATTAAGAAGGGATTCTGTTGAGGCCTTCTTAAGATCCTTTTTCCTTGAATTTTTTGAGTGACGTGTATCTTAAATCTAAATTCTATTAACTCCAAACCTTCAGCATTCTTCATGACAAGAGCTGATTTTTGGTTCCCTTGTTCTCATGATCAGGTTTTCGAAGGAACATCTGGAATTGATAACAAGTATACAACTGTCCAGTTTACCGGGGAGGTACGGTGTTGCTCCTCCTCTCCTTTCTTTTTCTTATAGAATCCTGCTGTTGATTTCCTCGGCATTAGTTACTAAAAATCATGGTTCAATTTTTTTTTTATTCCCGTGAATACTCCATATCTCCCCCCAAAAGATAAATACATAAACAAGAAAAGAGAAATGACTCCAATTTTTCTTTATTGTTTTTCCCCATTTCTTGTATGTGATGAAGTGTGATTTTTTTTTTTTTTTTTTGATTTTGGTTTTGGTTTTTGAATCTTAAAGAATTTCATGCATGACAAAAAATCCCTGTTTGGGAGCATTCCCCTAATCTATGTTATTGTTTTTAACTTTTGAGCTCACATTATGGAAAAGAGAAAATGTGTTTGGCTTCCCTGTTTTGAGAATGTTTCCAGAAAATGTGAAAAGTGCTGGAAATAGATTGATGTTTTGATGTGTTGTGTCAAATGTAGCTGAAAAGTAAAAAGATGTGCGCCTAATTCCAATATAGTAGGGGATCTATAAGTGGAAGTCATTTGAGCACCGTGATTGATGAGTGGGTAGTTGGGTTAGGTGCACCTCACATTGAGTGGAATGTATTGAGGCTAGTCTACCATTACCCAAATTGCTTTCAAGATACTGTTTTCTATCACATGGCCCCATGATTCATGAAAAAAAAAAAAAACATAATGAAGACATATTTTCATGTCATGTTTTTCAGAAACACCCCTAGCACTCTGTCCCATTTTTGGACCTTGAATTTAGTGTGGGATTAATAGTTGCTTAACTCTAGTGAGGATAGTTACTTATTATTTAGTTTACTTTTTACCTTTGTCCAGTTCTTTCAGTCAAATAGTTGTGATGTAATTACTTCTAGCGCTGTAACGATGTAAACTGAAATCATAGAGAATGTCCTTGCAACTACAGTATGCATTTTAGCTATTGAAATTATACTTATCTGCACTTCAAACATTGTGGAATTTTAGTAATATCTGTCACCATTAAATATGGTAGCAATTATCGATAGACAGTTAAAGCATGCCGCAAAAAATGGATCATGGCAGCATTTTATCATAATCAAGCAACATGGCTTTAAATACATGCAAATTTAAGAATAAACACGTATCCATACACTGATTTATCTAGATTTCAGTATTTATCTACCTTCCTCAATTATACTTGTGTTATTCATTTATCTGACACCTTTATCTATTTTTTCCTATATTAATTTATATGTGTAAATACATATGCTGTCTGCATGTGTGCTTCATTTTGGCACTTAAATGTTTCCTCGTCCACTTTTATCTTTTTCTTCCTACTAATATTGCCTTGTCTGTTGGATTCTGCCTCTTTGAAAGAATCAAATGCATTGGATTCATACATGGAAGTATATATGTTCTCTGCATGAGTGTTTCATTTTGGCACTTGCATGTTTCCTCTCTGTCTACTTTTTTCTTTCTTCCTACAAATATTCCTTTCTCAGCTGGGTTCTAACTCTTTGAAAGAATAAAAAATACAACATGCATTATTATACATATATATGTTCTCTGCATCAGTTTCATTCAGGATGTTTTTGATTATTAATCCTTTGAAATTCCTTTCTCAGCTGGGTTCTAACTCTTTGAATAAAAAACAACAAGATGTGAGGATTAACTCTGAATAAAGATCAACTCAAAGCGCAATATTGGTGTCTGTGGTCTATGAGTTTTCATAGACATTTTCTAGCAAGTGGATTTTTGTTTATGCTTTTACCGAACCTATTTATATTTGGGTCTCTGCTATGATGTCTTCTGCTGCCAATTTAGAGTTATCTACATTTGTTGAAATCATTGAATTTTCCTTATTGTCTTTTGTATTTTCTTATAGCATTTGTTCTACTTTCTAACAGGTTCTAAAAACACCCGTCTCATTGGATATGCTTGGTCGCATATTTAATGGTTCTGGAAAACCCATTGACAACGGTCCTCCAATTTTGCCTGAGGCTTACTTGGATATTTCTGGCAAGTATTGCTAGAATCAAACTTATATCTTCGTTTATATGCATTACTTGTCCACATGTGATGTTGCTTATAACTTGTTTGCTTCAGGTAGTTCTATTAATCCTAGCGAGAGAACCTATCCTGAAGAAATGATCCAGACAGGAATTTCAACAATTGATGTCATGAATTCAATTGCTCGAGGACAGAAAATTCCGCTTTTTTCTGCTGCTGGTCTTCCCCATAATGAAATAGCTGCTCAGATCTGTCGTCAGGCTGGTTTGGTGAAGCGTTTGGAGAAATCTGATAATCTTCTTGGGGTATATTGCTCACCATGATAAATGTTATGATTCTAAAATACTAACAAATTTACATTCTATATATGCTATTTGGCTAAGCTGGAGTATATATATTATATGCATACTTAAACAATTCCCATCAATCATCATAACTGTTGCCTTTTCACTTTAAATGAGTGTTTGGTAGGACGCAGATTGCGTGGAAAGAACACAAGGAGGAAAAATGAGTAAGGAGGCGAAAAGTGAATTTCTATTTTTTTTCTTCTAAATGAGATGTGGCAAGTCCTAAACATATATAAACGTTGAAATGCCTAAAAATGTTGTTTCCATCATATTTTCCATCCATCAAACAAAAATGGGAGGAAGATTAGCTTTCCCTCCAAAAGATGGAAAAGAGGGTGGAAATTGTTTGTTGCTTTGTTTCCACTTTCCCATCCTTGCAAACAAAACCTATGTTTTAATTTTGATGTTTAGTAACACAGTAGAACCATGAGTACCGCTACTTTGGGTTAGTCTTATCTCTTCTTCAAGTTCTATACGGTATTTTCATATTTTGCTGAGGAATTAATTTAAAATTGTTGGAAGTGTTTCTCTTTCTTGCTCGAAGAACATATTTTCAGGCCTATTATTGTAAAATAAACTATAGTATCTTATCTTATTGGTTAAGCATTGATTTGGCCGTATCAACTTTATATATTTACTTGAAAGTTTCAGGAGTTTCCTATAAACCGGCATCTTCTCCATATATATAGTTCGGGTGGGATGGTTCTATGAGTTGTAGTGTGATTTATGCTCCCAGCAACCAAACAGTTCTCTTACCTCTAATATGTGACTACGAGGTTTTCTGAAGCAGAGTTTATTATGTTTGATATATTCAGGTGATTGAATCTATCTAGAAATGATTCTCATGTTGCCCATCTTAATGCTACAGGAGGAGGAAGATGACAATTTTGCCATTGTTTTTGCGGCTATGGGAGTCAACATGGAGACAGCTCAGTTCTTCAAACGTGATTTTGAGGAAAACGGATCCATGGAAAGAGTGACCCTTTTCCTTAACCTGGTAATTATGTATTGATGTTATTTGGCTCTGCATAGTGACTTGTTTCTTTTAACATGAATATTGGGTGGAGGGGCTAACATTTTCATTTGTTCTGAACACTTTTTACGTAGGCCAATGACCCAACGATAGAACGTATCATTACTCCTCGTATTGCTCTGACAACTGCAGAATATTTGGCATATGAATGTGGGAAGCATGTTCTTGTCATATTGACAGATATGAGTTCTTATGCTGATGCTCTGCGTGAGGTAACATTTGCTTGGAATATTATGCTTTCCCTGTAATATCAATTTAGGGTTCATCTCTAACAAATATCAGAACCAAAAGAAAAGTACCTTTATAGGTGTTAAACGAAACTATCTCTTGCTACGAGTAATTATCTCTGTTGAGCTTTTGGTGAATCTTTACAAGTACTTTCTTGAAACCGTTGGTATCATACAAAGTATGGATTTTCAATATAGGTGTCTGCTGCCCGAGAGGAAGTGCCTGGAAGGCGTGGGTATCCTGGTTATATGTACACCGACTTGGCTACAATCTATGAACGAGCTGGGCGTATTGAAGGGCGAAAGGGCTCTATAACACAAATTCCTATCTTGACCATGCCCAATGATGGTATTTACTTATTCGCATTAACCACCCAGCATTTGCTTGTCCCTTCTTAGGCCAAATTCGTGAATAAGTCTGATTCTGTTTTTCTTTGGTATTGTCAGATATTACACATCCAACTCCAGATCTTACAGGTTATATCACAGAAGGACAGATATATATTGACAGACAGCTTCACAATCGGCAGGTAAAGATGTTTAGATGAAACATAAAGTAGTTTTGGAGTTGTTTGACATAATCTGTAGTATGTCCTCGAACCATTAGGTCAAATGTGTTGTTTGAAAATTTTGAGACGCGCCTAGTGTCATTAACATATTTGATGATTGTATATGGTGAAGAACATTGTGGTAGCAGGTAATGCAATTGTGAATGATTTGCCAGGAAGGTATATTGTCTAAATAAACATGAAAAGTCCCATGGATTGCCGAGTAACACATCCACGGGTTGGATTTCACCTCCGCAACATCCGCAAGATAGCTCTTAACAATTTAAATTACAACAATGGATATATTGTTAAATATATGATATTCATCTGCAGCGTTCTCTCCTTGATAGTTATAAACAAAATTTTCTTTTGGATTGTGTCAAGTACAAATTTGCCTGAACGCAAAGTTGTCTGTCTGAACTGCACAGATATACCCTCCAATCAATGTGCTGCCATCTTTGTCTCGACTGATGAAGGTAATTACACGGCGGCTTTGCTTGATTTGATTGGTTTGACTTCTTATCTGAATGCAATAAAGAATAATCTGGATATTGTAGTAAATTGCATCTGTTCAATTTTATTGTAGAGTGCCATTGGTGAGGGCATGACACGCAGGGATCATTCCGATGTGTCTAACCAGGTTAGATTGGCTATTCATCATGATACAGATCAATTAGATTCCCCCTCCCTTTCACCCAGGATTAGTTTTAATCCATTTGATTCCAATTTTGCATTCGCCACATGTATACAGTGTATTTACTTATCTTCCTTCTGATTTTCCAGCTATATGCAAATTATGCAATTGGAAAAGATGTCCAGGCAATGAAAGCTGTGGTCGGAGAAGAAGCACTTTCCTCGGAGGATCTTGTCGGTTATAGAATTAGTTTGTCAATTCCATTTTAATTCAAAGAAATAATTACAATAACTAATATGTCTCCACTTGAATTAACAGCTATATCTGGAGTTCCTTGACAAATTTGAGAGGAAATTTGTTGCCCAAGGGGCCTATGACACCCGCAACATCTTCCAGTCACTTGATTTGGCTTGGACACTGCTCCGGATCTTCCCGCGGGAACTCCTCCATCGTATTCCAGCTAAGACACTCGACCAGTACTACAGCCGGGAAGCATCTAATTAATGCGAAGGGACGATCTTTCAACTGCATTCTTGTGTTTGATTGCCTTGGCATGCACTGCGCAATATGTCCTTCAACGTGCATTTTCTTAGTTTGTGTATTTTCTTTACCTGGTTCAATAATAAAAGGCGAGTTCTCGATGAACCCTAGAGAAGCCAAGGCATTCCAGAAGTTGAAGACATTGATATTCTTTCGATGAAACCGGTTGGATAGTGTATTCTTTTAAATTATATTATGTCAATCTACTCGGGTAGCGGTATTAGGGTGCAAGGGACTTTTTTGGAACCTTTTGTTCAGTGCTGTTTTAATGTCTCTGGCTTGTTCTGTATTATTATGTTAAAAAATAATTGGACATATATATATGTTCTGTTTGTCGTAGGAACGCACTTTATATGCAAATAAGCACATCATTGGTAAAAGTGCATAATTTGAGTATTCTGAGATATTGAAATACTGCCACTTTTGAGATTTTTAGATTTTCAATGAAAAAAGAACTGTTATTAAGGAATCTTTTATGCTCAAATGTGCTGATTATGAAATTAAACAACAATTAGAGCATAGTATGCATTTGGACATAAATAGATGTACAAAATTTTAACTTCGATTTTTTCTCTTATTAGTGTATGATACAATACTGTTTCTTTTACCTAACATGCCAATATCGTGAATTTGGAATGTCTGGTGATTGGAGATAAACGTTAACTTTGTTAAATATCAAATTTCTCCCTTGACACTTCTTTTCATCTACTATTTAAGTGTGCCCTTTCTTCATGTTGGAAGTTTAATTATTATTATTAGAGATGATGATCTCCCGTAACATGGACATTAGCTACAAATCTAAAAGTGATCTCATCTAATGTCCTCTTTCTTTTAACCTGAGTGCACAAGACCGGTCTATATGCATAGATGATGAAGTTCGTTAAAATAAACTTTAATTACAGCAGAAAAGTCATGTTTTAACATATGTTAGAATCTTAAACCCTAAAGTAGCAAGAAACAATCTTAGACGTATATTTAATAAAGTAGATTAGACAATGCTTAACAAAATTACGAAAAAAAGCTAAATTTTTATACATTGTACTGTCTAGTACAATTAAATACTGCTAATTAAAACATGCACTTCTTTCTTGTGCAGCAATTAGCATACTTAAATGTTGATTACATGCACAGAAGATCAAGGGGGTGACACAAATCTAATTGTGAATTAAATAAAAAGAAAAAGAGACGGGAATATCTTCAAATTGCTGGTAAAAATAAATCAGTTATTCAACACCTCAACTACTCAAGTCCAAGGAGTAAAAGCAAGTGATCTGCTTTTCCCTCTTAATAAATAGAAGACTAGAGATTGCATTTTAATAACTTTAAACGGAGTTCTCTGTATGAGATAATGAATGACATCGTAAAGGATTTGTATTACTTCACCCCGCATAAATGAAATATAATAATACACTGCGTTTTCTCCGTTTGTTTGCATCAGCCTCTTCATATACACTGCGGTGATGTTTATGCTGTGCAATGGCAAAGGTGTGCTTCCCGCGCCATAAATATCTGCGAGTGAAAAGAAGTAAACCACTTGAAGTTACACTCATACACACACATTTTGCACATTGATGTATTAATTAAAGGACTCCACTCAATTGGATAATCTTTCTCCCGAAATTCTACTGCCCAGTTGAAGAGTACAGAAAAAGTTACATCCAGACATTTAATATGAAACCCTTGTATCTAGTCATCCTAACTAAGAAATTATTGAATTATTGACATGAATGTCAGCATACAATTAATCCAATAATTTTGACCATTGCAATGAAGTCAGCAGATTCCCTAACATCATGTCAGCTTAAATATTTCCGCAATCCTACACATTAAGACTCTTTGGATAAAAATTCACGATGAAGAAATATCGTACCTTTCCAGCATAAGCAATGGGTCAACTATAAGCTCCATATTACCATCAATCCAGATGCTGTACTGGGCTTGAGGAAATAATCTGTGAGTTAATATTTTCGGAACCTTCCCATTCCTTCTAGGTTCATCATAAGGTTGATGCTTAAGCAGAATCAGATGCCAGATACCCACCCATTGCCCTCCATCATCATCCTCTCTGACTGTTACTGTTTTTTTTTTTGATGAAGTCAAGAGACACTTCATCGACCACCATAAGAAAACAGAATAGACTCTGAATGTTTACTAATGGTGATGAGGCGTATCATAACCGTCAAAAATGCCAGATGCAACAACAAATCGACATTTCTTCACATATTTGATGTCTTTTGTAGTCATTTCTGCACCACCACCTTGCATGAAACCACAGTGCACCTGGAGTTATGATTCAATTCTAACAGTTAACTTTTATGGCATGTTTGGTAAAATAGATTAGATTTGATAGTTTTAAACAAGAAAACAAAGACAAAATGTGATCTAATATGATCTAATAATGCATACCAAACATGTACTTGGTGGTTGATACATAATTTCTATAGTTAAGCATATGGCAAAAGGCAATCTGTTAAAACTAATTAAATTCCTTAGTATGTGTAAAAACTGGAATTACCATATTGCTTCTTGATTTCCTTCACTTTGCATTCCATTTCACTTGGAAATATACTTTGTTCTAAATAGCTTCCAGTCCTTAATTCCAAACTTGAAATTATACACTTGAACCTATGGATGAGATCTCCGAGGCTCAACTTACAACGCTTGGCTTTATTTTTATATATAATGCTCAAGCCAGACCTATCTTTGACCTCAGTGAAATTAGATTTCTTGTCGTTAAACAAGGAAAAAGGAAAAGCTGGCATCATTCATTTTGTCGTCGAGTAGTTTCCACCTCTATGGAGAAAAAAATGGTAGACAACACCATGGAAATGACAAGCACTTGAGTTCTTCTAAAAACATAACTTTCTGATTACTTATTCTGAAATCCGAATCAACAGAGTTACAAAGATATTGTTTCTTCTTCTTTTTCAGTATTGCTATGTCAGCGATTTTATATCTTTAATAATTCCGCAAGTGCACGGATCGTTCAAGTAATAAAGTGGATTATGAGTCCAAGTATCGTTCCCACGAAGATTTAGATAATTCAGTTCAATTATACTAATCTTAACCGAATCTAATGAACTTTTGAAGTTTGGTGTTTAAGAACTAATTAGAATTTAAACTAAAAACAATAAACTAATTATATTTCAAATAACTAAAAATTATATTATTGAAGATTACTTTAAAATTGAGAAAGAAGAGTACTAGGATCCCGAATCTACTTATAATTGTTAATTCCTCTATCTTAATTCTTGGTTTTGACAAAATACATCAGTTATGAAGATTAATATCCCTAGATTGTTTAACAGTTTCTTTCGAATAAAATTAAACATATTCATATACATGACTCGACTATATCTCTATGACGAATACGAATACAAATGAAAGCATTAAATTTCTGTGGATAATTAAAGATCACCTAAAGCATAGCGGTATATTTCTATCCCCTATCGGACTTTAAGATAATTAAAATAGCGTCTAGCATGCTTTCGATTTTTCGATAGTAAAACACACCACAACAATCATACAATTATTGCGCATATAATTGTAGATTCATATAAATCAAAATTAATTATTCAAAACTATAATGAAATAAATTGTCAAAAATCAAGTTTTAAGATGGAAGAATTTAGATTACAAGCTTCATCGTAATCCTAGCACAAAATAAACTAGCCTAACATACTAATAATAAGAGAAGAAAGGGAAGAAGAAACTATGGAATTCATAACCCGGAAACGAAGAAATCTTGAGCGAGAAGAAATCTTGATCTTCATCTTGATCTTCGTTCTTGGAGAGATGAATCTTGATCTTCCGTTTTGTGTTTATTGTAATGTTTTCTTTCCCAAAACTCTCCACATATTATGAGTTAATAACTCATATATATACTACCCTAATAGTGCCCCAAAAGATACCAAAAAGACCTAAAAATCGTAGGCCAAAAGTTACCTAATCGGAGTCGAACCTAAAAAAGGAAAAAATTCTCCATGGCCAAAGTTAGCTCAGGCGATCTCGAGCCATTCTGAGGCGATCGCCCAATTGACCCATTTTGCTCACTGTTTGTTCTTGCGGTTCTTTGGCGCTCGCCTGACTTGCTACTTTGTTGTTACCGCTGTTTTAATCCTTCAGGTTTCTACAATCAGTCAATTTGGTCCTTTAACTTTGGGTATTGATTATTTTAGTCTTCAAACTTTTCATTCCGTCTGATTTCGTCATCCATCTTTTCATAACATCCAATTTGGTCCTTCAACTTTCAATTGAGTGTAATTGGATCCTCATTCTTTCGTAATATCTTCTAATTTATTGTTCTTTTCATCCATTCTTCTCCAATTGCTATTAAACAGGTCCAAAACTGAAATATGAAGATTAAAACACAAAATTAAGTAATAATTCAATAAAATGATGGAATAAAAACTTAGTTTAAAGATCCTAATAAGTGCACAAAATTCACTTATCATGCTACATCTCTGAATTCAACTTTATGTATACTCATTTAACAAGATCAAAACAATTCTAGCTACATAGGATATTTCATTGAATTGACCTACATATATGCATTGTGTTTTATGTCAAAACCTCAACAGCACAATGCATTACAGTTAACAATTTCAATAGTTCATGCATGTGAATCACAGTAAATTTTTAAGCTCTTCATAAAACTTCTATAATAATTCTACCACGATCAAACTGCAGAAATGACACTGAACCTTAGTTTTATTCTAAATAATCAAAACAAAAGACCATATAATATAAGTAACAAGCAGTTTATCACCTTCATGGTTGGTTTTACTTTAAAGCTCTCCTCTCTTTGCTGCCAGGTCTGATGACCCCCAAGTAGAGATGGTGATTGAGATCCATTACTTGTGATATTGTCCTACATAATGTAGGATAGATTTTGGACTATTTTTTCAGGAGATTTTCTCGTGGGAATAACTATTTTATTGGGCAACAATAGGGACGGAACAACCTAATAGTGAACGAGAACGAAACAGTTTAATGTATGATCACTTCATCAAGATAAAATGATAATTATAACAATGATGATGGTTAAAGAGAAAAATCTCTAGTCTTACGGTGTTGAAGTTTCACAATTCCCATTGAGTTTAGCATGACAAAAACCTTGCCGTCTTTGTTACAAAGAGCTACAAATAGCAAATAAAGAAAATGAAGTAAAGTAGTTATTACCTATTAGTAAGAAACAAAATATTTGGCTAGTTGGAGGAAATGATACCACTAACAGCATATATCAGTTCATTTCAACCAATGCAAGCCTCCTGCAACTTCCTATATCAAAATTCTACATAAACTAAGTCCTGCATTTTTAAGAGGGGGTGGGCCGTAGATGCATGATAAGCTTTGGCTTCCAAGGGTTGGGAGAGAGTTGGAGAAGGAAATTAATCTTGCAACATACAAGGAATACATTTTCTTGGTTGTACTAACTTCAAATTTAACCAACCGATAGGATCGGTGATTACACATTGTTCATGCATTCTTCTTTACTTCGTTGGACCAAGAAACACACACACACACACACACACACACACACACACATGTAAGCAAAATCTCGATTTTATCGATCAAGGAACAAATGATTCATCGTATCAGGGTTTAAAACAGCAAACAAAGATGAATTTTTACAAAGTTTCAAGTAAATTCATAACAGCAAATAGAGGTGTCAATTACCCGGCCCGCCTCTGATGAAGCCGGTGTGACCACACATTAGAAAAAGCTCGCACCATGATCGACGGGTTGCGGGTCGGTCAACCCATCCACAAAAATTGAACACAAGTCCGCCCACCAGTTGGCCCATCCGGTCGAGCCCATGTGGGTCAGCGGTTCATTCCAGTTCGGCCCGTTTGAATAAAAATTAATTTTTTGAAATTACTAAAAAATTTAGTTACTTATTGTAATTCAAAAAAAAATGTTTACATATATAACAAAAAATGTGTTAAATTACTAAATAAAAAATAAATAACAATGATAAATTCACATTTGTTAATTTTTTAATTCAATTTCTATTTTTTATTTATATATTTAAAGACTAAAACGTGAACACATCTATCACATCTTTCACTTTAAACGGCTCTCTGCTATTTGTTTTTATGTTTTTTAAATATCATTTCAAATATGAAAGTTTGAATTTTACGCTTATTTTTTTTTTAAAAAAATCAAAGCGATTCACTGCCTACTGCTGGGTTGGCCTCTTGACCCGTGAAGCGGCCCATGGGTTGGCCTCCTCGGCCCGTGAAGCAGTCCGCCCGGTTCACGGGCCGGCCCATGATTCCGTGTCGAGGCGGGTGGGCGATCTGGGTTCGGTGCCTGCCGTCTTGACACCTCTAACAAACAAAGGCCAACATGCACATTTTATAAAAAGACCTCAATTTTCTACTATTTTCTCTAGGTCACGCCATTTCAACATTCACCAATTAAGGCAAAAACATAAACTATAAAAAAATTAATTTCAATATTCAAAAGAAAATCAGAACCATAAAAGGGAACCCTGCAGTATGAGAAAAAAAAGAAAAAGAAGTACCTGAAAAGAAAGCAACAGAAGATTGGCAAGTCCAAATATGAAATAAGAACACAGATAGAATCAGTAATATCCAAATAATGCCTACAACAAGAAATAATCGAATGAAACCCCTTTTCCATATGATCTGCACTGTATGATCTTGCTTTAACTTCCTGCCATTTAAAAACCCTCATTCACCATCTACATTCACCATTTTTTAAATTTAATTAACCTAATAATCAACAACATTAAAAGAATCCAAATTATATTTAATTAACCCTCATTGTCTTTTCTATTCTGGTACTAATTCTTCCGAGATGCCCGAAAAGAAACGGAATTGTGATAATCGTTGTCCATAATCATCTTATTTTTCTTATACTAATTAATATTAAATTAAATTAAACTACTATATATCGCTTTTTCACGGTGGGATTCGACCGTAAGCAGATGAAGAAGAAGATGGATTTGAGAATTTGATTTGAGAAGATAGAAATTTGAAGAACATATCAATTTTGACAATGAAGAATGAGACGTATATGTATTTTTGGGGCTAGTAGAGAAGAAACTCCATACAGTTGTGATGATAATAACTAGTATACCGCCGCTTCTGACGGAAGGTGGGATCCGACCAAGTAAACTCGATGGATTTGAGATTAAGAAGGAAGAATGAGATGGATTTGTGGAGATGATTTGAAGAGATGAAAATTGATAAATTGAGAAATATAAAGGCAGACGTATGTAATGATTTTTGGGTTAGTGGAGGAGAAAACTCCCTATGGTCGTGATAACTAGTATACCGCTTTACATGTGATGGGATCCGACTGTAGACTCAGTAGTTGAAGAAGAAAGAATGATATAGATTTGAGGAGGAAGAATGAAGAATGAGATGGATTTGTGGAGATGATTTGAAGAGATGAAAATTGAGAAATATAAAGGTAGATCGTATGTAATGATTTTTGGGTCAGAGAGGAGAAAACTCTCTAGTCGTAATAAAAGAGAAAATTTTGTGGGATCTATTCTCGGAGCGGGTTTATCATTGGAGAATGAGGCGAGATGGCATTTCTTCACAATAGTTTTGTTCAAAAGGCCTTTGACCAAAGTAAAATAAAAATAAAAATAAAAAATTTAATAAAAAGTAAAAAGACATTTATATCCTTTACCTCTAAACTCAAAACAATCGAATCTTCCAATTTTGAAATTGAAATCCACCATCTTCTCTACTCTCTCTTATCCATTGCTCACTGCTACCTTGTGCTTCTGCTAACAATAAATGGTGTTAGTTCAATTTGGAGTTCAATTAAGAAATCATATTCACTCTCTTTTTTCCAATTCTAATAATCTACAACACAACTTTCTTCTAAACAAATTCACTTCTTAACGATGATTTCCAATAAACTGTAATTTGTAGTTTCTTGAACTATTTTCGTAGTTTGAGATCTGAAGCCCACATAAGATTTTGGTGAGTATCTTTTTTTGCAGCTTATTTTTCTTGGTTTCTTGCTTTACCCATGTTTTATTGCTTCTGATCCGCTGTGCAAAAGTGTGATGTATAAACAATTGCTACTGAGCAACAACACATTCAGCTACTGTATTCAAGAAAATAAATCTCTCCATTTTCTACCTGAAGAATTAGCATAAATCAAGCCACTTGGATTCAATAAACTAAAATTAATTTACAACAACGGTAACATACTAAATTAATTATCCATCAATTTCAGTTTAAAAAGATTCCAGCACCAAAAAAATGTTCTTGGTTATGGATGGCAAGTCCCCAAATCTTGATATTGTGGCTGTTGTTAAGCTGCCAAGGAGGGTGTGCCTTATGGCTTCCACTGGCTATTTGTGAGGGAAAATGACCATATTCTTTAAAAGATCGGATTTTTTTTTTTTTTTTGGTTTTGTATTATTGCTCATTAAGAAAAGTTAGAATGTGAAATTATTTGAATTTATTAGCGATGTTTCTTTGGTTTTATTTGTTCCATTTTTTATTTATAAATTATGAAAAGCACATCAAAGTTTATATCTTTGGTTTCTTGTCCACTAATGATAAGACTTGTTTCCATCTCTTTGACCCAAACTAGGCATGGCAATGGGGGGCCGAGCCGAGCCGGCTCGACCCATAAAATCTGAGCTCGGCTCGCCCAAGGGACGAGCCGAGGCGAGCTCGGCTCGTCCCCGAAATGTGAGCTCGGTTCGGCCCACGAGCTCGTAATGGGCGAGCAGCCGAGCCGAGTGCGCCCACGAGCTCGGCTCGGCCCTCAAATTTTTTTTTTTTTTTTTAAATTTTGAAAATGAGAGAAAAATACAATATCGGGTATATTTTATGTTGAAAATTAAAGATTGAAAATCCTTTTCTTTAGAATAAGAGTATTTATAGAAAAATAATGAAATTAAAAACAAAATATTAAAAAAACAAAAAAATGGTGTAATTCACGAGCCACGAGCCGAGCCGGCTCGTGGCTCGTGATTTGGCAGGCTCGTGGGCTCGTGTCCACGAGCCCAAACAAGCCGAGCTCGTGGGCTCGTTCCCACGAGCCCAACGAGCCGAGCTGGGTGGGCCAGCCCAGCCGGCTGGATTTTTGGCGAGAGCGAGCTCGGCTCGCCCTCTTTTTTTGAGCTCGGCTCAGCTGGGTGCTCGTCTCTCGACGAGCCCGAGTCCGAGCTGAGCCGAGCTTACTTTTACGAGCGAGCCGAGCCGGTAAGATGAGCCGACGAGCTTTTTTTGCCACCCCCAACCCCGGTGAAAATATAAATATTGACACCTAAATATCCAATAAAATTAGCTTCCCACAAACTAAATTCATATATTTATGCCTTCAAATTCCACAAAACTTGAGTATGGCAGTTTATTACACATCCTCTACTAAGTATGCATCCTCGACCTTATTTGTGGTTATGCTATGATATAATGTTTGCCGACTCCAAATTTATTGAGAATAAGATTTAGCCATTCAACTCATCAACATATATTTATTTATGAATTTTAGCTAATCCTATGTATACACATAGTTGTATTGAATGTATGTTCTAATTAGATAGTTAGTTAATCTGTATTAATATGTTTTGCTGATGAAATTACATGTGAAGTGTGATGACAGTTATAACACGGAGTTGTTCAGATTTATCAAGGTGAAATAGGTTCCTCAACAAAAAAGGGGTAAGATTGATAATATATTTGTTTGATATTGCATTATTTTTTAGGAGACTTAACGTAATTACACAACTAATTTGTAGATCTAAATTCGGGATATTCATCGTGAAGTATATTGAATTTTTACAAGCAAACATGAATGTAAATGCAATTCGTCTAGATTGTATACCGATGTGAAGGAAGAAATTGGTTGCAGAGCTGTTAACATTACACTTTGAACTTTAGATTGTCACTCATATAATTTTGACTCTACAACACATTTAGATGAGCAATTTATCACGTAGTTGTAATTTGAATGTCCAAGCATGGAAAGGCCATGTGGTCTGATGATGTATTTTTTTGTTGGTTTTTCGGTTTCTGGCATCTTTTTTGTCTTAATTTTATAAATTTTATTGGTTAAATCTTATCATTTTATGTGAATCAATAACGATATTGAAGTGGTTACATGTCCAAATAACAACATTGAAGTTGTTTCATTACACAACTTGTCACGCATGTATTGATTTGACATAACGACATTTGAAGTCGTTATGATAACAATAACGACATTGAAGTTGTTTTGATAAAAATAACGACATTGAAGTCATTCTAGTATATATAACTTGTCACGCATGTATCAATTTGACAAAACGATATTTAAGTCGTTATGATACAAATAAAGTCATTAAGTCGTTATAGTACATTTAAAGTTTGGGCGCTCACCTAGCCTTATGCAGGTGTTTGCTTGAAGAGAAGCGAACAAATCATACGCTTTCACCAAGTGGGATAACGACCACTTAGCCCAGCCAAATTAATGTGGATTATTTTTTTAAAAAATAATTTCTTTTTTTTTTCATTTATCAATATTTGAAAAATATTACAAAACATATATCGATTTGACATAACGAGATCCAAGTCATTATGATAAAAATAACGACATTGAAGTCGTTCCAATACATCTAACTTGTGCATTTATTGATTTGACAAAATGACATTGACGTCGTTATAGTAATAATAACGATATTTAAGTCTGTTTTAATACAAAATATGCTATAAGTACATTGTCGTTTCAGTTAATTGATAACGAGTTTGATATCGTTTCTACTAAAAATGTCTAATCGATCGTCTATGGTCACTCATCATGCCTCTGACATACCGACGAAGGAGAGATGAATGAAGTTACCTTATTCCTATTGAAGGACTTTGAACATGGTTGATATCACCAGTAACTTCTAAGGTAGTCGATACGGGCACGTCCCTCGAACCGATTCGTCGGTTTTCACTTGAAAGTAATGCTTATACCAAAGAATATGCTTCAAGTTGATCGGAGTGCGAAACGATAGTCTAACCCAAAAAATGACATTAGGTTCGTTCTAGTTCTATGAAAATGATATTTAAGTCGTTTCAATACAAAATACACTATAACTACATTGAAGTCGTTTCAGTAAATATATAACGAGATTGATATCGTTCGACTAAAAAAAAGTCGAATCGAACGTTTACGACTTCGGCATGCCTCCGACAAACTTGAGAGGTCCAAAAAAGGTTATCAAGTAGGTTGATCCCACTCGGACGACGAAGGAAAGACGAACGGAGTTATCTTATTCCTACTGGAGAACTTCAAACATGGTTGATATCACCAAGAACCTATAAGGTAGTAGACACGGGTACGTCACTCGAATCGATTTGTCGGTTATTGCTTAAAAGTAATGCTTATGCCAAGAAATGATGCCTCGAGTCGACCGGGGTGTGAAACGATAGTCCAACCTAAAAAAAGATTCGTTCTAGTTCTATGAAAACGATATTTAAGTTGTTTCCATTGAAGTCGTTTCAGTTAATATATAACGAGATTGATATCGTTCCGACTACGAATCAAATGTTCCAAAAAAGTTATCAAGTGGATTGATCTCACTCGTTTGTTTGCAGAAAAAGAAAATGATCTACATGTAAAATAATGACATCGATGTCGTTTTAATTTTTTCGTAACGATGTTTGATAAATGTGGTTTTACACTTATCTGGACCATCAAAAGTGGATTATAAGTACTCTTAAATAATTTTCTATTTAATTGTATGTTGATTTAATTGTTTTAGGTTAAAACTTGAGATCGGATGGAATTAGAGAAAAACCAAGCAAAATAGGCAAAAAAAGACTGAAGGCGTATGGAGACTTGATATGGGGATCAACTTGCAAACATTCAAAAGTTGAAAGATTTGGATTACAAATAAAAGAGAACTAAATTCAAATGAAAGAAGAAATAAGAGGACTAAAGAGGACAAAATCCAAAGTTGAAGGACTTGGGCTACAAATAAGAGAACTAAAGGACAAATTATGAATAAACATAAAGTGGAGACCAAATAAAATATACATCAAAACTTGGAGGACTGAAGCTTGCAAATATGATTGGAATCAAATTTGGCAACAATTCTTTACTGTTTGATGCAGTCAAACCGCAGTTGACTGGAGCAATGCGTGGAAATCTCGTTTGGACTTTTTTGGCTTATTTTCAACTCTAGTCAAGGTCTTTTTTGTCTTTTCACGTACATGGGTTTCAAAATTAGTAAAAAACTATATAAAGACATAACATATATCAAAAGAAGGTTGAAGAATCATTGAGAAAGAGATAGAGAAAGAGACGAATAACGACGGCGAGATTGAAGATTGGAACTTGAAGACAAAGAATTCTTGGTGCAAGATATTCAATGCATTATCCTCTTTTATTCAAGATCCGGTTATGTATTCCAAACATTTCATTTTGTTTTTCTACCGAATTATGAGTAGCTAAATATTTAATTTGGATGAACGATGTAGCCTAGTTTAATTCTTTATTTTCGACTCTCAAATTTTACTTATAAATTATTTATGTTTTGAATTTACTTCTTTTCTTAATGCTTAGAATAATTGGCCATTATTTCATTGATTTGTTGATTGTAATGAATTTGAGAGGTAAATTATTAATCTAGATCATGTTTAAAATCCGGCAATTGGATAAAAACGTAGAGATACACTTTTATTATTATTGCGGTCTCGAATTAAATTTTTAGCCGATTTAATACATCTAATTAAGAATCATTCTGACTTCATAAGTTGACTTAAGTAGATAGTACTAATTTGAACTCGAGAGAGGTAAATAATGTTACATTCGTGAATTCAACCGAATACAACTTTAGGAATAAATATTGAGAGAAGAAATTAAAGATGACAACTATGGTGAACTCGTGAATCTAAATTCTTCAATCATCATTCTTGACAAATTCTTGATATTTGTTTTAACATACAGTTTTTATATTATTTTCTTAAATTGATAGTTATAATTTAAACTCTTCAAATCAATTTATTTTAAAGTGTTTCAAACAAATTAGGATTAAGATTAATTTAACTAGTATATAAATAAGATAGTTTTCGTGGAAACGATAATCCGGACTCAATAGGTCCACTTTACTACTTGTGTACGATATTGTTCACTTGTAATTATATTATTTTCACAACAATGTTCATGTCGTTCTAGCTAAAAACATCGAATCAGGTTCACGTCCACTATAACAATATCTATGTCGTTCCAAAAAAATAAAACGATATCTAATTTTAGGGCATTAATACCTTTTTACATACAAAGATATATTAGTCATTTCATATTTTAATTTTCTATTTTCTTTAATCTCTAAGTCTTTTAGCCAAATAACAATAAGGGTGTGTTTGATTGTGATTAAAATCGAATTTTTTTTTTGTAAAAGTTGATAAAAGTTGGTGAAATGTGTGGTTGAAAAGTTGTGTGCCCATGAAATGTATGGTTAAAATGAAATGTTGATTTTGATTTTAGCATTTTAGCAAAATTTTAATTGTTTACAAACAAAGCTTAAATGAAGGTTTTCTAAATGAAGACGTTGTTTGATTGGGCCTTTTAAATAAAAGCCCCTTTATCATTGTTTCTTCAAATCTTGCAAGATACGTTTATTGAGTTTGTTCAAAAGGATTTTGACAAAAAAAAATCAAAATTTTAATAAAAAGTAAAAAGACATTTATACCCTTTACTTTTAAATCCACTTTCCTCTTCTCATTTTATCATCACTTGTTCACTTTCTTCCCCCAAAACTTAAATTATGAAATTCTTCTTCTTTGGCTTTTTGTTTTTGTTTTTTTAATTTTCCTTCACTTTTCTTACTAATCTCGAATCTTATCTCTTGTCTTTACTGATATGTTGGGAAGATAAAGTTAATAAAGATTTGATAAGTTTGTCGAGGAAATAATTCATAAAGATTCCAAAAAGGCAAATGGGTTGTTTTCATAGTTTTGATTCAAGGGAAGAGGAAAAGCACAATACCAAAAAGAGAGAAATGATCACCACGAAGTCTATCAAAGAAATCCCCTCCAATATATTCAAATTATAATCTGGTTGGTTTGATTATGCATTAATATATTTGATTTTTGTGTGTATATATGTTTTGTACTTTTTGATCTGATCTAAGTAAGTTCATTTTAGTTTGGTATGAGTTTGATTGATGTAGACCCCTTAATGGTATAACGAAAATTGATGAAAGCTTTTTTTTTTTTTTTAGACTCGTGAAGTAAATTAAATTTCTACAAGCAAACATGGATGTAAATGCAATTCATCCAGAATGTATACTGATGTGGATGCAGAAATTAGATGCGGAGCTCTTAGCATGACACTTTGAACTTTAGACTATCATTTGTATAATTTTGACTCTATAACACATTTAGATGAACAATTTATCATGTAGTTGTAATTTGGATGTCCGAGCAAGGGAAAACCATGTGGTTTGTGGATGTAATTTTTGTTGGTTTTTCAATTTTTGGCATCTTTTTTTTTTTTTCATAATTCTATAAATACTATTGGTTGAATCTTGTCGTTTTACATGAATCAATAACGATATTGAAGTCGTTACGTGTCCAAATAATGACATTGAAGTTGTTCCACTACACATAAAGTCGCGCATGGATCGATTTGACATAATAATATTGATGTCGTTCCAGTATACATAACTTGTCGCGCATGTATCGATTTGACATAAAGACATTGAAGTCATTATTATAAAAACAACGACATTGAACCCGTTATGTATTGACATTGAAATTGTTATGATAAAATAACGACATTGAAGTGTTTGAGTACATATAACTTGTTACGCATGTATCGATTTGACATAACGACATTTAAATCGTTATGTGATGACATTGAACCCGTTATGTGATGACATTGAAGTCGTTCCACTACATATAACTTATTGCGCATGTATCGATATGAGAACGTCCCTCGAACTGCTTCAACAGTTCTCACTTGGGAATGTTGCTTGCACCTAGTAACGAAGCTTCGAGTCGATTGGAGTGTGAAACAATAATCGAATCCACATAACGACAATGGATTTGTTCCAGCTAGAGGGAGACGACATTGATGTCGTTCTAGTACAAAATAAAACTATAACTACATTGAAATAGTTCATTGATAAGGTAATGAGATTGATCTCATTCCAACTAAAAACGTCGAATCGATCGTCCATGACCGTTCGGCTTGCCTCCAACATACCTATGAGGTCCGAAAAAGTTATCAAGTGGGTTGATCCCACTCGGACGGTGAAGAAAAGGCGAATGGAGTGAATTTCTTTCCACGGGAGAACTTCGAAAGTGGTTGACAATACTGGGAACTTTGAAGGTGGGCGATAAGGAACGTCCCTTGAACCGATTCGACGGTTATCACTTGGAAGAGATGCTTGCACCCAGTAACGTTGCTTCGAGTCGACCGAAGTGCGAAACGAGAGTTGAACCCACATAACGACAATAGGTTCGTTCCAGCTCCAGTGAGACGACATTGATGTCGTTCTAGTACAAAATACTATAACTACATTGAAATTATTTCATTTAAAGGTAACGAGATTGATCTCGTTCTGACTAAAAATGCCAAATCGATCGTCTAGGGCCATTCGGCTTGCTTTCGACATATTTAGGAGTTTCGAAAAAGGTTATCAAGTGGGTTGATCCCACTTGGACGATGAAGAAAAGGCGAACGGAGTGACCTTCTTTCCATTGGAGATCTTCAAAGATGGTTGACAACATTGGGAACTTCGATAGTGGTCGATACGGAAACATCCCTTGAACCGATTCTACGATTCTCACTTAGAACTTAGGAGTGATGCTTGCACCCAGTAATGATGCTTCAAGTCAACCGGAGTGCGAAACGATAGTCGAACCCACATAACAACAATGAGTTTGTGTCAGCTCTAGGAGACGACATTGATGTCATTCCAATACAAAATACATTACAATTACATTGAAATCGTTTCATTTTGAAGGTAACGAGATTGATCTCGTTTCGTTACAAACACAACTATAACGACGTTGACGTCATTTCGGTTCACATGTAACGACGTTGAACTCGTGCCATTACAAACACAACTATAATGATGTTGAAGTCATGGTAGTTCAAATGTATCGACATTGCTCTCGCTTTAGTACAAACACAACTATAACAACATTGAAATCTTTCAGTTCATTCGTAACTACGTTTATGTCGTTTTAGCTCAAAACATCGAATCGACCATCTACGGCCACCATAATGATATCTATGTCGTTCTAGAAAAAGAAAACGACATGTATGTCTTTTTGTTTGCAAAAAAAGAAAATAATAACAACATCGAAATCGTTCCTGTACAAAAATAACGACGTCATAGTCGTTATCCATTAATGTCTTTTTACATATAAGGATGTTTTAATCATTTAATATTTTATTTTTAAATTTTTTGTACATTTGGGCCTTTTAGCCAAATAATATTGAAGGGTAACGATGTCATAGTCGTTATCCATTAATGTCTTTTTACATATAAAGACATTTTAATAATTTAATATTCTATTTTGTCAATATATTTTGTACATTTGGGCCTTTTGCCAAATAATATTGAAGGGAGGCTTTTAAGATGAAGCTATTGGTTGATTAGTCTTTTTAAATGAATTCCCCAAGAATAATTAACATATTTACAACCTTTGCAATAAGGTTCCTTTGACTTGTGTTGTATTTTGATTGCCAATCTTCAAATATCCATCCTTTCTTTAAGCACTTAGCCCTAGTCGATAAATTTAGGAAAATTAGTGTAAATGGTCCTTAATGTATGTTCTCGTGTGTGTGTTTTTTTTTTTTTTTTTTCTCCTTTTTTTTTTAACGAAAAGGTCGTGAATCTATGCCTTTAGGTGCACATATAATTATTTTGGACGAAATTTACCCAACATCTCCATTAGTTTTTTGCATGATTTACACACTCCTTTAATAGTATGAACAAATTTGTCAATTTAAAATAAATAATAAAAAACAAAGTTTCAAAAAAGAATTAAAATAATATCTAAATAAAAAAATTATATTCTTCACCCCACACCACACCCATCAACACACGTCGCCGCCACCGCCAGGCTACCAGAGGACTTCCCCTCCCCCCTTCCTTCTCATTAATGACATAATGACATACCCTCATGTTTGAGGGTGGGATTTATTATTAATTTATGTCGTTAATGGCAAATTTAAGAGCATCTGTATTTGTATTTGATGTATTAATTTTAATTAGCGACATAGATAATAAAGTAAATGATAATTGACACATCTGCACGTTAAATTTAACTAGTATTTGGTCATCAAATTGAATATGTTAAATTTAGCTAGTCAATTTTCTATTTGACATTCTCAATGCGATAGCTAAAGTTTGCAAACTAGTTTACATATGACTATAATAAATGCACTTAACTAACATATTAACACATCCAATGGAGATGTGAATTTGACTCCGCCTAACACATGACACAAGTAGTTGAATTAACATATCCATTGCAGATTCTAAGGGAGAAGAATCTCTCCTCAAACTATGCCATTACGAAGTCTCTCTCGGTGGCTTGGTGGTGGAAGTGTTTGTTGTTAGGTGAGTTGAGATGATTCTTTTTATTTATTTATTTTAGAATTGACAAATTTTCCCTCATTATTAAATGAGAGTATAAATCATGTTCGAAAATAAGAGACATTTCGGACAAATTCAATTTAAAAGGATCATTTTTGCATCTGAAGGCATATATTGAGGATCTTTTTGACACAAATAAAAAGTTAGAGACCAAAATGTACAAGACAAGGAGAATATATTAGGGATCATTTGTGCCAATTCCTATAATTTTACCTTCATCTTCAATTAAAAGCTATTTTTTGTTAAAAAAAAGACAATTTTAAACAAAAAAATAAACGAATGAAATTTTGAAAAAAGGAAAAAGAAGCATATCATGCCACCCAAAAGTAAATTACCCTAATGGCCTAATCTTATTTTTTCCTATTTCTTGTTCTTTTTTTGTGTTTATTTAACGATTATTAGGAGAGATCTGTAAATAAATTGGGGGAATTTTTCACACACAATATCGGTGCAGAACATCTCAATAGAGCAAGCTCTCCGCCGCCAACACCGTCACCGTCGTAAAGTCTCGAACTTAGGATTTGGATTCTTTCGAATTAACGTTCTTTTGGAGTTCTTTCTTTTATAATTTCAATAAATTTGAGGTTCTTGGACCTGACCCTTCTGGCGATTACAAATCTTCTGTGCTAAAGTTTTTTAGGGTTTTGGTTTGCCTGCCAACTATAATTTGCAAGGTATTTACAGTATTATCTATTTTAGTCACAATTTTTGTTGCTTAGTCCCCCAAAATGTGTTTTCTGTTTGTCATATGAACATGAAATTACTTAATTTCATAAAAATGTTAAATTTCCTGATTCGTATAGTTTTTTTTTTTTTTTAGATTTGATGTCAATACCTACATCAGTAGAAAATCTTTATACTATGGGTTTCAATTAATTTTGATGGATTGAACGTATAAATGACGATAAAATTATCTCCAGAGTTCTGATGAAAGCACGCGTTAGATTGGGACGAAGCATGAATCTAGTAGCTAAAAGCTTTTGTATAATTTTCCTGATTGGGAAAGTTGAGATTTCCACCTAATCTTTTTAACATATACAACATATATTGATTACATGGCATCTTAGTAATTATACATTCTGACAGACACCAAATCAAGGTAACATGAATATAGTAGCTAAAAGCTTCTGTACAAGTTACCTTGATTGGAACACGAATTAGTTTGTTGTTGTTGTAACTATGCATTTTCCTCCACTTTCTATAGAGAAATCTACGTTTGAAGTTTCTGACATTCTATTGTTTATTTGCAATTTTTCATGTCAGTGTCAGTAGACAATAAAGAGTTGAAGATATGGACAGTGAAGTCGACCACTATGCTGTTTTGGGCTTGCCATCAGGTGAAGAAGGTGCCAAGCTTTCAGAGAAAGAAATTAAAAAAGCTTACAGACTAAAGGCCTTGGAATTGCACCCAGATAAGAGACCTGATGACCCAAATGCGCATGACAATTTCCAAAAGCTTACAACATCATATGCGATCCTAAATGATGGAAAAGCTAGGAAGTTGTTTGATGATCTGCTTCGGGTGAAACGGGAAAAGTTTCAACGCCAGTCACAACAGGACTCCAAGCGCAGGAAGATGATGTCAGATCTCGAAGAAAGAGAGCGAAATGCTTTTGCTCCTGACCCGAGCTCGAGAGCTCGAGAAGAGGAAGAGAGAATTGCTAGGAAGCTTAAGGAGGAGATTGCTAGAATTCGTGCAATGAGTAGGAACAAAGGATCTGCTACTACGACTCCTCCTCCAAAGAAAGATACTGCTGCAAGGGGAAGAAATAACACGGATGGTGGTGGTAGTGGGCGTGGGTTAGACAAGGGAAAGGTTCTTAAGGTTTCATGGGAGAAGACCGGCGAAGACTATACAGCTCAAAGACTCAGGGAAATTTTTGAGGAGTTTGGTGTGGTAGAAGATGTAGTCATCAAGAGTTCCAAGAAGAAAGGGTCTGCCCTTGTTGTAATGGGGTCTAAAGATGCAGCGGTATGTTTCTTTTTATATTATTATATTTTATTTTTTTATGAATTTCTTTACTCCAAATTGATTATGTAGTTTATTATCTAGTTTCTGAAGGGGTGTTTTCTTTAACAGGTTGCTGCTACTGGGAATGTCTTGGGAGATCTTTCAAATCCTCTTCTAGTTTTGCCTCTTGAACCAGCTTCATCACCAGTCAGTTTTGGTGTTGAGGCAAATGTAGAAACCGATGGGCCAAAACTGAGCAATCTTGTTGGTGCTGGATATCAGGCTTTTGAAGAATCGGTACTGGAGAAGTTGAAAAAGGTTGGTGCTACTGCCTTGAAAATGTTATTTATGTTATTCAACATGATATTCTTGTGTCCTCACTTTATAACATATAAATTTATTTTCTATGGACATGCATTTCCTATGCTGTTTTCCTTTTATCCATAGCATTTGAGTGGCATAACCTTGCCATCACTAGCTCAAAATAGGATGCTGTATTTTCAAGCCTTGTATATTTGTTTAGTTGAGTTTGTTACCATCGTCTCTGAGGGAGGAGGGATTGATCTTCGTTACTTTTACAAGAGCAGATAAAGAAACATTCAGTTTAGGATTTTACAAGGGGTTGGAATAAGTGATTAAGTGATATTTAGGAGGGGAGGGGAGGGGAGGGGAGGTGAGGTGAGGTGAGGTGAGGTGAGGGAAGGGTGCAACAAGGAGTTGTTTTAGTTTCCTGGACTAATATTGAGCCAATTAAGCGAATGTTGAGGCAGCAGCCCCTATTGCAATTATAATCAATTAATGATCAAATATGGAAGAAGAGGATATTTCTGATTATAATTTAAATCTATGGTTGGTTGAGATGATAAATGAGTTGTGTGCTCAGATATGTTCCTAAGTTTGGCCACTTTAACCAAATAACCAATATCTATAATCCTAGTAAAATGTTTAGTGTTCTCTTGACACTTTAAGTATCTTGCATCAGTGCCTGTAACTGAGCAACATGATCCCGTGTTTGGGCCTTGCTTAATAGTTAATTTGAATGATGGTGGCATGATTTCTTTTTGTTATTGCATGTCCACATAATATAGGAATCTCAAACCCTTATCAAATGTGGGAGATGCCTATATCATGGGAAAAGAGATGCGAGATAGCCTGCTCCCATTTCAAGTCAAGAGATAGATAAATAGACACATCCCATTGCACTGATCGGGGGCGTTCGTAGTGACTGAAGGGGATGAAGACCAAGAAGTGAGTTATTTATACCAAGCGTTCTTCTTACGGCTAGAACCAATCTCTGAAGAATATAAAGAAGAAAAAAATATCTAGTTAGTGAATGGAGAGTAATTTAGGAATAGTGGATCCAACCAGACATTGTGCTGGAGTGATAATTATGGAATTTTCTCGCACATGATTTCAGTTACCTCATGTCTCTGTTGCTTTTGCATGATTTGTGAACTTGGATTATTTGGATATAACTGTTGTTGGACTTCTATTGCTAGATATGAGATGCACACTTGGCCTTGGCCTTCCCTACCCGGACAGTAAACAGATTCTTAATGTTTTTTCTGGACATTATTTTTGGCTGCGTACTCGAAGTCCTATTGACCTGCCTATAGTGAAATCAAATGCTTATTTTTTACGTGTATTACTATTGTCTAGAAGCCTGAAAACAATGAAAAAAAATACTATAGGATGTTAATAGTTTGTATTCATATTCTCACTATCATCATTTTCTCTTTAAGATTCATCTTATCACTTTGTTTTCACATTTTCTCACTCCCAAGATCTTTAATATTAACCAGCATTTCTGGACTACTACTACACTGTTTTTCTAACTACTTTTTACTGGTGACAGGCTGCCCAGAGGCAAAAGTGACGTGTTAAAGCATCAGCGAGCAATTTATATTGCGCCTTGTAGTTTCTTTTCGAATTTGAAGAAGAGGTAGCTACTGAAAATATCACTTTTTTTCCCCTAAGTAAAACATTTTAATGCCTCTAGAAGGAATGTTTGTTATAGTATGTCTATTGCACATTGCAATTACTCGGGATAGGATGCCTTTATAGAGACTCCGAGGCTTGTATTCTGCATGAATAGAGGGCCTTAACCTGTTGTATAGTAGGCTAAAGTAGGATAACATATCTGTTGTTTCTAATTTATTGGTTTGCAAGTTGTTCCTGTTATATGCTCGTCTTTTTCCTTAGACGATGTGGTCTTAAATTTTATTAGTTTTTTACATACACTAAATTGAAGTCATGTCATAGGGCTAACACGGATAAGTTGTTGAAAATCTGAGAGGCTCATCTTGTCTTTCTGGGTGCATAAATTTTATGTACCAAGCCTTAACTGCTATTTTTTGTGTCACTAGCTTGGATACCAAATAGATTTCATAGAACTGGAGTTTATAGTTCCCTTTTCATTATGCAAAAGCAGAAGAATTATATGAACTGGGAAGTTTGGTTCGGATTGTCTCGTAGTCATTTGGTTTCACCCTATGAAACGTTCTAGTCAATGTGGCCGACTGTGTAAAGAAGAAAAATACGCTAAAATGTATTTAACTGTAACTTTATTGCTAACGTATTTATTTTTCAATTTTAGTTTAGTGAGGAGTGAATAACGATAATGTGTTTGTTTATCCAGTTTTAAAAGTTTACTTATTTATTTAAACTTATAAATGACTTTAAAGCTCGTTTACTTTCAAATTAATAGGAGTTTAACTAATAAAATAATTCAAATAAATACATATACTAATTTAGCAATATACATCCCGTATCTTAACCCTATCATAAAAAAATTATTAAAATTTCTGAAAGACAATTTTGAAAAATGAGAACAATTATTGTTAATGTAATAACTTGAAATAATCTTAAAGCATGTTCAAATTTTGGGTATTCCAGAACTGTTTCAATAAAAAGTTATGAAAAAAAGTTTAAATAATACATACTATATTCAATTATGTTATAATTATTGTAAAAATATTATAATATTGTAGAGCCACACCAACATTGGTTAATGTTAATAGACTTGGGTTTGGAAGAGCTTTTTTTGAAGTTTAAATTACTTCTTAATGAGTAAAAATGATTTTGGATATATTTATGGTTATTTGACTAAAATTAATAAGTACTTTTTAATTTTGAAACAGCTTAAAAAGCTATTTTAAGTTCTAATTAAATTTTTACGGGAAGTTACAATTGACATTTAATAAAAATTAAAATTATCATTAATATATCAAAAAATGATATTAATTTATTGAGAAGATAACATATTTGGTTTTCAATATTTCAAAAACGTAAGAGATATATACTTAACATATAAAGATACCATCAAAAATTCCCAACGTTTGCCCTCCCCTTTAGAGATAAAAAAAAAAAAAAAAAAAAAAAAAAAAAAAAGGAATCGAAAAATTAACCAAACGTATCCTAAAAAAATAAAAATAATGAAGATGTCATCTTCCTTATCAAACTCTAAAATACAAAATCCACCATCCCAAAACAAATATGATTTAAGTGGAATTAACAATTATGGCCAATTGGTGACCTGGACGAGCTACTGCTGTGAGAAAGACATTTGATGCATTATCACAAAGTGGATATTTGAGCTTCTGAGTCTGACTTTTACCATACATTTCTCTGGATTTTTCTTATTGTATGTTGATTGAAATGGCCTTTGCAACGCAAAGTGTGGGATGGATGCAGTGAAATCTGGAATTAAGCCTTGTGATTTGTCCAAGGAAACTTTGCAGGAGCATCCATCGACTCCTCTTACCCTTTCCAAATCCATAATTATGGGCTATTCGAGAATATTTTTCATCTATTGGATTTTTTATTTTTTGAGGTTCTTTGCACAGTTAAAGTAGACTCTTAGAATCTATCACTTTCACTACAATAGGTATATCTCTGATATGAGATTTAATGGAGTTGAAAGACAAATTGTCTTTGATATGATTTAAATGGAATTAACAATTATGGTGGATTTTGGGATTTTTAGGATTTGGGGTAGTGGTGGATTTTGGGGTTTAATAAATAAGATGACATCTTTTTTATTTTTTATTTTTTGGGGTACATTTGATTATTTTTCTATACTTTTTGTTCTTTGTTCTTGTTTTTTGTTTTTTGTTTTTTGTTTTTGTTTATTCAAATAGGTAGACAATTTTGTCATAAAAGACCTATTATATATATTTCTTCAAATGTTGGAAATATTCGGTGCTATTTTTAAATATTTGGAATATATCCCCTATATTTTTGAAAAAATAATGACTAAATATGCTATTTTCCCTAATTTATTTGCCACATTAATTATTTTTATCAAATTGTTACTTCATATATTAATATAAAATGAAAATATATATTTAGTGCATTAAATAATATAATGCATTAAATAATAATACAAATTACAAATGATATGTTTAATTCAAATAAATTAATTTTAAATAATATAATATATAACTAAAATAATTATTTTATCATAATTTAATTAAGATGTTAATTTTAATAGTTATTATAAGATATGAAAAATATTATTTATAAAAGAAAAATAATATAAGATATATAATAATTAATTACTGTTTAGTCAAATAAATATAAAACTTATACAAAAATACTTATATAGTTATGCAGTAAAAGCATTCAATTTAATATTCAAAACACTTTTTGAATCCGCATAACAATTTTTTAATAAAAACTCCACTCACAACTGCCGTGCCAAAATGGATTTTGACCGATTCAGCTCTTCATATGGTCTAGCCTATTTTCAAGTCGAGCTGGTCAGTCTGTAGCTTATTTTACTTAATATGCAGAAAAACACTACTTGTTCAGTCAATTGCGCAAGGACAAAACCATCACAATGAAAATTTTCACTTGCACAATCCAGAGAGAAGTTCCTTGTTCAGTTTATGGCTCAATCGGCCTGTGATGATTGTAATCCCAACCTGGAAGATCAGAACTTACGGAGAATCTGAACCATTGCTTTTTCTCGCTGTACCTTAAACAAGGCTCCAGAACAAGCCCTATAACGACGGTCAAGACGCTAAGAACCATTACTTTGAAAGAAGCCATGGCCAGAACCACCAATATTAAGAGGCTAGGAGGAATACACAGTAGAATTGATCCGGTGGTACCTAGGGGAATCTTGTACGGTCGAGATGCTGCTGGGTATTTTATTCTTAGCTTGATGAAAGCTATGAATTCCATTATCATTCCAAAACAGTAAAGGAAGTTCTCCGCAGCAACAATCTCCTGAAAGCTTAGCCATGAAAGTAATATCACGCCAGATGCAGAGAACAAAATCCCAAGAACAGGAGTTCCATAGCGAGATCTCTTGGCGAAACATGCTGGAAGCATTCCACGTTCAGCCATCCCGAGAAGTTGAAATGAATCGCTGCTCATCTCTGCCACAAACATCCCCATGTTTGATAGAGCAGAAGCCCCTTGAATCCAAAATCTCAACCACACCCCACCAAGAATTTTTGCTATGTCTGAGAAATACCCGTCACTCCACAGCTCACGATCAAGGGGAACAGCTCCAGTGCCGATCAGAAGGGGGAAAAAGTATCCAAGGACGACTAATATAAGGGCATAGAATAGAGCCTTAGGGAGTGTTCCACCTGGATTTTCCACCTCACCAGCTAGAGTACTGATTGAATCCCAATAATTTAAATTCCAAAATAGAGTATTTAAGTACAATCCCCAATCCACATTGTTCAAATCCAGCACAAACCATCTTGAAGGCTTCAGTTCAGGAATCGCTACAAGTCCCATAAACAAGAAAGGAAGTAGGGAGAACACCCCTAACATTATAGCAACCCATCCAACTATGGACATACCCCTGTAGTTCATGTAAGTGAGTACTAAAGTCAGCACAAGCACTGCTACCATCCGAGGGAAACCGTCTGCTAGAATCGGTACACCAGATTTCAGATAATCTAGAAACAAAACAGGATAAAGTGCATTGTCAATAACTCCACTTAGCCACTTCATCCACCCTTGCTGGAATCCCCAGTAAGGACCCAAAGCTGATGAAACCCAAACCACGTATCCTCCATTCTCGGGGAACATGGTACCCAATTCTGCAGTTATTAGGGCTTCCGGTACACTCCATATCAATGGGAAAAGTAGAAAGCCAAGCAAGGCTAAAAGAGGACCAGCAGCCTGGACACTATCTTCAACACCAAAAGGTCCCCCAGAGACCTCGTAAAATATCAGAAAAACAAGAGGGAGAATTGAAACCTTATTAAAGTTTTGTGACTTGGGAGAAACTCCATCCTCCAAACCTACATACTCAGCATTATTGTCTTCCCTCATCCAAATAGATGTTAGCTTAGCAGAAGAAGCTCTTTGTTTCTGTGGGCAATATCAAAATTTAATATATTTTTAGTTAGTAAAAAGGGAGAGGAAGATATCTGAAAGGTAACAGGACAAATATCACGAAAGCAATATAGGAATGAGCTTTCTTATATTCCATGAAATTCCATCATTCATTTTGCTTCGCTTTGCTTCTTTTTCCTAAAGTTAATTGATGAATTTTACAGATATTGAATCGGGAGAAAAAAGCTGGCATCAAGGTATTCAAGCACATTCACCAAACAATTGAAGAAAACTCAAACTGTGTAAGTGTGGACCAAATGTATGTAAGTCAACATGAAACCCAAAGTATAATTTATAGATCAAAGGCATAGCAGCTTCAGCTCTCATGAAACTAATACAAAAGAAAAGACCCAGTTGCTAAATGCACCTCAAGAAATCTAAACATCCCCTAGGACATGTAAATTTAACATAAGAATCAACCCTTACCAATTACATTTTATAGACAAAATAAATAAATAATAAAATTGTTTATCTTCATTGATCCTTGTTTTTCATGTTGGCGCCTTGATCTCAAGGCATAATAAACCGCGAAATCTTATATCAAACCATGAAAATTCACCAACTCAACAATATCAGAAACATGACAAAGATGTGGGCTTCCAATCTTAACTAAATAGCCATAATATACAAGAAATACTCATCATACACTGCAATTTAATTAATTTATTAATATTTCTGAGTATCGACAGAGGAGGTTTGAGATATATTACCTGTTGTATTGCACGGTGATTTGATAGGCGTAGTTTAGTAATTTGATGAATAGAATTTGGAAATTGGGGGATTTACTATGTGATGGAGAGTGGTACTAACCATGGAAAGTTAAAGAAGACTGCGGTAGTGACAGCGTAGGTAATGACTGCGTGTCATTCTTGTCGACCACCACGTGTCTATTTCATCCAAACTCCACGCAATTTGTGTGTGTGTGGTGGTGGGGTGGAGAGAGAGAGAGAGAGAGAGAGAGAGAGAGAGAGAGAGCGAGCGAGCGAGCGAGCGGCGGCGGCGGTCGGAGCTGCAGATTCTGCCAATTTCTCATCAAATCTGTAAATCTGTAAATGTTGTTAGAATTGGGTTTATCGGATGAATTCTTTATTTTGCCATTTTTAAATAAACTTCATTTTTTGGGTTCATATATAGTGGTACTGAAACATTTGTTTTATACTTATTGAATGAGTGTAAAGTGTTTCGGTGGACATTATCACCGTGGACATTAGATCATGTCCCTTATATATAGAAAATAAGACTCGTGTCAAATTTATTTATATTTTCACATAAATTAAAAAAATATAGTTATTATAATTGTAACATAAATATTTTTCTAATATATTCATATATTTATATCATTACTATGTTAATGTTAATTCATATCTTATTGATTATAATGTCAACAAAGAAAGTGTCTTATAATTTGAGATGGTTGGAAAAAAGAAAAAACAAGCCTAGAGATTTAGGGCTTGTTCGGTAAAGTTTTTCTTTGGGAAAAAATAGATTTTTTTGGTTACTTTTTGATTTTTCAAATTTTTTTGTTGTGTAAAAAGGGTTGAAAAGTCAAAATTGTGAAACAAAAAAAATAGATTTTTAGAAAAAAAACTCACTAGAACAAGTTCTTTAAATACTATTAAACCCATTAAAAATGACAAGGAAAAATGTTTAATTTTTTATGAATCACATATCATTTCTTTAATTAATAGTTCATAGTAATGACTCTATTCAAGTTTGGTTGTACAAAGTTTTACTTCATCTGTTCCATAAAGATAGATTTATTTTATTTATTTATTTATTTATCCTATAGTTCACTTTTTTATTTATTAAAAATATAGTTAATTTCATAGTTTTCTAATATACTCCTTTTTAAGATTTGGTTTGATATTCTTTATACTTTTAAAAGAATGAACTTTTACTGTGGTGCAGAAAAAATCAAGATAAGTGTTCAATAAACTCTTGTTTCAAAATTGTTATATGTTTCAAAATCAATATTTGATCGTTTGATAAATAAAATTGATTTATTGTTGTGACTATATAAAATTAATAAAATAGATATTGATTATAATAATATTCTTTTGTATTATTATCATAAGAAGTATTGTAAAATTTATTTTTATTTTTATAACATGTAATATTGTCAAATATTTTTTCAAGACAACGAATTCACTATAATTATTTTAAAATAAAAATAATAAATATATATTAACTCTCAATATTTATAAAAATTACAAAATAAAAGTATAGTCATATAGTACAAAAATTATTTAAATTTAAATTTAAATTATTTATGGAAATATTTTATAATTAGAATACTAATAAATCTACGATATAAAAGGAATTATTTTAATTAACTAGGGTTAAAATTGGTATTTAAATAAAAGATAAATGAAAAAGCTAAAAACAGAATCTGAGAAGCTACGATTTTATTACTTCTCAAAATCTACAGCTACATGCTACAGATTCTATTAGAATCATTTTTTAAAAATTTACCAAACGTTTAAAACAACTAATTGTAAAAAGTTGATCTCTAAAATCAATCTCAAATGGACCATTAATGCATCTTATTATCAACAAATATGAACTATCATTATATTAATTAAAGATGGCAATGGGTCGAGTCAAACCAGCTCGATCCAAGAGGCGAGTCAAGCTTGGCTCGTCTCCAACAAGTTTGCTCGGCTCGGCCCATAGCTTGTGGGCCTCACGGGCCGAGCCACCCATGAGCCTAGTTCAATTTTTTAATTTTTTTTAAATGCAGGATTTTCAAAAAATTAGGTTCAAAAAAATTAGGCCATTACACAAGCTTGCTCGTCGACCCGGCCCATTAGCTGGATCAACGAGTTGACACGTAATTTTTTTGTTGGGCTCGGCTCGGGAGCCGCTCGTGTAATGGCCTAATAGTCGGGTTGACGAGCTGGCTCGTAATTTTTTTGTTGGGCTTGGTTCGGTGGTCGAGCCGGCGTGTCCACGGACCGATCAGTCCATTAGCCACCCCTATATGGGGTTTATTAGAAAAAAATATAAATTAAAATTTATTGTTCCAACTGTACTAATTAATTTCTTTTTTAATTATATGTGAAAATATAAATAAGTTTGTTCAAGTTATACTTGTTCAAGTTAACTCTGTAGTAACTCTCTGAAACTTTAGCATAGATTTAAACTTCGATTCTCTTAAAAATATCTAATAATGAAAAAGAAAAGAAAAAAATGATTTTATTTTATTTTTTGGGAAGAAGAAAGATTTATGGATGGAATCAAATATGTAGTATTTACATACAAAAGTATTTTGCTATTGGAGAAAAATCAATATACTTTTAATGTCGAATCAAAATCAACGACAGAAATAAAGCATTGGATAGGAGTATTTTAATTTTAAATTGGATCAAAACAGTTTTTTTAGCTCAACTTAAATAGCTATTAGCCCAAACCACCTAGAATAGTCCATTTATCACCCACCCACCCACTAAATTGAATTGGACAAAAATACAAACATGATCCTCATCATAATCCTAATCCTAATCCTAATCCTACTTCTAGCGGGTAATTAGCACATTTCGTCTTTAATGTTTACTCTCATTATGTAAAGCGTCTCTATCGTTTGAATTTTGGCATCTGAATCCCTAAATAAACGTTTCTTTACAGAAAAAGTCTTTGTCGTCCATATCCGTTAACATTTGTCATTAAAATTATTAAAAAAGTTAATTAGTGCAAATAAATATAAACAATAATGATGATTTGCGCAAAAAATAGTAAACGACGGGGATATTTTGCACATACAAACGTTTAAAGCCAAAATTTGGGTCATCTACTTCCAACAACTATAAAATTTCACACAAACAGATAAAATCACATATATTGTAATATTATACTTAAATATAGTAAAGAAAATACATACACATACATATTACAAGAACAAGACACATCCAAACAAATTGTATACTGACAAATACATTCTAAACACTTCAATAAACCATATTACAACCAACCCGCACACAAAAACTTAACACCACGTTCTAAAATTGAACAACTTCTTCTCTTTATGCAAATTCAATAATTGTTCTTCATACGCATACCTAGATCAAAGCAATTAAGGTATTATCTCTATTGTGATACACTTTGTCCCTATCGTTTGCTAAATATACTATACAAGAAAGCGTATATAGTGGTATACATTTGTTTGGATGTGTCCAGTACTTGTAATGTCTATGAGTTTTTTTTCACTATGTTTAAGTGTAATATTACAATGTATGTAATTTTATCGGTTTGTGTGAAATTTTATAATTGCTGGAAGAAGAAGACCAAAAATTTGATTTTAAACATTTGTGTGCACAAAACATCTCTATCGTTTACTGTTTTTTGTGCAAATCATCCATATCGTTTAGATTTATTTGCACTAATTAACCATTTTGATAATTTTAATGGTAACTATTAACGGAAATAGACGTTAGGGACCTTTTCTGCGTTTATTTAAGGACTCATACCAAAATTCAAACGATAAAGACGCTTTGCACAATTTGAGAGGAAATGTGTTAATTATACAATCCTAATCCTAACTAAATGAAAAGAGGCTTAAAATTAGGCACCAATGACGTAGTTTTGATGATGTACTAATTCCTGTGTCTACAACTTCATTATCGGCCGAATATTGTGTTTCAGGTTTCTTCCCCAATTTCTTGTGCATGCATATGGCTATTGCTAGAGCTGCCAAAGAGTTTCCCGACGAGCTCATCTTCTTTAGGTTTGCCGGCGCATCGAATAAAAGATGTCGTCACTGACTTCTTCAACGTTGTATTTGTAGCCATCGCACTTTCTTTATGTACTTAGAAGTCTTTTTCCACCTGGGTTGAACGAGACCATTCAAGTCAAGCTCGAGTGCTTGACGTGGTATGATCAGTTGGAGTGATCACGGGTCTGGTGGTTTGGATACTACAGTGAAAAAGGTAATTGAAAATTCAGAGAGCAATTCAATGTTTTGGAAAAGGATAGTGGTTTAAGTGTCAAAAGTAATTTTTCTTGAATTTATGTAAATATTCTATAGTAAATTTAATATTTTACTTTGGTAAATAATTAATTATATTTTGTTATCTTGTAATTTAGATATCAATCTTAAAAGGAGTTGATAAATGTTCTAAAAATATGAGTTTAATTCGATTTAAGAAGCATACTGATTATTTTGCTATTTTTAATGATTTTCTGGCAATGACACTGCATTTTCAACTTGCACATATGTTAATGAATTCCCGTGGATATAACTTGCAATTGAGGAAATTTTCCACCTTTATTATAGTTTATTACTAGAATAAATAAGAAAAAAATTAAAATTTATATCGACACAAATGATTAACCCATTCTATTCTCACGAACATGATATCCATAATTTAAAAGGAACAACATAAGTTGATATTCTCATAAGAAAAAAATTTATTTTCTATTCTTTTAATATTAAAATGAATATGAATTTGTTATGACCTAAGAGATTGACATTAATGTAATTCATCAATGGCTTTTATCATTTGGAACATACAAAGCTATCTTCCCTGCATCTATTTTTGATGCAAAATCCAGCAAAAGAGCTCGTTCGTTATGAGAAAACGTGCTAGAATCAAAATTTTGAATAATATTTGGAAACTTTAAGCTATGAATCTTTCTACAAGAGAAAATAATTAGCATGAAATTGCTACAGTAATTTAGTACAACAAAGAATGTTCTGTATTTGCCAATATGTTAGAGAAATTGTGTGATAGTGATCATATATTTCAAATGGTTGAGAGCCTTCCATCTGATCAACAGATCCCTGTAAGTATCTATGCAATCAGCACTAATTTTCTAAACCTAATGCATCCAAAGTGGTTAAGTTTTAACACTCCTTGTATAGATGAGATGCCATAGCCCTAGCCCAAAATTTGATCCGCGCTTTCATATTGATCTCTTCCCAACCCATTTTGGAATTGGAGGGGCAGAGCTCTGTCCCCGCCACACCTAAGAAAAATACAGTGTCCTCTTTGTGTTCTTTTCTTCGTATTCTTCAAGTGGCATTTTCTCTTGCAAATGTGAAAGTGTGCTAACAACATTCTTATTTGAGTCTCATTTTGTTGTAACTTAATCATGAATCCTTAAAGCCTTGTATATCTTCAATCTTGAGATCATTGAATCTCTTGTCTGATCAATTAGGTATTATGGTTTCATCTCTGAACAGCCCTCCATGTTAATGGTTTCTATATCTAGCTTTCTTTGCAGCAGATGAATTAGTATAAAATGTCTTTGGCAAGTCAATAAACAATGGTTTTAATTTATTGTTTTCTATTTTCCAATTTAGAACGTTCTCCTTTCTCTCCGTATATGTAAGTAAACAATATCAAGGCAAAAAGGTATCAAGACAGAGAAAATATCATGATGGAGAGAAAAATTATATTTCTGTATCTATCATTCAACATCTGAATTTACACTATATATACACAAGATGTAAAACTGAAAATATAGCTAAACCAATAGGAAAATGATACCTCATCAGACTATTTAACAAACTAACTACTTGGAATATTAAATAACTAACTGAACAGAACTGAAGCTAATGGTTGCTACTGCTGCTGCTGATGACTTCTCATTCTTTACATCCCCTCCTCAAGTTGGAGCATGTAGATCAATCATGCCCAACTTGGACACAAGTTTAAAGAACTGGGTGCTGGCTAAGGCTTTTGTGAAAATATCCGCAAGTTGTTGATGAGTGGAGACATGTTGTGAAAGAATGAAATCAGCCTTGTATTGATCACGAACTAGATGGCAGTCAATTTCTAAGTGTTTTGTACGCTCGTGAAAGACAGGGTTCTTAACAATGTGCAAAGCAGCTTGATTATCACACCATAGGTTAATAGGAAACGGAATTGAAAGATGAAAGTCTTGAAGGATATAAGAACACCATTGAAGTTCACAGACAACTGATGCTAGATACTCAGCCTCTACTGATGAACGTGACACTGTAGTTTGCTTTTTGGTCGTCCAGGAGATTAATGCTGATCCAAGAAACACGCAATAACCTATGAATGATCTACGAGTGGTTAAACAGGCTGCCCAGTCGGCATCACAGTAGGCTTCAAGCTTCATTTCATTTTTCACTGGATAAAATAGTCCTTTTGAAGGACTACCCTTCAAGTATCGAAGAAGATACACTGCTGCTGACCAATGTTGTTCACAAAGAGCATTAACATATTGACTTAACTGTTGAACACAATAGGTAATATCAGGTCTTGTAAAATTGAGGTAGAGGAGTCTTCCCACTAACCGCCTGTACTTATAAGGATGAGAGAGCAATGGTCTGGCTGATTTTAAAATTTTTGTTCCTTTTGGTATTGGTGTAGAGACAGGTTTAGCACCCATCAAACCTGCATCTTTAATCAAATCCAACATGTATTTGCGTTGATTCAAGTATGTCGCTTCTGTACTTCTTGCAATTTCAATACCAAGGAAGTATTTGGCTATATCCAAATCCTTAAGGGTGAAAGTTTGATCAAGATATTGTTTAACTGCTCTTATCCCATTTTCATCATTTCCAGTCACCAAAACATCATCTACATACACTATTAAAGCAAGAAATAAAGAATCCTTTTTATGAATGAATAGACAATGATCATGTGAGGATTGATGAAAGCCAAAAAGTTTTATTTTGGAACAAAATTCTGAATTCCATTGTCGTGATGCCTGTTTAAGTCCGTATAAGGACTTCTTTAGTTTACAAACTTCCCCATTTTCAGCCTTTGAATATCCTTACGGGAGAATCAAGTAGATTTCTTCATCAATAAAACCATGTAAAAATGCATTGTTTATATCAAGTTGATGAATAGGCCAAGAATTCATAGTAGCAAAGGCAATGAACAGTCTAACAGTCACAATTTTAGCTACTGGAGAAAAGCTTTCTGAATAATCGACTCCTTCCTTTTGGTGATATCCCTTAGCCACTAACCGGGCTTTATATATTTCTATAGTTCCATTGGGATTTACTTTAACTTTGTAAACCCATTTGCATCTAATTGGTTTCTTTCCGGCAGGTAATGGCATCACTTCCCACGTCTGATTTGTTTCTAGAGCTTCCAACTCCTTTTCCATTGCTGTAACCCATTCTTGCTGTGCACTAGCTTCCTCATATGATTTTGGTTCCTGTACAGTTGACACTTGGCCTAGAAAGGTAATGTAATATGGGGAAAATGTAGGGTTAGTAATGTAAGGAAAAGTATTAGGTGTGTATACTGAAGGTTGCTTGCATGCTGCAGACTGAGAAGTGAAGCCATCAGTAGAACAATTGGTAACAAAGTCTTTGAGCTAGGTTGGTGTGGATTTCAGTCTAGTACTCTGTCTTGTAGGTGCAGGGTCAGATGGAAGAGATATAGGAGATTGTGTTATTGATGGATTAGTTTCTAATATTTCTAGAAGATCAGAAATGGGATCTGGAAGGTTATTTTGTTCTGATATTGGTGATGTATTGGATTGAGATGGGGAAATATGTTTGGATGGAGAATTAGGACCATGAAAATCTGGAAAAGAATAGGGTAATGGGATTTCATTGACTGGCTGATCAATTTTGCAGAAAGGAAAATGGTTTTCATAGAAAATTACATCTCTAGATGTATAAATCTTATGATCTATAAGGTCATACAATTTGTATGCCTTCTGCCCTGGTTCAAAGCCAATGAAGATATATTTAGAGGCTCTTGGTTCAAATTTGTCCTTGTGAGGTTTTGTGTTTGTGGCATAGCAAAGGCATCCAAAACATTTGATATGTTCATATGAAGGTAATTTTTCGTAAAGTAGTTCAAAAGGTGTTTTCCACTTTAATATTGGAGTAGGAAGTCTGTTTAGGATGTAGGTTGCCATTAAAATGGTGTATCCCCAGAATTTTTTTGGTAGGTTTGCTTGGAATAAAAGTGATCTGGCTATTTGTAACAAATGTTTGTGTTTTCTTTCTACTATTCTATTTTGTTGTGGAGAATAGACACAACTTCTTTGGTGGATGATTCTCTTACTTTCTAAGAGATTTTTAAAGTCCTTATTCAAGAATTCTGTACCGTTATCAGATCTTATTGTTCTGATTTTTCTATCAAACTGATTTTCTATCATCCTCAAAAATTTGTCAACAATGGTAATGGTTTGGGATTTGTGGGCAATGAGAAATGTAAAGGTTGCTCTAGAGTGATCATCAACAATGGTAACCATGTATTGAGCACGAGTTAATGATGGCTGTTTATAGAGACCCCACAAGTCAATGTGTAATAAATCAAAAGGTTTATCAGAACAGGATTCACTCAAGAGAAAAGGTAAACGTTGTTGCTTGGACTTAGCACAGATATCACAAGGTGAGATGTCAAAGAAATCGTGATTATTACAAGCTTTGATGTGTTTCAAAACAATAGCAGATGTGTGGCCAAGTCTTTTGTGCCACATTACACATGATGACACATCAATATTGTTCACAAAGGAATCAAAAGTACTGGAACTATTACTGGGAATAGAACTTTTATTACATTTAACTAAAACTTCAGGTAAGAAACTGGATTGATCAAGAATGTAAAGGGTGCCTATCATTCGACCAATAGCTATCACTTTCTCAGTTCTCTGGTCCTGCAACAAACAGTGAGATGCATAAAAATTACAGTTGTTGTTGTTTATTTTGGCTGGTTTACTTACAGATAGTAGGTTGTATTTGAAGCTTGGCAGGTATAGGACATTTTTTATGGTTAAAGTTGGGTGAAGCTGAATGTCTCCTGATGTTGTAACATGTTTTATCTTTGCCATCGGTGTAAAGTGGATGAGGAGGTTTTATGGATGTAGGCTTAGTTTTCTGGTATGAATTCAGGTCTTTGCACATATGGTTGGATGCGCCAGTGTCAACTATCCAGAACTTTTCATCAAATAAATCAGCTGTACTCAGTTTAAGAGTCAAGGCATGAATTTTACCTGCAAAGTCTTCCAGATTCGCAAAATTGATGTGGTTGTTTCCCATGTTCAATTTTCCTTTCATTAACTTCATCAATTCTTGTTGGATCATGTTGGATAGATTGTTTTGTACTTCATTATTCTTGCTTTCATCTTGTTCTGTATCCACATCCAAAGGAGTTTCTGTTGAATTAGCAGCTGTAATTCTATTCATATCCTGTCCCTGTCTTTGATCCTTCAATCTCTTAAAACAATCCAGATATCCATTAATTTTGAAGCAGCTCTCTCTATCATGACCAGATCTGTTGCAGTGACTACAAAACTGATTTTCCTTTTCCTTTCTCCGGTTCTCGGATCTCTTGAAATTTCCCTTCCATTTCCATTTCTAAGCGATATTCCCTCTTCTTTGTTTGTTTGTGTCATCCTTGTAAATAGAGCATTAGTTTCTTTGCCTCGAGAGTACACCTGTTGTACATGTCTTTGTTTTTCCACTTGCATCATCATCGAATAGGCTCTATTCACCGTAGGCCATGGATCCATAGATAGGATCTGATTCTTCAAATTATCATTGGACTCATTTAGCCCCATCAAAAATTGCATCAATTTGTTTGAAGCTTCTCTATCTGTCATTCTTTTAATTGCACCACAATTACATTGTTCACATATACATTGTGGTATAGGATCTAGGGCATTTAACTCATCCCAGAATTTCTTCAATTTTGAGTAATATTACATTATACTCATATTTCTTTGATGAATTGAGCTGATCTCTCGTTGAATGTGATAAATCATAGGACCATTGCTTTCACCATAATGTTCTTCAATTTCCATCCATAATTCTCTAGCAGATCCAGCATAGAGAAATGATTCTGCAATTTCTTTCACCATTGAATTTAATATCCATGAGACCACCATACAATCTACTCTTCTCCATTGAGCATATTCAGTCAAATTTTTTTCAAGTTTTCTACAATCTCCAGTAATAAAATCAAGTTTTACCTTGGCCTCTAGAGCAATCTTCATCGATTTGCTCCAGGTATGAAAATTTTGTCATGTTAATGGTGTTGTGACTAGCATCATTCTAAGTTGGTCAGATGCTTGTAAGAAAAGAGGATCTCCATTGTTGTAAGTAGAGGTCTCCTTCGAAGCACTTCTTGTTCCTTCTTCTTAAGCAACACGTACTGGTATGGATCTTGTTCCTGAAAATTCATCATGAGTCATTTCTTATCAGGATTACCTGATTAGCTAAGATATTTTGGTTTGGATCTTGCTCTGATACCATAAACAATATCAAGGCAAAAAGGATATCAAGACAGAGAAAATATCATGATGGAGAGAAAAATTATATTTTTGTATCTATCATTCAACATCTGAATTTACACTATATATACACAAGATGTAAAACTGAAAATATAGCTAAACCAATAGAAAAATGATACCTCATCAGACTATTTAACAAACTAACTACTTGGAATATTAAATAACTAACTGAACAGAACTGAAGCTAACAGTTGCTACTGCTGCTGCTGCTGATGCTGATGACTTCTCATTCTTTACAGTAAGTTTATCATTTTCCCTGTCTTTAATGTATGTATGGGTATTACGGAGTTTTTATTCTTCTTCATTTTGTACATTTTTGTGAAGAGCTTTGTGCCAGATTGTTGAGCTAATGCATTTAATGATTTTATCCATGTATTATGATGATAAACTTTACTTTGACGATATTCAATTTCACATTTGTACATATTTTATTTTTTATTTTCTTGAATTTTGTAGAATAGTGTTTATCATTTCATTTCTATCCCTTCCTATCTCAATTTGATTTCAAAATTGAAGTTCTTGCTTAATGCCAAAGAAAAGGAATATTACACTGACTTTGTTCAGGTGTTTTTTAGCACCAAGAATGGCACATGTCCTGTTAGATATTTTTTCATAATTTATTTATTTGTTTATTGTTGTAATGCAAATGGTTTGCCACTTCAAACTTGAAAAGAAATTCTAATTTTCGTGTATGTGAATATGAGTGTTTTGAAGAGTTGTGTCTATTGAAAATTAATAGTTTTCTTCAAACAGACACACATATTCATTCCAATGGACATATTTTTCTTTATATATTGAGATTGTTGCCCATTTGCAGATACAACATAGATTTTTATTCTACTTATTCTTTCGTTTTCTTGGCATCATCAGTTCTCTTGGATTGATCAAACTGTCACAACTTGAATCAAACACCTTCATTGAATCCTGAAAGAGATTTTCATTAAAACCTCATTGTGACTTCGTTTGATAGGGGAGAAACATCTCTTAAAAGATAGCGTTTTTGTGCCTTGGAGTTTATTCAAATTATCAGATTCCTTATAAGAGATGTCTTGGTTTAAAGATCTGGTGTTGAATGAATCTTTGGCACATTCGATTCAAGTCATGAATCAGGACTTGATTCGTCTTGATCGTTTTGATGGACAAAACTTCACTCGCTGGAAGGAGAAAGTTTTGTTTATCTTGACAGCAATAAAATTGTCTTATATCCTGAGTGATGATCTTACACCAATTCCTGAAGATGGAATAGATGATTCACAAGAATGCAAAAAAGAATTGTAGGAGCAAAGGCATAAACGTATGGATGATGATTTCTTGTGTCGAGGTCATATTCTGAACGCATTATCAGATACTGTATACAGCACACACAAAACTATTGAAATGGCTAAGGAATTGTGGTTGGCACTAGACAACAAGTATCGAATCGAAGAAGCAAGCAACCAGAAATTCTTAATCGGTAATTATTTCGATTTCAAAATGACTAATGGTAAGTCTGTTATCTCTCAAGTGCATGAATTGCAACTTATTGTTAGCAATCTTAAAAATGCTGAAATTATTTTGCCTAAACCATTTCAAGTTGGAGCCAATATTGCTAAATTGCCCAATTCTTGGAACGGCTATAAAAAGAAACTTAAACATGAAGAGAACAAGCACCCCCTAGAATTCTTCATGCATCATCTACGTATTGAGGATTCTTTCGAAAATGAGAGAATAATGATCAAGAGGTAAGAAAAGCAAACATGGTTCAAGGAAACCAGAAGGGTGGCAAAAAAGGGTGGCAAAAAGTGGAAGAACTCAAAATCTAAGGGAGATCATGTAGAATCTTCTAAAAAAAGGTTCAAAGGTAAATGCTACTATTGCAAGAAATCTGGTCACACCGCTCGAGAATGCCAACATCGAATAAATAACGAGAATGCAAAGAAGGATCAAGTCAATGTGACTATTGGAAACAATGATCCAAACTTTGTTGCCGTGGTGGAAGAGGCTAACTAAATCGGAGTTGAAGAATGATGGTGGCTAGATACATGGGCTATCATGTAAGTAATGACACATCTCAATTCAAGACTTACAAAGAATGCACTGATGGCAGAGAGATCAAAATGGGTAATAATGTTCGTGCTAAAGTTGTTGGAACAGTGGAATTGAAATTCACTTCAAGAAAGAATATAACTTTGGCTGAAGTTTTCCATGTACCCGAAATGACCAAGAATATGATTTTTGGAGATCGTCTTAACAAAGTAGGGTTTAAGCTTGTAATTGAGTGTGATAGTCTTATTGTGTCCAAGAACAATGTGTTCGTTAGGAAATGTTACTCTTGTAATGGCGTGTTCAAGATGAATTTAATAAAGGTTAACTTTGCTTATACTGTTGATTCTTTACTTTTATGGCATGCTAGATTAGAGCACACAAATTACAAGTCTATTAGGAACATGCATAACTTAGGAATTATTTCTAAATGTAAAGTTGATGATGTTAAACAGTGTGACATATGTGTTCAAGGAAAGATAACTTGTAAACCACATAAATATGTGATACGTACAACTAAATTACTTGGTCTTATATATTCTGAAGTATCTGATTTATATAGTAAAATTTCACGTGGAGGGAATAAGTATTTTGTGACCTTTATAGACTATTCTCGAAATATGCTTATGTATATTTACTAAAAAGTAAAGATGAAGTCTTAAACAAATTTCTGATCTATAAAGTAGAAGTTGAAAATCAATTGAAACGAAAAATTAAAACCTTACGTTCCGATAGAGGAGGAAAATATCAAGTAACAGAATTATCAAAATTTTGTGAATCTAATGGTATAATTCATGAGTTTACACCACCATACTCACTAGATCAAATGGTGTAGCAAAAAAAAAATCAGGACTTTAATAAAGATGGTGAACTGTATGCTTATTAGTTCTGGTTTATCTGATCATTGATGGGGTGAGGCACTCTTAAGTGCATGTTATATCTTAAATAGGGTTCCTATGAAAAGGATTAACAACACCACATATGAATGGTGGTTTAACCGAAAACATAATCTTAGTCGTCTCAAGGTGTGGAGATTTCTCGCATATGTGAGAAAACCAAATCCAGAGATTAGTAAATTGGGAAATAAAACTTATAAATGTGTATTGATATGTTATGCAAGGAACAATATTGCTTATATGGTTCTAAAACTAGAATCATATGATATTATCGAATCAATTGATGTTGAATTTTTTGAACATGTGTATAAGTTTTACCCAACGCAAACTAGAAATAATATTACTCCTAGCTCTTCCAAGAGAGTTTATGAAGAATCTTTTGATGATACATCAATTGAACCACATTCGAACATAGAACTTACAAGGAGTAAGAGACAAAGGAAAGAAAAATCATTCGGTCCTGAGTTTGTGACATACTTGCTAGAAGATTATGTAAATAATATTACACACTCTGAGTTAACTCTTAATGATGGTAGTGATCCTGTCACATATTCAGAGGCTATCTTTTCTCGCAATACTATTTTATGGAATAAAGCAATTAATGATGAAATGAGATTCATTATGTCAAACTAGACATGTAAATTGGTTGATTTACCTTATGGTTTTAAATCAATAGGTTGTAAATGGATTTTCAAGAAGAAATTAAATGTAGATGGTTCTATAAATAAATATAAAGCTCGTTTAGTAGCTAAAGGGTTCAAATAACGTCACGGGATAGACTATTTTGATATTTATGTTCATGTAGCTAGGATATCATCTATCCTGGTGTTATTATCTCTTGTTTCTATTCACAATCTACTTGTTCATCAAATAGATATAAAAACGGCTTTCCTAAATGGTGATTTAGAGGAAAAAGTGTATATGGAGCAATCAAAGGATTTTGTTTTACCTGGACAAGAGAAGAAGGTTTGCAAACTAGTCAAGTCTCTTTATGGTCTAAAACAAGCCCCTATGCAAGGGCATGAAAATTTTAATAAAGTAATGTTATCTAACAGTTACAAGGTTAATGAAGCTGATAAGTGTATCTATTCTACATACATAAATGGTACATGCATTCTAATTTGCTTTTATGTAGATAACATGCTTATTTTTTGTCCTAACTTAGAATATATAAAAGAGACTAAGCAATTACTAGAATCTAATTTTGATATGAAAAATTTGGGCGAAGCAAATGTGATCTTAGGAATTAAAATAATGAGAAAAGATGGATTTATATCACTAAGTCAATATGATTATATTGAGACGATCCTTAAAAGATATGGTCATATGGATCATAAATCTGCTTCTATTCCCATAGATCCTAGTATCAAATTAATGAAAAATACTGGTACATGCTATGACCAACTACTACATGCTATTGTGATTGGAAGTCTTATGTATGCTATGCATTGCACAAGACCAGATATTGCGTATGTAGTTGTTATATTATGTCAGTTCACTAGTAATCCAGGTAAAGAACATTGGAATGTGGTTTCAAGAGTTCTAAGATACTTGAAAGGAACTATTGATTATGTATTACATTTTCAAGGATATCCTGCTGTACTTAAAGGGTACAGTGATGCTAATTGGAATAATATAGAGTCGAATTCTCAATCCACTTCAGGCCAGATTTTTTACTTTAGGAGGTGTAACCGTGTCTTGGTGTTCTAAGAAACAAACTTGCATATCAGATTCGACCATATTGGCAGAGTTTATTGCTTTGGCTGATGCATGTAAAGAAGCTGAGTGGCTGAGAAATTTGTTAATAGACATCCCTTTATGGAAGAAACCATCTCCGACTGTGATGATTTACTGTGATAATAAGGCTACCTTGTATAAGATGGCAAACAAGACTTACAATGGTAAGCAACAACATCTTAAGTCATAGACATCAGTTTCTTCGAGGATTACTTAAGCAATGAGTAATCACCGCTGACTATATAGAGTCGAAGAACAACCTAGCATATCATTTGACGAAATGACTGGATAGAGAGATGATTGCAAAAACTTCGAAAGGAATGGAATTCAGGTCTACGTAACTTCAATTAGCTCTAATGGAAACCTTACTTATGTTTTGAAATATAAACAAAGCTCAAAGGGTTTTAACAAGTTAAAGTTTAACTTAGACAAGACACTAGAGTATTAGTTAAATCTCATTCATAAAATCTCTAGTGTGTGAATTCTGAATGTTAGAGGCTGGATTTAATTCCTCAATAAGTTCTATTGAGAAAGAAAGAGAATTGAAGAATCACTTTATGAGAACTTACCTATATGAGTAAGAAAGTCAGGCCACTTTCTATGAGATTTAGATTGTCTCTAAAGCACTCATGAAATCGGGATATAACGCATGGCCATTAACGTATTGGAACAAAAGAAACACTCTTTTATTGTAAATAGTATGTGTAATGACGCATGGTTCAAGATTCGTTCACCATAGCACCTTGACAAAACTTTGAGTTATTTAAAAGTTCAAAGTCAAAAGCTACTTTCATTTATGTACAATTTTCCTGCGATGATGCTTTTGTGTGTGTTGCATGAACTATGGTGGCTTGATCTCGGTAAGGGTACGTAGGCAATCACTTAGGTGATGCAGTCATTCTAATTTTTTTTATCATATTCTTTTATCAAAACAAATTTTGGAAAAAAATAGGGGAGATATGTTAGATATTTTTTAATAATTTATTTATTTGTTTATTGTTGTAATTCAAATGGTTTGCCGCTTCGAACCCGAAAGGGAATTCTGATTTCCGTGTATGTAAATAGGAGTGTTTGAAGAGTTGTGTCTATTGAAAATTACCAGTTTTCTTCCAACAAACACACTTATTCATTCCAATGAACACATTTTTCATTATATATTGAGATTGTTGTCCATTTGCAAATACAACATAGATTTGTATTCTACTTCTTCTTTCGTTTCCTTGGCATCGTCAGTTCTCTCATATAGTGTTCTCTTGGTTTGATATAACTGTCACAACTTGAATCAAACACCTCCATCGCATCTTGAAAGAGATTTTCATTAAAACCACATTGTGACTTAATTGGATATGGGAGAAACATCTCTTAAAAAATAGTATTTTTGTATTTTGGAGTTTATTTAGATTATCAGATTCTCTATAATTTTCTAACATGTCCAACCACAATTTCAAATTTTCTTGGCATATTATGATCAGTGTAACATGGGGTGTCACTTTCAATGGGAGAAAGGAAAACAACGAAAAATAGGAAAAAGAAATTATCCTCCAAGGAGGGAAGACATCATTTTTATAGCTCTTGAGGTCATAATTTGGAATATCTATAGCTTTAAAATGCTTCGGTTTTCCCATAATATGCAACAAATGCTCTGTGTTAAATACATCTTCACTCGAAACAAAAATAGACACAAAATGATGAAAAATTCTACTACAAAATTGAAGATGATAAATCTAATATTGAGTAACATTACCTGCTAAAAGAAAATAAGAAATTTCTAAATAAACATTATTTTGTTTTTTATTACTATACTAGTGTTGCACTCGTGCGATGCACATGAGGTGTAATCACAAAAATAATTTCTATAGTTATCTATGAAAGTTAATTAATTATAATAAAATAATCTTGAAAATGAAATATCTTAAATCTTAATTAGTATTGAAAAATTCATGTATTTTTTTGTACCAAAATAAAGATAAGATTAATTAATTAAATTAATTAAATATTTTAAATATAGATAATTAAATTAAAACGCATTGGATAATTAATTTTGTAATGATAACAAAACTAAATTAGTTTTTGTAATGATAACTAAATTAGAAGGTAGATGGAATGACTCCAATTGAAAAACTACAAAATCAAACGACTATTAAACGCAGTATTAAGAATGAACATTTAATACTATTAAAAAAATTCATTTATGGAAACTGAAAAAAAAATAGAAATTCTACATATAAAAGTATCTAAGCGGGAAAATAAAATTTTGGCATGCAATCGAAAAATTCATGCATTTTTTTAAAAATTTTAATTACTATTACTTCTACATTCGAAAAAATAATTTCTCTTTCATCTATCTTCTCCGTAAATAAACTTTCTAGAAATCTGCTGAACAGAATTTGTCAATTAGAAAGATGACTCTGAAAATTTTTATTTTTACTTTGTAAAAAATTCAAATTAAGTATTCTATATAATTTTCAACCCATTATTAATTCAATAAAATTATTATTTATTCATTTCAAGTTGACCAAACACTAAATTTTAATTAGTATTAAACCCATACATACGTTGACCAAAACAAAGATAATTAATTAATTAAATTAAATTAATTAGATATTTAAAATATAGATAATTAAATTTAAAACGTATTGAAAAATTAATTTTTACAATGATAACAAAACTTTGAAAATATAAATTTTGACTTTTTTTTTTCACTTTGCATTGATGTCTTCTATAATAATCTTAAAAATGCAATATTTTAAATGCGATCTCTTAAATCGTGTCATAATAGTGTTTTAGTTGAGTACAACTTTTCTAATATTCCTATAACCATTCAATCTATTCGAAACATGTTTGGCTATTTTCTTATGTATGTTACTTTTTGTTATTTTTTTTTTTTGAAAAGTTATAAAGTAAGGATTAATAAAATTAAATAACACATTTAAACTATGACAAAAGTTTAAATGTAATAGTTTAAATGTGATTTCTTAAATTTTAATTAGCATTGAAAAACTCATGCATATTTTGACCAAAATGAAGATAAGATTAATTAATTATTAAGTAATTAAATTAAATTATTTAAGTATTTAAAATATGAAAAATTAAATTAAAATACATTGAAAAATTAATTTTTGCAATAATAACAAAACTTTAAAAATATCGACTTGGACTTATTTTTCTTTCAATGTGCATTGATTGTTTTCATAATAATATTAAAAATAATCTTGAAAATGCGATATCTTAAATCTTAATTAGTATTGAAAAAGTAATGCATTTTTTTGTACTAAAACAAAGATAAGATTAATTAATTAAATATTTTAAATATAGATAATTAAATTAAAACACATTGGATAATTATTTTTGTAATGATAACAAAATTAAATTAGTTTTTGTAATGATAACTAAATTAGAAGGTAGATGGAGATACTCTAATTGAAAAACTACAAAATGAGACGGCTATTAAATACAGTATTAAGAATGAACATTTAATGCTATTAAAAAAATTTATTTATGAAAACTCTGAAAAAAATAGAAATTATAAATAGAAAAGTATATAGGAGGGAAAATAAATTTTTGACGACTACAAAATCAGACGACTATTAAACGCAGTATTAAGAATGAAAATTTAATACTATTAAAAAAATTCATTTATGGAAACTTAAAAAAAAATAGAAATTCTAAATATAAAAGTATTTATGCGGGAAAATAAAATTTTGACGGCACATCTGAAAAATTCATGCATTTTTTTTAAAATTTTAATTACTATTACTTCTACATTCGAAAAAATAATTTCTCTTTCATCTATCTTCTCCGTAAATAAACTTTCTAGAAATCTATTGACTACACTACTAATACAACTTTATTTATTCTATTTTCTTATTACACAAAATTATATATTTTTACCCAATATTTATATTCAATTTCTTTTTCTACAAAGCTTCCTCCCATAAAAGTAAAAGACCATCCACAACAAAAACCAATGAAACACATTCATTCTTGAACTTTTATTAAATTGCAAAATAATAAAAAACTAAAAATTCCAAATTAAAATGAATAAGAATAATAACTAACATCAAAAGTCATTTGACTAATTTATTTATTTATTTATTAGTCATTGAACATAATTTGTCAATTAGAAAGATGACTCTGAAATTTTTTATTTTTACTATGTTAAAAATTCGAATTAAGTATTCTATATAATTTTCAACCCATTATTAATTCAATAAAATTATTATTTATTCATTTCAAGTTGACCAAACACTAAATTTTAATTAGTATTAAACTCATGCATACGTTGACCAAAACGAAGATAATTAATTAATTAAATTAAATTAATTAGATATTTAAAATATAGATAATTAAATTTAAAACGTATTGAAAAATTAATTTTTACAATGATAACAAAACTTTGAAAATATGAATTTTGACTTATTTTTCTTTCACTTTGCATTGATGTCTTCTATAATAATCTTGAAAATGCAATATTTTAAATGTGATCTCTTAAATCGTGTCATAATAGTGTTTTAGTTGAGTACAACTTTTCTAATAGTCCTATAACCATTTAATATATTCGAAACATGTTTGACTATTTTCTTATGTATGTTACCTTCTTTTTTTTTTTTTTTGAAAAGTTATAAATTAAGAATTAATGAAAATTGAATAACACATTTAAACTATGAAAAAAGTTTAAATGTAATAGTTTAAATGTGACTTCTTAAATTTTAATTAGCATTGAAAAACTCATGTATATTTTGACCAAAATGAAGATAAGATTAATTAATTATTAAGTAATTAAATTAAATTATTTCAGTATTTAAAATATGGATAATTAAATTAAAATGCATTGAAAAATTAATTTTTGCAATAATAACAAAACTTTAAAAATATCGACTTGAACTTATATTTCTTTCAATGTGCATTGATTGTTTTCATAATAATCTTAAAAATAATCTTGAAAATGCGATATCTCAAATCTTAATTAGTATTGAAAAATTCATACATTTTTTTTGTATTAAAACAAAGATAAGATTAATTAATTAAATATTTTAAATATAGATAATTAAATTAAAACGCATTGGATAATTATTTTTGTAACGATAGCAAAATTAAATTAATTTTTGTAATGATAACTAAATTAGAAGGTAGATGGAAAGACTCTAATTGAAAAACTACAAAAATGTATTTACTATTAAATACTATATTAAGAATGAACATTTAATGCTATTAAAAAAATCCATTTATGGAAACTCTAAAAAAAATAGAAATTGTAAATAGAAAAGTATTTATGTGGGAAAATAAATTTTTGACGACTCTTCTATTTATATATATATATATATATATATATATATATATATATATATATAAATTAAGGCCGAAGTCATCAAGAAGATCAAAGTTGTATGCCCAATTTAACATGTTGCTACAATTCGTGCCAAAATTCATCACTCTAGGTTAAATCAAATATTATTATATGTTTTAATACAAAGTTGGGTACAGATTTCTATGTTGTCAAGCATGAAGAGATTTATTTCATATCTAATTATACTTATGATTATTAGTATTCATATTTTAACTGTTTCGATTGATGTAGATGAACATGATGATGCAAACAAAATCACAAATATTAGGGAAATTAGCGCAAATGGTCCCTAACGTATCATGTTAGTGCGAAAATGGTCCATAACCTTTCATTTTTGGCGCAATGGTCCCTAACCTATCCATTTAGGTGCGGAAATGGTCCTTGTGGACGGATTAGTTAAAAGTCTCATAAGAAACCTTTCATTTTGGTGCGTAAAATGGTCACTATCAATGTTTTTGTCTTTATTAGTGGGGTAAAATTGTCAAGTTACATCTTTATTTCAATTGGCGCAAATGGTCCCTAACCTTTTATCTTTTACAGGCGCAAATGGTCCCTAACATATAATTATATTTTGGTGCAAGACAATTAATTCTTATTTGATGAAAAAGACAAAAATATATTTACTTTTAATAAAAAAATTTGCAATTGGATTCCTAACCTTTTAAAAAGTAAAATGAGTCCGATACTTTAATTTTTTTATTAAAAAAAATTAAAAGAAAAACTAACAAATTGACAATATACTAAATTATTTTGTATATTTTATGAACTATTATAAAATAAATAAAATTGAAATCATAATTATTAACGAGTATGCTAATTAAAATTATTTTATTGTTATTAAGTAATCATATTATTTAAAATCAAACTTTAATTTTATCATCACAAAATAAAAAGAAAAATAAATTTGTCACAAATAAATTTTTTAATTATGCTCAACCCAACTCGATTTTATACGATCTCATATTTACTGGGTCAATCCAACCCACTTTTGAGCTACAAAGAAACTGGACCATTCTTATTTTAAAATTTAATTTATTTTTGAATTTAAAAAAATAAAAGGTTTCACCCCACCCCACCCCACCCCACCCCACCCCACCCCACCCCACCCAACAAAACGGGGCCAGGAGGAGGATTTCTCCCCTCCCGGTCGTGCTTTCTCCCATCTTCCGGTCGCGAAACCAGGAGATTTTCTCCCCGGTTTTGCGACAAACCTGAGGGGATCCCCCCGGTTTGGTCATGAAACCGAGGATTGGGGGATCATCAGCGGTGTCATCAATTATCTTGTCCTTTCCTTTGTCTGATTCTTTGTTGCTGTTTGAGATTTTGTCTTCTTTATCTTGAATGCACCATCTGCAATGGTGGTCCTTTCCTAAACTCTGCCTGAGATGTCTGCAAAGCTCACCGGAATAACTGTCTGGATCAAATCTTACCTGATGAAATCCTGACTTTAAATCAAAAGAAGAGAAGATGTTTTTACCTTTTACTAATTGTAAAAGACTTTTGCATGTTAGGTAAAATATACCCATCGGCTTTGTATATTTGTTCAACGTTGAATAGTCAATAACCATTCTTGCTTTACCTCTTCTTTTTTCTGCTTCTTTTCTTACCATGAATGCTGGTGAGGAAAAGGGTGATTTGCTTGGTTCAATTACTTTTAATTCAAGTAATTCTTTGATTTGAACTGTAAATTCATCTCTATCTTTAGGACTATAAGCCATAGCTTTTGACCTAATGATTTTATCTTTGAATTCATCAAGTAATTCAATTTTTGCAGTAAGAATTCCTTTATTGATTTTGGGATCTAAAGGATTCTCAGAACAACATTGGTTAAAGCCCGGATTATAGGTGCTACTGCACCACAAAACTGTTACTACGGTACACTTGACAAAAAATTTGGCCAATTCATCTTCGTTGCAGGAGCTGAGCCAAACTTTGTTAAAACAGCATTTTACTGTGGGCTAGTCAAATTGATTGTCCCAGGAAAGACTTGGAAGAAATTAAATTAATTGATGACAGACTCTTCCAGTCATTGAAAGATTTTGTTAAATATGTTATTAAAGATCAAGATCTTCATCTTCTTCTAAAAATCAACCGCACTATTCCATTTTGGGATAAAAACAACAATCTTTTAAAAGGATATCATCATATACAGATTAAGTCTGTAAAAAATCCCTATCTGGATAATCCTATTGAAGGAAAACCAGTAGATGTTGATACAGAAATTCTCAACGATTGGAGAGGATTATCCTACCAAAGGATTTTAACTAGTCTGAGAGCCTTTTGTAAAACCTGTAAGACATGTTTTTCATGATCATATTCATTATCTGAAAAAACAAGAATATCATCAATATAAACACAACAGAATTCATTATGTTTTTTGAATGTATTATCCATATGTCTTTGAAAAATACCTGGTGCCTGTTTTAGGCCAAAGGGTACTACCGTCCATTGAAAATGTCCTTGAGGACAACTAAATGCTGTCAAAGGTTTTGTAGAATCATCAAATCTTACCTGATGAAATCCTGACTTTAAATCAAAAGAAGAGAAGATGTTTTTACCTTTTACTAATTATAAAAGACTTTGCATGTTAGGTAAAATATACCCATCTGGCTTTGTATATTTGTTCAACGTTGAATAGTCAATAACCATTCTTGCTTTACCTCTTCTTTTTTCTGCTTCTTTTCTTACCATGAATGCTGGTGAGGAAAATGGTGATTTGCTTGGTTCAATTACTTTTAATTCAAGTAATTCTTTGATTTGAACTGTAAATTCATCTCTATCTTTAGGACTATAAGCCATAGCTTTTGACCTAATGATTTTATCTTTGAATTCATCAAGTAATTCAATTTTTGCAGTAAGAATTCCTTTATTGATTTTGGAATCTAAAGGATTCTCAGAACAACATTGGTTAAATAACTCAATGATTTTTTCTCTGTTTGTATTTATTTTCAGTTTTTCAACTTCTTCAGTTGTTATGAGGATATGCGAAGATTTTGAAATTGCCTTTTTCATGGCCAGAATTTCTTTTTCATTAATGTGGTAATTCTTTTCAGAATTACTGAAGGTTCTTGAAGAATAACTGCATAGTTTTTCTTCAAAGGTTTCATTGTCTTTTGCTTTAAGGACTGCTCCCCAGAACTCTTGGGATGCATCAGTTTCAATTATCATTTTATCATTCTTATTAGGATGATACAAGGATGGAAGGTTTTTTATTTTATTTTTGATTTTTTGCACATACTGGCTATCTTCATTAGTCCAGTTCCATCTGTAATCTTTCTTTAGTTTTTTCTGCAAAGGACTTCTCATTTTTGCAAGATCCTTAATGAAAGATTCTGCATAATTTAAACATCCTAAAAATCTCATTAACTGTTTTTGGTCTTGTATTTCATTTGGAAATTCATTGATATGAATTAAAATGTGAGGTTTTAATTGTTTAAAACGAAAGGTTATTTCTAACCCTAAGTATCCAATTTTTTCTTTAAACAGTTCTGCTTTTTTGAAAGATGGCTTGTAAAAATTAACTTTCCACAAGCTAGGTTTCCATTCAAGGATCCCAAACATCCTTCTTTAGGATTTTTAATCCTTTCATCAATCAAGCCCATTGAAATAGGTTGATCAATTTTATCTGACAAGGTGCTACGGAGTTGGATCCTAATAGCTCATATTGTTACCCAATAAAGGTTTTTATTGTTGTCTAAGTCAATTTTTTGCTTAGCTTTATTAATGTCTTGTTTTGTAAGAAGGGAGATTCCTATCTTACCATAAGTATGTTGGATGTGTATGTCAAATTCCTTTTGGAAAATTTCATAATAGACCTGTCTGTTTTTATTCATAAATTTCTTTTTCATTAATGTGGTAATTCTTTTCAGAATTACTGAAGGTTCCTGAAGAATAACTGCATAGTTTTTCTTCAAAGGTTTCATTGTCTTTTGCTTTAAGGACTGCTCCCCAGAACTCTTGGGATGCATCAGTTTCAATTATCATTTTATCATTCTTATTAGGATGATACAAGGATGGAAGGTTTTTATTTTATTTTTGATTTTTTGCACATCTTGGCTATCTTCATTAGTCCGGTTCCATCCGTAATCTTTCTTTAGTTTTTTACGCAAAGGACTTCTCATTTTGCAAGATCCTTAATGAAAGATTCTCGCATAATTTAAACATCCTAAAAATCTCATTAAGCTGTTTTTGGTCTTGTATTTCATTTGGAAATTCATTGATATGAATTAAAATGTGAGGTTTTAATTGTTTAAAAGCGAAAGGTTATTTCTAACCCTAAGTATCCAATTTTTTTCTTTAAGCATTACGCTTTTTTGAAAGATGGCTTGTAAAAATTAACTTTCCACAAGCTAGGTTTCCATTCAAGGATCCCAAACATCCTTCTTTAGGATTTTAATCCTTTCATCAATCAAGCCCATTGAAATAGGTTGATCAATTTTATCTCGACAAGGTGCTACGGAGTTGGATCCTAATAGCTCATATTGTTACCCAATAAAGGTTTTTATTGTTGTCTAAGTCAATTTTTTGCTTAGCTTTATTAATGTCTTGTTTTGTAAGAAGGAGATTCCTATCTTACCATAAGTATGTTGGATGTGTATGGCAAATTCCTTTTGGAAAATTTCATAATAGACACCGTCTGCTTTTATTCATAAATTTCTTTTTCATTAATGTGGTAATTCTTTTTTAATTATCGAAGGTTCTGAAGAATAACTGCATAGTTTTTCTTCAAAGGTTTCATTGTCTTTTGCTTTAAGGACTGCTCCCCAGAACTCTTGGGATGCATCAGTTTCAATTATCATTTTATCATTCTTATTAGGATGATACAAGGATGGAAGGTTTTTTATTTTATTTTTGATTTTTTGCACATACTGGCTATCTTCATTAGTCCAGTTCCATCTGTAATCTTTCTTTAGTTTTTTCTGCAAAGGACTTCTCATTTTTGCAAGATCCTTAATGAAAGATTCTGCATAATTTAAACATCCTAAAAATCTCATTAACTGTTTTTGGTCTTGTATTTCATTTGGAAATTCATTGATATGAATTAAAATGTGAGGTTTTAATTGTTTAAAACGAAAGGTTATTTCTAACCCTAAGTATCCAATTTTTTCTTTAAGCAGATTCGCTTTTTGAAAGATGGCTTGTAAAATTAACTTTCCACAAGCTAGGTTTCCATTCAAGGATCCCAAACATCCTTCTTTAGGATTTTTAATCCTTTCATCAATCAAGCCCATTGAAATAGGTTGATCAATTTTATCTGACAAGGTGCTACGGAGTTGGATCCTAATAGCTCATATTGTTACCCAATAAAGGTTTTTATTGTTGTCTAAGTCAATTTTTTGCTTAGCTTTATTAATGTCTTGTTTTGTAAGAAGGGAGATTCCTATCTTACCATAAGTATGTTGGATGTGTATGGCAAATTCCTTTTGGAAAATTCCATAATAGACCTGTCTGTTTTTATTCATAAATTTCTTTTTCATTAATGTGGTAATTCTTTTTTGAATTATCGAAGGTTCTGAAGAATAAGCGCATAGTTTTTCTTCAAAGGTTTCATTGTCTTTTGCTTTAAGGGCTGCGCCTCCCCGAACTCTTGGGATGCATCGGTTTCAATTATCATTTTATCATTCTTATTAGGATGATACAAGGATGGAAGGTTTTTATTTTATTTTTGATTTTTGCACATCTTGGCTATCTTCATTAGTCCGGTTCCATCGTAATCTTTCTTTAGTTTTTTACGCAAAGGACTTCTCATTTTGCAAGATCCTTAATGAAAGATTACGCATAATTTAAACATCCTAAAAATCTCATTAAGCTGTTTTTTGGTCTTGTATTTCATTTGGAAATTCATTGATATGAATTAAAATGTGAGGTTTTAATTGTTTAAAACGAAAGGTTATTTCTAACCCAAAGTATCCAATTTTTTCTTTAAACAGTTCTGCTTTTTTGAAAGATGGCTTGTAAAAATTAACTTTCCACAAGCTAGGTTTCCATTCAAAGATCCCAAACATCCTTCTTTAGGATTTTTAATCCTTTCATCAATCAAGCCCATTGAAATAGGTTGATCAATTTTATCGACAAGGTGCTACTTGAGTTGGATCCTAATAGCTCATATTGTTACCCAATAAAGGTTTTTATTGTTGTCTAAGTCAATTTTTTGCTTAGCTTTATTAATGTCTTGTTTTGTAAGAAGGGAGATTCCTATCTTACCATAAGTATGTTGGATGTGTATGGCAAATTCCTTTTGGAAAATTCCATAATAGACCTGTCTGTTTTTATTCATAAATTTCTTTTTCATTAATGTGGTAATTCTTTTCAGAATTACTGAAGGTTCCTGAAGAATAACTGCATAGTTTTTCTTCAAAGGTTTCATTGTCTTTTGCTTTAAGGACTGCTCCCCAGAACTCTTGGGATGCATCAGTTTCAATTATCATTTTATCATTCTTATTAGGATGATACAAGGATGGAAGGTTTTTTATTTTATTTTTGATTTTTTGCACATACTGGCTATCTTCATTAGTCCAGTTCCATCTGTAATCTTTCTTTAGTTTTTTCTGCAAAGGACTTCTCATTTTTGCAAGATCCTTAATGAAAGATTCTGCATAATTTAAACATCCTAAAAATCTCATTAACTGTTTTTGGTCTTGTATTTCATTTGGAAATTCATTGATATGAATTAAAATGTGAGGTTTTAATTGTTTAAAACCAAAGGCTATTTCTAACCCTAAGTATCCAATTTTTTCTTTATGCATTACGCTTTTTGAAAGACAGAACAATTCCATTTTCTTTGATTGTTTGTAAAACACAGTAAGACATGTTTTTCATGATCATATTCATTATCACGAAAAAACAAGAATATCATCAATATAAACACAATGTAATTCATTATGTTTTTGAATGTATTATCCATATGTCTTTGAAAAATACACGGTGCTGTTTTAGGCCAAAGGGTACTACTTGAATCCATTGAAAATATCCTTGAGGACAACTAAATCTTTGTCAAAGGTTTTGTAGAATCATCAAATCTTACTTGATGAAATCGACTTTAAATCAAAAGAAGAGAAGATGTTACCATGTTCTCTCATGATAGTATAAGCGTTCGTAATGAAATTTATAATTGTAAGAAATAACGGTCTAAATTTAGTATGTATCTGTTACACATTCTACAGTGTATCATGTTTGTAAACTAGGCTCTGATACCAGTTTTTAAGCGGGTTCTTTGATGTCCAAAGAAAACATAAAAACAATCTGCAAATTTGAAGAAGTCTTTTATGATACATTCAATGTTCCAGACATTTATTCCGGTGAGCTTTGCAGACATCTCAGGCAGAGTTTAGGAAAGGACCACCATTGCAGATGGTGCATTCAAGATAAAGAAGACAAAATCTCAAACAGCAACAAAGAATCAGACAAAGGAAAGGACAAGATAATTGATGACACTGTTGATGACCAGCTGTCAAAAATCGGATCCTACCACAGTGAAGAGGAAGTGGCAGACAGTGCTTTTTCTGATTGATAGACATCACTTTATTAAAGTAAAGTTCTTTACTTTATTAAACGCGTGAATAAACAGTAAAGATTCTTTGAAGACAAATGGCAGACAAAGTGGAAGACAACTTTTGGAAAAGCAAAAAAGAAATTGATTCAACCAAAAAGGAATCTTTTGAGACCACTATAAATTGTAATCAGATTGTAAGAGATAGGCAGGTGTTGTTTTGCATCCATCTCTGTTTTCTCTCAAAAATTTTGTAATCATACAAACATGAGTCGATGCTAAAAACCTCAAAGACAGTAGATCCATTGGATCAACAAACCTTGTATCTAAATAAGTTGTAATCTTCAACCTTCTGGAATAAAAGAAAATTTCTTTCTAAATTCCTTTACTTCCTCAAATTTCAAACAAATATATATATCTTCTTTGGATTAGCTCGGTCGGTGATCCTTGGAGTACCACTTTTGAGGCAGGTGGCCGTTTGCAGGGGAAACACAGATCCAAGCCATTGTAGAAAGAAAGCAGTACATTTTACAGTAATGTATTGGGGGTTCCTCTTTTCTTTTCTGTCCAAATAAAATGTATTGCTTTCTTTACGCAATGGCTTGGATCCGTGTTTCCCGCAAACGCCACCGCCTCAAAAAGTGGTACTCGTTGATCACCGACTGAGCTAATCCAAAGAAAGATATATATATATATATATTTGTTTGAAATTTGAGGAAGTAAAGGAATTTAGAAAGAAAATTTCTTTTATTCCAGAAGGTTGAAGATTACAACTTATTTAGATACAAGGTTTGTTGATCCAATGGATCTATTGTCTTTGAGGTTTTTAGCCTCGACTCATGTTTGTATGATTACAAAATTTTTGAGAGAAAACAGAGATGAATGCAAAACAACACCGCCTATCTCTTACAACGATTACAATTTATAGTGGTCTCAAAAGATTCCTTTTTGGTTGAATCAATTTTTTTTGCTTCCAAAAGTTGTCTTCCACTTTGTCTCGCCATTTGTCTTCAAAGAATCTTTACTGTTTATTCACGCGTTTAATAAAGTAAAGAACTTTACTTTAATAAAGTGATGTCTGTCAATCAGAAAAAGCACGCGCTCGCCACTTCCTCTTCGCCGTGGTACGATCCGATTTTTGCGGCGGTGGTCATCAACGATGTCATCAATTATCTTGTCCTTCCTTTATCTCGATTCTTTGTTGTTGTTTGAGATTTTGTCTTCTTTATCTTGAATGCACCATCCGCAATGGTGGTCCTTTCCTAAACTCTGCCTGAGATGTCTGCAAAGCTCACCGGAATAACTGTCTGGAACATTGAATGTATCATAAAAGACTTCTTCAAATTTGCAGATTGTTTTTATGTTTTCTTTGGACATCAAAGAACTGTTTTTACTGGTTACTAAAATGAAATCAGAACTGAAATTCACTTTCACTTTAGATTCACCATTAATGGCTCTCAGACTAGTTAAAATCCTTTGGTAGGATAATCCTCTCCAATCGTTGAGAATTTCTGTATCAACATCTACTGGTTTTCCTTCAACAGGATTATCCAGATAGGGATTTTTTACAGACTTAATCTGTATATGATGATATCCTTTTAAAAGATTGTTGTTTTTATCCCAAAATAGAATAGTGCTGTTGATTTTTAGAAGAAGATGAAGATCTTGATCTTTAATAACATATTTAACAAAATCTTTCAATGACTGGAAGAGTCTGTCATCAATTAATTTAATTTCTTCCAAGTCTTTTCCTGGGACAATCAATTTGACTAGCCCAGCGGTAAAATCTTTGTTTTAACAAAGTTTGGCTCGACTCACATAGCGAAGATGAATTGGCCAAATTTTTTGTCAAGTGTACCGTAGTAACAGTTTTGTGGTGCAGTAGCACCTATAATCCGGACTTCTTCTTCAAGATGTAAGAAATCTTGAAAAAGAATGTCAGAAATGATTTTGGATTCTTTTGTGACTGGGTTTTTTCCTAATCTCTTGAATCGATCAGGGATTTTTTCTGGGTTGGATTGTGTGGCTTCCTTATAAAAATTAAATCTTAATTCTGGAAAAACTGGTCTGTTTTGAAAGTTGGGTAGTCTTGGTCTTGACCTGATGTCTTTTTGTTGGTAGTCTGGTCTTAGACTAAAGTTTTCAAAAGGGCTTTTGAAATCTGTTTGGGGTTGGTTTTTGTGGTAGTCATTGAAAGCTTCTTTGGGCTTACTGTGAGAGTTTTGAAGCTCTTGTGTTTAAAGGTTTATGTTTGACCGAGGCTCAACCTCTCACCCGATTTGTATAATAACCTTTGTTGGGACCATCAAAGATTACATAAAATTTCTTGCACAGTAAGGAAGTTCCAAAACCAACAAGTTTTTCTTTCGGATTTTGAATATCCTTCTGTTCTTGCGAACAATCTGTTTGTTTCTTTTCAGAAGTATTGCTACTATTGTCAATTTTTGGATTTTCATCCAAGTTTTGCTTTTCAGCAGTATTTATTTCACTGTCAATTTTTGGATTTTCATCCAAGTTTTGCTTTTCAGCAGTATTTATTTCAATTCCTCTCCCCCTTGGTTTCGCGGCGGGAAGGAGGGGTTTCTCTCCCTCCCGCCGCCGTCGACGGACCGGGAGGGAGAAACCCCTCCTTCGATCTGGGGGTTTTGTGGGGGTGGGGGTGGGGTGAAACCTTTTTTTTTTTTAAATTCAAAAATAAATTAAATTTTAAAATAAGACTGGTCCAATTTCTTTGTGGCTCAAAAGTGGGTTGGATTAATCCAGTAAATATGAGATCGTATAAAATCGAGCTGGGTTGAGCATAATTAAAAAATTTATTTGTGACAAATTTATTTTTCTTTTTATTTTGTGATGATAAAATTAAAGTTTGAATTTTAAATAATATGATTACTTAATAACAATAAAATAATTTTAATTAGCACACTCGTTAATAATTATGATTTCAATTTTAGTTATTTTATAATAGTTTATAAAATATACAAAATAATTTAGTATATTGTCAATTTGTTAGTTTTTCTTTTAATTTTTTTTAATAAAAAAATTAAAGTATCGGACTCATTTTTACTTTTTTTAAAGGTTAGGAATCCAATTGTAAATTTTTTTAATTAAAAGTAAATATATTTTTGTCTTTTTCATCAAATAAGAATTAATTGTGCACCAAAATATAATTATAGGTTAGGGACCATTTGCGCCAGAAAAAGGTAAAGGTTAGGGACCATTTGCGCCAATTGAAAGAAAGATGTAACTTGACAATTTTACCCCACTAATAAAGACAAAAACATTGATAGGGACCATTTTTAGCACCAAAATGAAAGGTTTCTTAACAGACTTTTAGCGGAATCATCACAAGGACCATTTCCGCACCTAAATGGATAGGTTAGGGACCATTGCGCCAAAAATGAAAGGTTAGGGACCATTTGCGCACTAACATGATACGTTAGGGACCATTTGCGCCAATTTCCCAAAATATTAAGACAATGGTGCCGGGGCCAGCGTCTATTAAAAAGGGATATCCGGCTTATTTCACTCTTAAATTTATTTAGCCTTTCTCCGGAAGTACTTTTGATATCAATACGGGACCACCTTCTCAAATCAAACGCATCTGATTTAAGAAGTGCAAGAATAGCTGCTCACTCGGTCGTAGGAAAAAGAGATAGTCATCCACTTTGTTAATTTTTATTTTTTGGGTTACATTTGATTATTTTTATATTCTTCTTTTTCTTTTTCTTTTTTTCTTTTTTTTTGTTTTTTGTTTATTTAAAAAGAGGGCAATTTCGTCATAAATGACCTACCATGCTTATTTTTTTAAATGTTGGAATGTCTGGTACTATTTTTAAAAGTTAAGAATATATCCCAACGTATTTAAAAATTAGAGACTAAATATACAATTTTCCGTAAACTTTTCCACCAGAACTCGGATGGTTCAAAAGATTATTATTCATTTACTTCAAAAACTAACAAACAAAATCATCACAATCATATGTTGATAACAGTATAGAGTCCCCATTTTTTTTCACAATTTCACTTCATAGTTAAACATTCAGCAAGTTTCAAATTTCAAGCTTTGTTAAGAGAGCCAAGATTAGGGCTGGGCAAAAAACCCGCGAAACCGACAAACCGACAAACCGACCCAACCTGAATTGACTCGATTTATTTAAAAAAAATAAAATTTGTTCTTCAAACTGGCCCAAACCAAACCGACCCGAGTCGGTTCGGGTCGGTTTCTGGCCCATTTTTTCAAATTGTTTTATGGTTAGCCAAACCGATTTTTTAATCGGTTTGGATCAGGTTGGGTCGAAAACCGACCCAACTCGACCTATGTCCACCCCTAGCCAAGATTGTATTCCAATTTTCAATTCGTCACATTAAAGCAAACAAATCAAATAATCAACACTAAATTTAGATACTACACCTTACCACACATTGTTTAAAATTTAAAAATCAGCTGAATATTGAGAACAATTAAATAAAATCCACAAAATTACTCATTAAGAAAATACAAAACCATGAAAATAAAAACATCTAACATTCTGAAATTGCCCAAGTAATTCACGAAAACTTAGTGGAACAATTAAATAAGGGTAAATAGCACTTGAGGTCCCGAATTTTTGAACCTTCTGACAATGGGGTTTCGAACCTTCAAATTCTAGCACTCAAGTCCTTAACCTTTAAAAAACACTAGATCGGCTGTCAAAAGAACTGTTAATTTGACTGTTAAATTGTTAAAATTATCTTCAATATCCAGATTACCCTTTTTTGAATTAAAACAAAAAAAAAATAGAAAAAAAAACAAAAAGAAAATCTCTCTCTCTCTCTCTCTCTCTCTCTCATACACAAAAATCAAAGGTTGTAATAAAAAAATAAATATAAGGTTGTAGAAACCCAACCCAACCCAAATCTCTCTCTCTCTCTCTCTCACACACACACACACACACACACACACACACACAAAAGCTGATATATCATCACCAATCACTTCTTTCTCCACATGTAATCGGACGACGACGTCAATTAGAAAATCAATTTGGCCGGTGATGTCGAGAAGGAAAAGATTATTGTGCACGCCTCTGAAGAATGCGAACTTCAATTGAGTGAAGAAGGAAGAGTACACTGCCCATATTAGGATGAATTACGTCCACACCGAGTACCACCTGTATTTTTTACTTATTTTTTTTAAATCGATTTTCGATTTTCAAATTTCAATTCCAATCTTTTGTTTGTTTTTTTATTATTGCCCAAATGTTTTCAAGAAATTATGAAAAAGTTGGGAAAAAGTTTACTTCTATGTTGGATCATGTTTGGTTATAATTAAAACTAACGAAACTTAACTTTTTAAGTTACTTATTTAAGTAAACCTAGAGCATGTTGGACTAAACTTAAAACCATCTTTTTTGACAGCGGGTTTTGTAGTTGGTTGAGGGTTGGTTGGAGAAGAATAAGTGAAAAGGGGGTTTATTGTAATATTTTGCTCTTTTTTTTTTTTTTGTTTGTTTTTCTATTTTTCTTGTTTTAATTCGAAAAAATGTAATCTTGTCATTTTAAAAAAATTTGATCATTTAACAGTTAAACTAACAGAAGAAATTTGCTTGTGCATTTTTTAAAGGTTAAGGATCCGAAGTGTTAAAAATTGAAGGCTCGAGACCCCATAATCAGAAAGTTCAAAAGTTTGAGACTCCCATATTATTTATCATTAAATAAAGTATTATAAAGGCTCTTAAACAAATAAATGATGGTATTTTTACCAGTAAAAACAATCAAAATCAACAAGAAATATCATAAAAACAAAGAAAATGTATACAAAAATTTAGGTTTAATAGGCATTTACCACGCACAAGAAAATGGAAATTCTTCTTCAATTTTGTGTTTTTCCGTGGACAGGTCACCTTGTTCTCTCTCCGACTCTCCGTTTCTTCCTCTACAAGCAAAAAATTAATTTTAATTGAACTAGTATAGCTCCATGCGTTGCACGTGTTATAGTTAAAATTATGTTTGTAATAGCATTAGTTGAGTTGGTTTGCCAAGATAGAATATTTGTGCAGAATTGTTAATTTGAGTTAAAATAAATCACACCCCTATTAAATTTAAGCAGTAATCACTCGCCACCAGCCTCTACGTTGTTGACAATAGAGTATATCACATTTCTTCAAAATTTGGTGTCCAATACATGATTGTTTCAACGTGAACACGATGGTATACTAGTTGAATGCTACTTTGATATCAAATTGGTTAGTGACACTACATCATCAAATTTAAAAAAATAAAAATAAAAATAAAAATATCCAATATTCTTATTTATTACAACCATTGGGTAAAAAAAAAAAAAAGCGAGACCAAGGTATGATGGTTCTAGTAATAACTATAGTGTCTGGAATGAACTTCATACATTATTTTTTAGAAATTGTCCATGTGCATATTATGTTCATTATTTTGCTCACCGACTACAACTGGCATTGGTATCTGCAACTAAGGATGTAAGTGTTATTTAGAAATTATTTTCTTATTCGAAAAATACTATTAATCTTGTTAGTTATTCTTTTAAGTGCTTAATTGAGTTGTAAGCTGCTCAAAGAGAAAAAAGTTGAACATATGTTGGTTTATGGTGAACGTGAGTCTGGCCAAAGGGCTAATCAAATTGTTATCTTGCAATGCTCGAAAGCTATATATTGGAGCTCTCACTTTTAATCTGTTAGACTTTGATAGATATGTATGCTCTGCAAGTATGAGTGAGAATTGTGAAAATACAAATTATTGAAGCGAAGCTCAAGCAATTCAACTCGGATGTCTCAATCCCTGCGTGAACCCACTCCAAACGGAATGGTCGAGGCTGGGCAGGGGCAAAAGTCCCTACCCAAAGTCGAGAACAGGGTGGGGTCGAAGAACATGGTCCCCGCCCCCCGCCCGCCCCGCCCCCCCCCCCCCCGCCCGGTTTCATTATATAATTTTTTTAATTATTATTATTACAATTTTAACTATAATTATAAAAATAAAAATATAAAAAGTATTAATGGATTAATTAAAACACTACAAATCTATGTCATGGCTCGTCGAAATGTAAAATCCATTATTTATTTTAAAAAATATTAATGAGTTAAATATTGATTAAAAGACTACAAATCCATTTCATGGTTCATCCAAATGTAAAACCAATTATTTATTTAATAATATATTGATCAACCACTCCCTTTTTATAGATTTCTCCTTCAACAAACTTATTAAAAGAATTCGATATGAGATTCATTCTATACATGTACCCTTTAAGTATTAGATCTTTACTAAAATATTACATTTTGTCCCACATCGAAAAACTATCATTTATATTAGAAAAGAAATGCCTAAAAATAATATAATTTTGTTATATTCTTTTAATTTATTAATATTCAAGTATTTCTTTTTTAATTAATTAATAATTTAATTTAATATTTAAAATTAAAAAAAAATAAACGGGAGAGGGAGGTTCCCGGTCCCATCGACTTACTTTTCAATTTAAGCGATTTCACAACCAGAAAGAAAGACCTTTCTTTTGATACCAGCCTCGTCCCTAGATGCATATGAGTAGACACAAAAATATAGTTGGAATCCTGCGAATTAAATAGAAACATAGCTGCCGTTTAAATAAATAAATTTTAAATAATATAATATATACAAAAATAATTATGTTGTGCTAATTTAATAAATATATTAGTCTAATATTTTAAAGGATATGAAATAAATATTATTTTGGAAAAAATATAACATAGAATAAATAATTAATGTTTAGTTTAGACATAATCCTTGATGCATTTGTTGCATTGGTTGTTTTGTATGGGTTTTTTTCCAAGCAAAGGGATTATATTCGGTCATCTAGCATGTCAAGGGTGGACAAAAGTACTTAATTAAACTGAATATATTGGGTAATGTGTATTAAATTCGAGATCAAATTGTTTATGATCTAGTTATCGATTCTAGATCAAAACTGAAGAATCAAATCGAATCAAATATATTATTATATTAATTTTATTTTAAGAATTCATCTCGTAAAAATAAAAATATTTTATTTCTATGTTTGTTATTTTTGTATTGAGATGTAATTTTTTGTTTAAAACTTGATATAATATTTTTATATGAATAGATTAATGTTTGAAAGTTATGATTTACTAGATTGTTGCATTGTGTCAAGTAAGAAAAATGAAAATAGTTGTTAGAAATATTATAATTTCGAAAACTTTAATTATGGGATTGAACTGATGGTTTGATTCCGATTTAGTTTAATAATTCAAGTTGATACTGACAGTTCTATTTATAAGACTAGTTAAGAACACGTGCTTTGCACATGATTTTGTAATAACATTGTGATTTTTTTTTTTAATTTTATCCATCCAACTCTCAATTAGTACTTCGGGTGATTTGGATTTAAAAATTACAGAAACTAACTATATTTGCTTGAAATTTTGGGAAAAACAATAGAATGTTGAACATGATTCATCATGAACTTCTGAAAAGAAACTCGAAACAACAACAAGTAAGTAAATTATAAATTTTCAAGAATTAAAAATTTTAAGTTTATATTCCGCCTGATTGCCAGCCATTTGAACTCGAAATCAGTTTTTGGTTACCTTTTTTTGTGCTTGAAGTTGATTTTTGATAACATGGATACATTTGATATATTAAATGTCGATTTTATATAAAATTCTTGTAAAAACTTTAAAAATTTCAAGTACCATCACATTTAAAAATTTAAAGATTGTAAGGAAATCATTTTAATTTAAAAATAATAGTCCAAACATATCATTTTAAACTTTTATAACGAAAGTTCAAGTATAAAAAAACTAAAATTGGCATATTTTCACATAAGGGGATGCGTTGATAAGCCAAGAATAATTGATAACCCATATTCATGCTCTGTACCGTTGTTCTAAAACGCCTAACGCCTTGCCCTCACTTCGCTCTTGTATCGACATCGCCTAGGCCTCGTCTAAGTTCGAAAAGCTTGAAACTCGGACTCCACGTCTAGTCACGCTTTACGCTTTTTAGAACACTATTGTACATATATATTTCGTGTATAAAAATTAAGGCATAAGTAAAAGCTCCATTTACAACTTTATTCACTTGGTGCTGCACTGTTATTGTATGGTGATGTTGGTTTTCTAAAGATCCTTTAATCTAAGAATTAGATATCTATTAGAGCTATGTATATTCAATGTAAGGTGTACAAAAATTTTCAATGTTACCCTCCATTTTCATCATGATTAAGAAAAATCATAAACTTAGTGATGATAAAATTTACAATAAAACTTATTATTCATCTGGCAAAACTTTCCTTGATGGCATAACATTATCAACAAATGTTGCAGAATCCACCTCCATTTGATAAATCCTGATAGCACCAAACAATCTCTCTAGTAATTTATCCTCCGACTACGTCTCTACCAAGAAATCCATGTCCGCTGTCACTGCCGTAACGCACCCCAAAGTCAGGCGCAAAATTGCGATGGCTATTATTGAGCTACCAATATTAACATCTATTTCAAGATAATTATGTCATTTGTGGTAATAACAATTCAAGGCTTCTACCTAATAGGCACGCAGAGTAATTTTCTACTATAATTTTCATAATACATGATTTCTTTACAATTTTGTTTACTATCTTAAATCTAGTGTTGTGAAAAGCATCCGATCCATGAATAAATTGATACAATAGTGAATTGAAGTGATGTGTTATGATTAGAGTTGGAGGCTAGTGTTTTTAATTAATTATATTCAATTCATGAAATGAAGGGGGTGGGTGTATATGTATAGGCGAAGAATTTTAAAGGTCTTAATTAATTATGATTTACTTGAACCAATTTTAAAATCTTTTTAAATTAATCAAAGAATCTAAAATTTGAATGAGGATATTGTGGTCCAAAAATATTGAAAATCTAAAATATGAGTAAAGATATTTTGGTAAAAAAAAATGTTCTCCCTTTTATAGCCTTTTAGACGTAGATTAGAGTTGGAGGCTAGTATTTTCAATTAATTATATTCAATTCATGAAATGAAGGAGAGAGTGTAGATGTTTAGGTGAAGAATTTTAAAGGTCTTAATTAATAAAAATTTAATTGAACCAATTTTATAGGCCTTTTAAATTAATCAAGGATAAATTGAAAAATCTAAAATACGAGTGAGGATATTTTGGTCCAAAAATATTTATCCCTTTTAGGACCTTTTAGATGTAGTATAGATAATCAACAGTTCTTAATTCGGTTCGATTTTCTTTAGAATCGGACCAAATTGGACCATGCACACTCCTAATATCAATCTTCTCTTAGAAGTTCATGATGAATGTTTAGCATTGGCAGCAGGGCCTGTGGTCGGGCGGCCATCCCATCCCCGCCGGGTTGAGATTTCCTACCCCCATACCCGCCCCATTTCTCGCTTAGGGTAGGGTGGGGTGGGGTCGGTCGTGGTCGGGTCGGGTCGGTCGGGGGCGGCGGGGGGCGGGGGGTAACCGCCCGATTTTATAATTTTTGATTTTTTTTTTAACATTACTTTATATAAAATTATGATTTATGAATGACATTTATGCGATGACCGGAAAACATTTGTAAAGTAAATTGGACGTCACAAAAATACAAAATACACATTGTTATAAAAAAAAGAAAAAAAAAATTAACGGGGCCCGCCCCGAATACCCGTTTGTTCGGGGCGGGTATATTTTTAAAGGGGCGGGGAGCGGGTCGGGGTCCGGGTCGCGGATAATTTTGTCATCCCTATGAATGTTGTTCAGTAATGTATCATTATTCTTTAATTTCCTAGCTAATGGACCGTGGTTTAGAACAAAATTTCTGTAATCACTTAATTCTTAATCCAGGTGATTTAATGTTGCAAGCGTTAGATATATAAAATATAGAAATAGTGATCGAAATATTATTATTTAAAAATTTTAACAATTAAAAAAAATGCCATAAAATCACATACAATACACGTATTTCTAATTAATCTTTTAAAGTGCGATGAAATGTATTACTCTACTATGCTAATTTTTAAGGCTTTGTTTGTAGATTTTATAACCATTTAGATACTTTATACTTATCAATCGATTTTAAGGATGAATTTTACTTATTTTGATTGTTACAACAACTTAACGACACGCAAAAATAATTTTTTTTTTATCACGATACCAATTCTAAATAATTTTCTATTAAATTTGTTCTCCAAAAAAATATGTTTCACTCTAGAATATATAGAAAAAGAAATTAGAATATTTTTAAATATTTTAAGACCATCAACCAAAAATATATATTTCTAGTTTTTATTAGGAAACAAGCAAATATGAAATGCAAATTAGGACAAATAAGCATATTAGGGCCACATAATAAATTAAGTTAAAATTTCTTAAAAAATGTTAAAATGTCCAAATCGCTACCAATTCTTTATTTTCCCTATTTTTAATACCAAAAATTTGAGGTTAGCACACGAAGACATGTAATCCACGTATTCCACGCGCTTGGACCACCAACCAACTCTACTTGAGCACGTGTCCTTCCAAACTCTCATTTTCCATTGCGCGTGGACCCCACTTCTCTTCACTGATCTACATTTACTCCACTCTCACCTTCCCTTCCTTCTCTTCTCACCACACAAACACAAACACAAACACAAACACAAACACACTAGACACACTCACCTGAATAAAGTTCGAATTTAATCCAATTCTGATATGGAAACTCAGATACTTAATCCTCGCAATGATTTTGATTTTCCATTCATAAAGCGCTCGCAAGATCGACGATTCCTCGTAGCCAATGGCATTAATCAATTTCAAAACTCCGACATAGAGATGATTCCGATTCAGAATTTAAGCTACACCAGCCTGAAAGACATACTTCCGGCGTCTCCGACGTCGATCGGATCTCCAGTAACAAGCCGGAGGGAAAGCTGGAGGGAGATTCCGATCAAGGATCCTTTAGTGCAGCATGCGGCGTGGGCGTACCTGCAGCCCATGGCGGTGCTTGAAGACAACGACGGGAGATTTTTCGTGAGGAAAATGATGGACAAGTGTCGTGGATTGATCGATTGTTTTAACGACGTCGTTTTGGTGGTGGTCAAGAGTCTTTTTTCCGAGAAACAGACTCAAGGTACAAAACAAATGAAGATAAAGTTGACTGAGAAATGAGAGTCTATGATACAACACGACAAATCTGCAGTTTTTTAAAGCTTTGTTGTGACTGGTCCATTGATTTTCCTTTTTGTAAATAATATATTAGTTTTTAACACGTTAGAATTTTTTTCCTTAATTTTTGGGAGTGAGGTGTAAATATAAATAAAATATAAAGGAAGATTGTTAGACTTTCTTTTGGATAAAAAGTAGATTTACTTTTATGTGGACCGACGAGATTTGAAAATGATTTATAATTCCAAACTTTATTACGAGAGAGTATATCGAGAAAGACTCGACTCAATAATCATTTATTCTTTGATCAATTATCCAGTTGCTATTTTAGAATTCGATTTTTATATATATTTCCATGGGAAAATTAAAAATATATCTAAGAGATATGCACTCAAATTGTTGTATATTAGCGTGTATCTACTTTAATTAAATATATAATAATAGACATAATTTAATATCAAAATATTTATTTATTAATATAGTAAAATCAAATCAAATCTCTCCACAAGAATAAACTATGAATTTTAGATAATGTTAATTATAGCCTCTTGATCAACTCCCCGTCCAACAAAAGTACACACTAAAGTAGATTCAAATAATGATTTAAAAATATTATTACTTCAATTTGATATCTTAATTTATTTCGACTAGATGGATAAAATAATTATTTTATTTTATTTTTCAACACAAAAAACCCCATAAGCATCATTTAATTCAAATTAAACTTAGTCAATAATGACGGATATAATTAAGATAGAATTCAAACATATAATATGGATTCTTTTTGAGTTGTTTAAAATTTTAAATGATCATCAACGATACTTTCTTTTTATATAACTTATAATTTCAAATTTTATTTTGTCCTCTAGAAGTGTTAATGATTAGGATATTTCCTCCAGGTGTTGCAACGGTACTTCGGTCTCTCCAATATTTGGTAACACTAATAATGAAAATAGTGCCAATATTTGACAACAGTAACAAGTTGTTAGGTTGATGTGTTACTTCTCATTTTCAGCCACCCAACACTAACAGAACCACCAAAAAAGAGTGTGAAAGTCCCAATACTTCTTTCTACGTGTCATGGCCCAACTGTATTTTGGACAAGGACTCCTATAGTTATCTGAATTATTAGGTGCTTTAATTAAAAGTATAAGTGTTCTCCAAGTTCATACTTCTCGTAATCAAGAACGTAGATAATCCAATACAACCCAATCTCAATTACTTTTTTAACAAGTGAAAAAAAGTTATAAACATTATCCCAGTCCCAAAAAAAAAAAAAAGATTAGTCCACTCCTATCTCCGTCGGGCTCGTAGTACGGGTAGCTCCCGAGCGCAAATAAACCTAAAAGATGGTAACTCTTAACTTTTCTTAGCATGCTGCTTTCCTTATTTCCTCATTAGACTGTCCGGTTGGTAAAGAAGTATCCTATTAATCCTGCTTACCTGAAACAATTATTCTCTTATCTGCCAGCCTTATTGATCTAATCCTGCTTACAATCTCATCAAAAGTAGTCATTCTTGTAACTTTAGCAATCAGAACTTGAAAACATCCTCAACAAATTTAGCAATGATGAAAATAATTCATTTACACTCCTGTAACTATACATGCTACCAATATGATAATTACATCTAATATGGAAGAACCTGTGTTCCCCAATAAACCCACATTTTATCCTAAACAGTTTCTCAAGCTCCCACCAAAATGGTTTCTACAGATGTCCAATATGATGATCTCAACCTTGTCGATCATCATCCGTAAATAGTTGGCATGTCTTACTTTTAACAAGATACACAACATACCTTTTCCTCTGCTGTATAATTGAATTCCAACTTCGTAGTCAATCTAGCAAAACTCATGGAAATAGCAGCATTTCTTACTTTTGACATTCTGATGCCATTCGTACTCGTTCATCAGTAAGCATTAGACGAGTCACCTTATCAATTTGGCCACACTGGTACTACTTGAAGCTTGTAAAGAGGATTTCGGTGGTATATATACGTGGATTCAGAAATCGTGAAACAATAATTTTACAAGTATACTAGTCTTTCAAACAATTGTATTCACCAATAATCTCTACACGAGCATCACCAATAATCTCTACACGAGCAACGCCCATCCCTGAAATGGTGATATATTTTTGAATCTCCTACTACAATCTCTCTGTTAGTGATCTCTGAAATCTTTTTTGCAGCATTGTGGCAATCTTCACATATTCTAATGTTCTTTCTGACAAGCACAGGGTTCCCAACTGATGTGGCGATCAAGCCAAATGAAATAGCCAATCTCACACTGTGGCAGAGAGGAGCATTATCCCTTTTCTTCAACAAATCTAGTGGCTTGAACTTAGTGACGTCAGGGACGTACTGATTTTTCCCTATTTTCCTCGAAATAATATCAAGAACTTCATAAATCATGTTACTCTTAATTTGTGATTTATCATGATTGGTGAACCGGCAAGTGTTACTATTGTACTCAACTATGCTGCATCCAATGGTGTTCTCTAATCCTTGGTTCTTCATCCAACATCTAACCTGTTCTACGTCTTCCCATCTGCCGACTTCAGCATACATGTTTGAGAGCAAGACATGGCATCCAGTGTTATCATGATTCAATGACAACACGTGGTTTCTAGCTAGCTCAGCTAGTTCTACATTTCTATGATGTCTACTCGCAGCCAGCAAAGATCCCCAGATCCGGGCAGTTGGTGTTAACGGCATTTCATCTATAAAGCGTTTAGCTAAGTCAAGATTACCAGCACGGCCTAGTAGATCAAGCATAAAGCCATAGTGCTCTATTCCAGGATTGATCCCATAATCTCTTTTCATTGAATTAAAAAACTCCCAACCTTCTTCAACCATCCCAGCAACGCTGCAGGATGATAAAAGCGAAACAAATGTGCTTCCATTCGGTTTAATGCCCTCTTCCCTCATCTTAGAGAATAATGTTATGGAAGATGCTCCAAACCCATGGATAGCGTAAGCTAATATGATCGTGTTCCATGAAATAAGATCCTTAAACAACATACTATCAAAGATTTTTTTAGCAGTCTGAAGATCCCCACATTTTGCATACATGTATATAAGTGCGTTGGAGATGAATGTACTAGGAGCAAAACCCAATTTACATATATAGCTGTGAATTTGCATCCCTTCTTTTGGCAAGGCCTTTTCAGAATAGGCAGGTAGGATGCTAGCAAATGTCATCTCATCTGGGAAAAATTTTTCATACCGCATATCTTGAAACATTTCCAAGGCTTCCCTGGCACGGCCATTCTGCACATAAGCAGCAATCATGGCATTCCATGATATCAAGTTTCTTTCCTTCATGTGGAAAAACATACCTTCAGCCAATTTCAGCCTCCCACACTTACCGTACATGTCAACTAAAGCAGTCTCTAATACTAAATGAGGAAGAAATCCTTTTCGAATGGCATAACCATGGATGGCTTTGCCCTGCGCAAGAGCTTCCAGTTTTGCACAAGAGGGGAGCAAGTTTATCATTGTGACAATATCAGGATTCAAATTGTCATTCTCTTGCATTTCCCTCGTACAAGCAAATGACTCGAATGATTTATCATTCACGACATACGTACCTATCATTGCGTTCCAAACAACCACGTTCTTTTGAGAAATGCTATTACATACCCCCTCTGCATACTTCACCAGACCACATTTTCCATACATGTGGATAAGTGAGGTCTGTATCATTAAATCTAATTGAAACCGTCTCCTAATCACTTGGCAGTGGATTTCCTTTCCATTCAACAAAAAATGCCCGAGAGCACAAGCACCCAAAGCACTAATAATGCTAAACCTGTCAGGTTTTAATCCATCTGCCTGCATTTTATTGAAACACGTCAAGGAGCTCCGACCATCACCAGCTAAAACATACCCACTGATCATAGAATTCCATGAAACCAGGTCCTTAACAGGCATACCTTCAAATGTTTCGTCAGAATCCTTAACATACCCAACTTTTGCATACATCAAAATAAGAGCATTACAGGTGTAAATATCACTATCCAAACCAAGCTTAATTATTCTCGAGTGAACTTTTTGTCCCTCCACCGTAGCAGAAACCGCGTTACACGCCTTGATTACAGATGGAAAAGTAAAACAATCGGCTTTAACACCTTCAAACTGCATACGGTGATAATAATCAATGGCTTCTTGAAAGAACCCATTATTGGTTAGTCCCCTTATTATCATATTCCATATGAAAGTGCTCGAGTCACTCATATTCTCAAACACATGGAGGGCATCTTCTAAATACCCGGATTCCACATAAGATAAAAGCCTTCTTGTCGACGAGATATTCCGGCTGTCAACTAATGTTTTGATTCGTTTTGCTCGTCTTTTCTTAACACTAGTAGCTGAGTTTAAATTCTGGCTCTTGATTATGGGTTCATGGCTTTGAATGGTTTTTGAAGCTTTGGGCAAGATAAAACGGGGAGTTATGGGTTTGATATGAACATGAAAACTAACAATTGGGAACATTTTCTCAATCACAAAAAGACAAATTGCCCTCGGAAATCATGGGGTTTTTGCCATGTTCTTTTTTGTGAGTGTACAGATGAGTGGCTTCTTCTGGGCTTTAAAATTTAATCATCTGCATTTTGCCCAATTGGAAGCCTAACCCACAGTGTAATTGTGATTTCTGCGCTAATAGTATATCGTATCACAGAGAGTGAGAGAGTAGTGAAGTAAAGTTAGGATAAATTGCATGTTCTGTCCCCAACTTTTGACTGCATTAGCATTTTTATCTCCACTTTTCTTCTTGGAATTTCAAGCCCAGTTTGTCCCAATGCCACACCCATTGCCCCAATTTTTGTTGTCAGCTAATTTGTTTCCAATAAAATTTTAACACATCACTACAATTTTATAAGTATAAAAAAAAACATTGTAGCGAGATTTAATGGGGTTTTGACACCTCCAAATTTTGATTCGGGATGAAAAAAAAACCACCAAACCACAAATTTAAATTTAAATTGTTAGTTTGGGTCCACGTAATCCGTCAATGTTTTTATTTTGAATTGAACTAGACCATCTAGAAATTTTATGATTCCAAGGTTAAAAACGATTTAAAGGTTAAAAACAAAGAAACCACTTTACACAATTAAAAAACTTGCCTAATCATGAATTATGTTGTTTTTTGCTTAAGAATAATGTTATTATCTCTCTTGATGGTGTTTTTATTAGGGTAAATAGCACTAGAGATCTCCGAATCTTTAATTTCTAGCACTCAAGATCTTAAACCTTTCAAACATGCGCAAGAGGTCCTTTTGAAACGGAAAACATAAGTTTAATTGTTAAATGGTCAATTTTTATTAAAATGACAGTTATACCCTTACTATAATTAGAGTAAATAGCACTGGGAGTCCTAACCTTTCAATTTTGTAACAATCTAAATCTTTGATTTTTAGCAAACGAAATCCTAAATCATCAAACGTCTGCGTTTGAGGTCTTTTGTGATAAAAAACGTTAGTTTAACGATTAAAAAATAAAAAATAAAATAATCACCCCACCTTTTCAAACTAATAATTTCATCAACAATTTGAAGTTGGAATGGGTGGTTTGAAATTAGGAAGATGGTTATTTCTTTTTTGTTTTACGTTTTTTTTCTTTTGCTTTCGTTTCTTCATTTTTATTTTATTTTTATTTACACTAATCATTTTACTCAAATATTGACCTTTAACGGTCAAATTGACATTTTCCATCACAAATGACTTTTAGTGCATACGTTTGCATGGGTGCTAGAAATCAAATATATGGGACCTAATTGTCACAAAGATTAAATGTTAGAGAACCCGCTACTATTTAGTCTAAATTAAAATAAGAGTAGAATTGTCATCTCAATAAAGAATTGATAATTTAATAGTTAAACTAACGTTTTCTATTGCAAAAGGATTTAACGCACAAATGTTTAGAAAGATTTGGGATCTCGATTACTAAACATTAAAGGTTTAGAATTCTATCATCACAAAGTTTAAAGATTCTAGACTTATAGTACTATTTATCCTTTTTTATATATGGATTAATTTTGAAATCATATTGTATCAATTCCAACAAATCCAATTCCCCCCACCCCCACTCCAAAAAAAAAAAAGCTTGAATTTCTGAAAATGATAAGCCATTACATATTCTGTTTTACAACCCATTAACGGACAAAAAAGCCCAACAAAAAAAGACATGTAATTTCAAGTTGAATCCAATATATTTATGTTTCGACTTGTAATTTAATGTCAGTTTCCATCATCTAATTTGATCAAAAATCTATTAAAAGATGATGAAGTTAGCCGGGGCAAATAACTTGATGCGCTATTATACAATCTAAATATGTAATAAGTTCTATGATTAATCTAATTTAAACGTTCAATCAATTTATCGACCTATAATACAATTTAAATATAAAAAGATTATTACAAATTTTCTTTTCTCGATAAAGACGATGATTTCTTCCAAATACATGGTTATAAAACTCAGATCAACCTAAACGATTTGGTCATGACTGTTATTAGACCTAAATAGTATTTGATCCAATCAAAAATCGAGTAAACTCAAGAGTTTACTTAAACCCACATGACTCGATTAATCGGTTGTTAACCAGTTTGCAAAAAAACATGTTAAAAAAGATGGGATGAAGGCTTGAATCCATGAGAAATTTTTAAAATCTTTGGATAAATAGTACTAGAGGTCCCAATCCTTCGACTCTTGTGGTGATGGAGTCTCGAACCTTCAATTTCTAACACCCCGGGTCCTTAATCTTTAAAAAATGTGCGATCTAGGTCATTTTGTTAAAAAAAATATTAGTTTGATCGTTAAATGGTCAAAATTTTCTTAAAATGATCATATTACCCTTTTTTCAAATTAAAAAAATAGAAAAAAAAAAAACAAAATTTACAACTAACCCCCTCTCATATTTCTTATTCTCCAACCAATCCCCAACAACTAACTAACCCCTCTCATATTTCTTATTCTCCAATCAACCCCCATCCTATAACTTCTTCTACTCTAAAAATGTTGGGTCCGTTCGATGTTGAAAAGGCTCATTGCAAATACAATTGGCACTAAGGACCAAATTAGCAAATTTAGTTAAAGCCCATTAGAGTACCTACAAATAACTTTGTGGTTGCACGGCCACCACCCGCCTCAAGCAACATAATTAGGTAATTAAAGCTCTATACTACTAGAAAAACCAATGCTTACGCATTGGTGGTCGGTGACTCGAGCTCGCTCTCAGTGGGCTCGATAGCCTAGATTAAGCTTCTCCCACTACTATTCCTATGGGTTGTGTGCCTAAACCGGCTCCAACACAATCTCCTTCCACCACCGCTAGGCCCATTATTGTTGATTATAGTGGAGGACCAAAGCTCCACCTTTTGCTCCTTCACAAGGTTACAACCGTTAGATCCACCGCTTCTCCACCGCTCATTGCTTCCGCTCGTGAGTGCCATTCCATCTCAATCCCGTGGTGCAAGGTAACTGCTTTGAACAGAGTCGGAGTTGCTGGACAAGCTGCCATATTGTTCTTCTCTACCACGATGTGCTCTAGAAACATCATATTCTCTTTGAATAGACTGTATTTTATTTTATTTATACTATTTTCATGATTACGATTGAAGATTTTATCGATTTGTGTTATTGATTTGATTTGTGATTAAAGTTGTGTGTGTGTGTGTGTGTGTTAGAGAGAGAGATAGAGGCGAAGGCGAGGCGAGAGGCGGGCGGGCGGGCGGGCGGGGCGGGTTTCCACAACATTTGATTTGTGTGTGTGTGTGTGTGTGTGTGTGAGAGAGAGAGAGAGAGAGAGAGAGGGAGAGAATTAATTTTCTTTTTCTATTTTTTTATTCGAAAAATGGTAATGTGGTCATTTTAAAATTTTTTGATCATTTAACAGTTAAACTAATAATTTTTTTAACAAAATGACCTTGATCGTGTGTTTTTTAAAGATTAAAGATCCGAGTGCTAGAAATTGAAAGTTTGAGACCCTATTATTCGAAACCTAAGTGCTATTTACCCAAAATCTTTAACACCCTACCACTGTGCTAAAGGCCCTATTGTTGTAATCTAGGTATTTAAACATATTTATATATTTTGTATTTATCTTTTCATTAATGTCAAATATATTCAACCCACGTGAAATTTTTTTATTCTAATTTGTATTATGTATAAACTTAATATTCATGTATAGAAACTTGAAGACAATATTTTACTAGCTTTTAAATATCAAATAATTAACTATCTTATGAATTTGCTGACATGTATTTATGAATAAATTAGTTTTACATGATTATGTTGATTCTGATTTTGTCAGCGATCGTGAACAAAGAAAATCAACTACTGCATATTTCTTTACTTTGGGTCATTGTTTTATATCTTGGAAACACTAAGGCTGAATATGTAGCTATAACGGAGACCGTGAAGAAAGGTATGTGGTTAAAAGGCTTACTTCATGAATTAGATATCTTGCATAACACTTTACACTTGCACACTGATAGTCAAAGTGCTCTTATGTTAAGTAAAAATTCAGTTTATTATGAGAGATCTAAACATATTGAAGTGAAGTATCATTTTGTAAGAGAGAAATTAAATTCAGGTGAAGTTGAATTATTTAAAATATTAACTGATTGTAATCTGACTAATATGGGTACGAAAGTATTACCTGTCGTTAAGTCAAGTCTTGTTTGACAAATTTGAAAATTGACTTGGGTTAATTTCTTTCTTGCAGGTGAGGGCGATGATGAGACATTTATATAGTCAAAATTTAAAGGAATAATTGTATCAAAGGTCCCCAACGTTTCAAAATCGTTGGGGATATGCCCCTAACCTAAAAAAATAGCACCACATATCCCCAACGTATGAAAACCTTAGCGTGGTAGGTCTTTTATGACCAAATTGCCCTTCTCTTTAAACAAACAAAAAAACAAAAACAAGATTGAAAACTAACCAAATGTACCCCAAAAAATAAAAAATAAGAAATATACCCCAAAAAAATAAAAAGTCAGAAAGAGGTCCATCTTCTTCAAAAACCCAAAATCCAACCCAAAATTTAGCCCAAAAGGGTTGCCCTCCGGACTGCATCGTCGCTCTTTTCATAACCAAATCGGGTCATGTGGAAAAACTAAGATAGAAAACAAGGAGTCGTGGAAGTGCGGTCATCAAACATCAAACAACAATAGCCCGCGTCATAATGTAATTTATCATAATGAGACCTTCAAATTATCTTCCGAACGCGAGTAAAGTAATTTCATACATTTCGGATCCTCGGAAGTAAGTCAAGATCTCTTGTAAATCGAATGGTTCTGCATGGCAAATTTGCACAAAAATGGCATTCGGTGTGTTAACCTCATAAAGGGAAAGGAAAACTTAGATGTTAACAAATAAAATTACATTGAAGCCCCCAAATTAGGTTTCAATTTTCACCGCCAAAACTTTAAGTACGGTTGATTTTCCAATGCCATTTGTTCCATCCAAGCCAAGTACTTGTCCGGTCTTGGGACGGGTAAACTGTGAGGAAATTTTCAATGATGATATGTTACTGTATAGCTAAACGTCAATTATCCCGTAAGCCGCAGATTAAATCGATCTATGCAATTTAAAGGTATTATGACTATAATGATGGGTAGTATCCTTATCCAAGTCTTTCGTGATTGATGATCCGGATGGCTTCAAATGGACATTGATGATCATAGACTCCATGCACTTCCCTCGGCAGATGCAATGTGTGTGTGTGTGAGAGAGAATTTAATGGAATTTTGGATTTTTAGAAGATGACATTTTTTACTTTTTATTTTTTGGGGTATATTTCTTACTTTTTATTTTTTGGGGGTACATTTAATTAGTTTTCAATCTTGTTTTTTTTTTTCCTTTGTTTTTGTTTTTTTGTTTGTTTAAAGATAAGGGCAATTTGGTCATAAAGGACCTACCACGCCAAAGTTTTCATACGTTGGGGATGTATGATGCTATTTTTTTAGGTTAAGGGCATATCCCCAACGATTTTAAAACGTTGGGGGACCTTTGATGCAATTATCCCAAATTTAAAAGAAGAATAAGCATTAAGCAACGCGAACAATGATCACGGGTTTGTGATCCGATGTGAAGACCAGTAAAATCGTGTGTCTCAAAACCCGTTTAATGGAAATTTGTGGCCGAGGCGGATGGGGAGGTCACTGGGGAGATTAGGACCCCTCAATTTTTCGACATTGTAAAAATAAAAAATTATTAATTTTTTTTATTTGTAAATATAAAACCAGCCCAAACTAAAACAAAAAAACAAAGAATGGCCCAAATCAAAAAAATACCCAAAACAAGTTAAAATATTGAATACCCAACCCAATTACCCAACAAAAAGAATGGCCCAAATTGAAATGTAATGTCTTCCTTCCTCAACAAACTTCACTGCCGTGTGCTGTCCACCTTCACTAAAATTCAGATTTCATTGCACATTTCCTTTTACCATTTCACGTCTAATTTTTCTTGACTTTCTTCAGACTTCAACTTTTACGGTTTCACCCTAAAAAATTTATTTCGTAAATCGCAATTAGTTAACTTGAATCACTTCATCAGTTCATCTGGTTACGTAACAGTAGCAGTGGGGAGTCCATTTTTCTGGTAAAATCTTGTCTTTCTTTTTTTAATTCTTCAAGTATTAGCAATTTAACTGTAATTTTTGAAACTCGTTTGTGTAAAAATATCTGTCTACATGGAATGATGGAGTTTTCTTATTGATATGTTAAATTGGTAATGAATTGAAGTAATTCTGAAAATTTGAAACATGCAGGTTTTTCATGTCCACAAACTCAGAAACTGCTTGGTTTGAATCTTCCCTGAAGAAAGAATAACTAAGATTCTAAGAATAACTACCGCAAAGCTCTTGATTTATTTAAGGTAAACAATGGCTATACCTTGCTCATTTATTGAAATATTGGACATGATTGTGGATTTGTCGGCCTTTGTTTCTTTTTCTTTTTTGTATGTTGAATGCTGAATTAAATGTTGAATAGTAATGGAGAAGTACTTCAAAAGATTATGTAAAGCTGATCCTTCTTCGAGTCAGCAAACTATTAATGAAAGAAATGTCTGAAATGATGATGGAAATATTAAAGAAGAAACTGATATGGGATTGGGGATGACACTGATGAAATGAATGATATTGACATTTTAGATGAAAGTGATGAAATTGAAGACATTGATGTCGGGGATGATTGTGATAAAATGAATAGCGTTAATGTTGGAGAAGATAGGGTGAAATTAATGTTGAACAATTACCTTCGAGACACTGGATTAAGAAAACCAATCAATAAATATGATGTTAATGTTCAAGATGTAATTCAAGAGAGTATGTGCAAAGGGGTCCTTGCGACCTTTGCGATCATGAGTTTTGTCGACAAAAAAAAGGAACACAAGGACACACGATTTAGTACTAAGTGGTATGATGAGTATCCGGGTTCGTTAGAATATAATATAGAAAAAAAAATGTCGTATTTTGCTTGTATTGCTATCTTTTTAGTTCAAGTCGTGATTTCTTTGTTGTTGGCGGATTTTCAAATTGGAAGAAGAAACATAGTCTCAGAAAACATATTGGAAAATGTCATAGTGCACACAATCTAGCTCAGATTAAGTTTGAATCATTCAATAATCAAGAAAAAAGTATTGAGGCTAGTCTTTTCAAGCAATCAGAACAAACACGAAGTGAGTATCGAATACGTCTAACTGCATCAATCAATTGTGTTCGATATCTCCTACGACAAGGGCTTGCTTTTCGTGGAAGTGATGAATCTGAAGATTCAACTAATCAAGGAAATTTTCTTGAACTACTAAAATGGTTGTGTGACCATAATCCTGAGATTAAGGTTGTGTGTTTGAAGAATGCTCCTGGAAATTTCAAATTGACCTCACCAGATATTCAAAAGGATATAGTAAGTGCCATTGCTTTTGAAACGACTAGGGTTATTATCAATGAGATTGGTGATGGGTTGTTTTCTATTCTAGTTGATGAATCTCGTGATATTTCAATTAAGGAGCAAATGTCAATTGTTTTGCGGTATGTGAAGAATGGGTATGTAATGGAACGTTTTGTTGGCATCCAGCATGTTTCAAGTACTACGGCTCTCTCACTTAAGGTTGCTATTGACGACTTGTTTTCTAGATATAGCTTAAGTTTGTCTAATTTGAGAGGGCAAGGTAAAGATGGAGCTAGTAATATGCGTGGTGAGTACAATGGTCTCAAAACACTTATCTTAAAAGATAATCGAATGCCTACTACATTCATTGATTTGCTCATCAACTTCAACTAGCTCTTCTAGTTGTGGCAAAAATGCATGCGGATATCCAATCTTTCTATTATCTGGTTGATAGTGTGGTGAATGTTGTATAACCCGAAAAGTTGGTTGAGACAAAAAAACATAAAGTATATTCGTTAGTATACAAGCTTTTGACATTGACACTAATTCTTCCAGTTTTTATTGCTACGGTAGAGATGGTATTTTTTATAATGAATTATGTCAAGAATCGATTACGCAATCGAATGGGTGATAAATGGTTGAATGATAGCTTGATTGTGTATATTGAGAAAGATGTATTTGACGATGATGGTGTAATTATACAACGTTATCAGAGTATGAGAACTCGTAAAGAACGTTTGTAATTAGGTATCAAATTTTTTTTCACTATTATGTTGTTTCAAATTTTTTTGTATGTAATTTTGGGACCCCCCAACTTCAATTTGCTGGCTCCGCCACTGGCTGTGGCATTTGTCCACATGGCAAACATTAATTGAGCAATTTGAATTCATCCGAATTGTGCTTGTTTGAGTTAATCTCAGCAATTTGTTTTAATCAATGGCTGAGATTATTTCCACGATTAATTTATTACAACAGATTACGTCTTCAGCAGTATTTGCTTATTTTTGGCTGCTATTTGTATGGATTATCTTTTCAAGGCTTCAACAATGGAAAATTACAACTCTCTGTTCTTCTCTTCTCTGGTTAACTTCTTGGACGAAATTACTTCTTCCTTTCTTCCTTATATGGTGACTACATATATGTGTATATGGTTTTTTGGTCGAAATAGGAACGGTTGTGATTTTGGGTTTAGTCTAAAGATTCGGTGAGACTCGTGCTCATGTTCTTGGAAGGTTTGGGCTATAGTTATAAGGCTATTTGTCTGAGCCCTAGAAGTTGCAAGAACTGAAATGAAAGAGGAAACGAAGGTCGAATCCTTCCTTCGATCGAGAACAAAGCGCCATACATCGGAGAGTTTTTTGATTTTATTATATAATGTTAGTACAGATTTCTAAATTCATTTGTTTGGTTTCTTGTAGATATTCTCAATATGAGAGTTTTCTGATTTTATTATATAATGTTAGTATATATTTCTAACTTCATTTGTTAGGTTTCTTATAGATATTCTCGGTATTAACGACCACGAATTTTCCTCTATAAGTGTTTCATTCAAGAGCTATTTCTTGCATGTCTTACGTACTATCCACTGGAAGTTAGGCCCAGGCCCTGAGACTTGGGGAACCTTAGGCGAAAATTTAAATGTGGCACTTAATAAATTGAAATGTTTTTAAATGTAAATTTTGATGTTTAATTAAAACTTTGTGCATTCACGGGCATATTTTATAATACTTTGTTTTGATCAAATTAGATTTTTGCATAAGTATATAATATTGTGTCCATATCCAAATTAGATTTTCACACAAGTCAAAAGACTCAAAATTGTTATACAGTACAGAGGCACAGAGTATAATCAAATCATTTTCAATTAACAAAAACAAATAAAGTTCTTCGAGTTAAAACAATTGAAAATGTCAAAGAATAGAGAAAATATATAATAAAAAAATACAAGCAACATACGCAGGGGTGTGTGCATATACATATAAATAGATTTACAAGTCAAAAAATGATACATTTTTCTTCTTCTTCACTAAATAAAAAATTATTGGAATTTGTGTTAAGTTGTGGAGTCTAATTTGTTGCGCTACGCGGAGTTGAGCGTGGTTCGCTCCAGAAAGGTCTACGGTATTTATATTTGCTTAAACAAGGGTACTTTTCGAGATTTTGCCTTCGTAATTTGATTGTCCTAATATTTCATTATAACTTGAGAACCTTCATTGGGTTGCCTTAGAATTTCATTATAATTAGAGAACTTTCATTGTGTTGTTATATATGGGATTAATCTCTTGTAAACAAATATCATTATTTATTATAGTGAAAATCTTTTGCAGTGGTAGAAGACATGATTTAGTCTCACATTGAGGCGAACTTGTATAAATCTTTGTGTTCTTTATTTTTCGTCCTTTTATTTATTGCTCCAATCCTACCAATTTGGAAAATCATTTTGATTCAAGATAAAATTGCACAGTCTACAATTTAAATACTAGATTAAGGTAGATAATATAGATTATATTTGAACTTGTTTTCTATTTATGCTCATTTTCACATGTAAGTAGGCTGATTAAAAAAAAATGGGCCAAAATTTTTGGGCCTTGAATGGTTGGGAGCGGCTTGGGCCGGCCCTGGTCGGGCTCCAAATTAGATTTCTTTCGCGTTTACACCAATTCGAACTTTAGACTTCTACTTTATGAGACACTTAAGTTGGATGTTGGTACTAATTGGACACTCCAATAGACACTACGTAAGTTAATTGTGCATATAATAACACCTCAGCATAGGAGAAAGTCCGTAGTTGTTACAAATAGAGATGTATATCCAAGTTTTAATTTTGATATTGTTTGTCCCAAGTACAAAACATTTCTACAAATTTATGATCTACATCTTTATCAAGCTCATGTTTGGTTTCAATACCAAGTCACATAATCCTACATTAGTTTACCATTTAAAAATTCTTCATCACAACAATCCAATACGAATATTTTTTCTCATCTAAACTCACATTAATAGATTGAAGCATCCGTCATCATAAAAATTCAACTAACACAATAATATTTCAAACAAATACTAAAAGCTCAAAAAAAATTCAAATTCAAAAATGAAACAAATATATTTTAAGTATATATGAAAGCCCAAACAAAATGTCAAATCCGATATTAAGGTAATCAATGAGAAAAATACCGAACATTAATACGTGATACTCCAGATGCTATCCACCGTAGTCGAACTCTAGTTGGAGCTATAAATGATATCAATAATTCTTCATTTACGTCATAAAACAAAGTATTCATATTGATTGAAACTATGATACCATGTGAATCTTGTAAATCTAAGCAAAGAAGAAAACAAGAGGGCAAATGAAACTAAGATATCAAATAACCAAAAACAGGTACCTTACAAAAGAGAGTACAAGAGTTTAAATAATCAATAAGCAAAAACTCTATACTATTCTAAACAAATAAATAAAAAGACAATTCTATCATTCTAGTCATTAAACTTTATAAGGTTTACCCCGTATGATGTCAGTCCCTAAAACCAATTTTGTCAGTCCAAATGAATGACAAGACTGATTTGGGTTATGGTATGCTTACGTGACATAACCTTGGACGTTAATTGTCCAACACTATGAACAAAGTTATTTTTCGTCAACTAATATATATTTTCTGTTGTTTAGTCATGTACAATCTTAACTGACCACAACTTGTGTTTGACAGCTCCCTGTAAGGATATAATCGTCCTAGAAGTGTTAAATATCAAGAAACGATAGCAAGAAATTTAAAGAAAGGAATACAGGTAAACTGTTCATTCAAGAATTGCTTGCCCCTACATTCAAAAGGAGAGATTCAGTCCACTGTATGAAAACTTTATGCTGCTCCTACGACGAACACTCGGTGATATTATACCAGGAACCAATCGTTAACAATTATACCGGCATGTACACTGCCTCGACTGGGAGATTCAAAACAATATGCTTTTACTTTGAAGAGATTTTATAATGAGCAATTAATGGCCAAATGAGGAGCTCAAAACATCTTGAGAGAAAAATAAGTAGCACAAGCACACGCACCAAAAAAAAAATAAAAAAATCATGACAGGTCGTGCACTTCACGAGGCGTATGTCCCCTAGTGTTTCCACAGTTTGCACTGATCAAAAAGCTAGATCTAAGCATATCCAGGTTACAAGTACAGAAGCATAAAAGTCTTGTCACTCTCTAGGTTAGTTGTTTTGTCATCCTGGCAATGGAGGCAGATATCAGATTCACTAACGGAGGTCGGAGAAACCTATTAAGCATAGACGATATAGTACATACAATGACAGTATATGTGGGTCTCATATACAAATTTTAAATATTGAAAGGGGGGCATGAAGTTCAGCAATGACTGTGATTAAGCTTGTATATTTCTCAACGGGGTTCACAAGAATCACAAGACAAAACATCTATGATAGCTTATTATTTCATCGAAAACACTCGTTCAAGTAGACTCAATTACACAAGTCACTACTCCTGCTGTCACTACTTGTTTAAAGTTTAAACAATCATACATTTGATGCCCAAAGCTCTCGTGTAACCTCGGCCCAGTGCAGGCCAATTAAGGAGACGTGCCCTGCCTATGCTGGGCATGGCATGAATCAGGCCCAGTCCTTGTCGATCCCACAACCCTTTATGTAGTTTTTGTTTTAAAAAATGTTTTTTTTTTCTTGGACTTTGGGTCGGCACGGCCCCTTTTTACACCTATAAATTAGGCTAAGAACACCTTACAATTTGTTTTCTCCTATGCAGTAAAATGCCAAAACAAAGCTTTTTTAAAATGCTGAACAACACCGGCATTTGAGAACGAGTGAGAGTGTTTGTGTGTCATTGTAATGGGGGACGAGGTTCAATTCAAAAGCTCACCGGTTATTCATCTGGAATACTTTTCAACTATGACAACCCTTGCACTAAAATATCAAAACGAAAGACTTATCACATGATAACTAGAGATGATGATATGTGATAGCCACTGTTGAGGATTTCTCTAATATTGCCCAAAAATGGTAAAAGGAAAAAAAATATCGAGACATGATGATGCTCGTTCACTGATTCAATAGATAAATTAATAGAAAAACTGCAAGAAGTCATGTGAGCTGGTTAGGTATAATACATTATCACAATAGACAAGAGCTTAGAGATCTGCAAAAAGTAAATTATTCAACAGCTCGAAAGCATAGCACATGCACCAACCTCATGAATATATTAATCAAATTACCCAAAGAACTCATCTGCCAGGATATGACAATAAATTAAAACCACGAGCCGACAACCTGAATGAACACAATTATACCTTTTTAACAATATAGATTGGACAAAAATTGTCTACCAAAGAGGAGCCCAATCCATACACTAGCAAGAAAGGAGTTCCAGCAATGAACGGACCTTTCTCACAGAATATTTTAAATACACTTCAAATTTTACAAAAAAACAACTGGAATCTAAGTATGGTTTGCATATACCAATTTTAACCAAAAATCTGAAAACCTCAGTTTCAGACAATATTGATTCAATTACCATTGTCAAACTAATTCATTCAGCTACCGATGAATCAAAGAAAGAACACTCAAGTCGAAAATGTGAGTACTATAACCTGTCAGCAAATTTCTAGCCTAGAGAATACATTGTTGCATACTAAATTGCACATTTTTTGTTCTATAATCAAAATTACATTATACATGGGACAAAACTCTTACTGAATTGAAATGTCACCAGAAAAAAAATGAATCTGGATAGTTTTGTCCCTTCATGTTATCAAAAGCTGTATCAAACATCAAAAGTACTTAAGGACCACGAACAAACCTCACATGAGTCATCCAATGTAAAACAAACTCATACAGCTAACTAAATCATGTGCCATGTCCACTCAATAATTTATCGATTAAGGACGATTACAGCTATTCTACAGTCACATGCCAGCATTGCTTACGACTCAACCTTAAACTAATCCAGCCAAGACAGTTTTAAACTAAAAAACTGGATACTTCAATATTTAAATAACCATTTACCATCAAAGTTACAAGCGAAACAGAGCAATACGATATATACCAAAAAAATTAAAAAAACACATTCCAATTCACTTGGCAATCAATGCTGCATTGCACAACATTCTCCCATTACACAACGTTTGTAATACTCAAAATCAACCATCATCGATAATTTTAATATTACAAAAAGAAACGAACGAGCTAATTTAAAGAAACTTTCTAACATAAGTTAGATGGCGTTGTCAAATTTAAGTGTAATTTCCTCTCGCACAAGACAACCAACAGCCGGCCAAATCTACTTCAAGTCTACAACATCAAGCTAAAAACAGATAAGGCTGTTAAATTAAATCCAATGAACAACAAAGTAAAACACAAATACCAAAATGAAAACAGCACAAATTGACCTCCATAATCATAGATCAATTCCTTGCATTACATTGCATCTCTTAATCTGAACTAGAAGCAGACTTACTCTCGGGCTTCCTGCAGAGAATCATATGCATAGGTGTGAAAATCCCGGTCTCACCACCTCTAGTAAGGTAATCTGCAGTCACGAAAAGCATCTCGTGCACATCCACGACACCCTTTGGCGCAATCCCCAGCCACGAAAGCACTGTGACTAAAACGTGGTTCCTCCAATACGCAATCCTACCCATCTTCAGCCTAGTCCACCATGGGTTTGCTGGTGGTTTGGCCAAATCCTTTTCCTTGATCACTTCAAACCCAACTTTCTTCGCGACTTCAGCAATGTCCTTGTAACTCCTCAGCCCCGGTAATGCATCTCCCCTCTCAATCCCTTGAATGACCTCCACATGCTCCGCGTCATTCCCACGATACAATTCAGTCGTCACCCATTCATAAGATACATAAAAAGATCCGGGCTTCAAAACCCTGTAAATCTCACCGTACACCTCTTCCAGTTTCGGAGCATGGCATGTAGCCTCAATTGAATAAGCCCCATCAAAACTGTTATCGGCAAATGGCATCTGGAGGAAATTACCACACACCACCTCACACTGTTTATCGAGACCAGCCTTCCTGTTGTGCGTCCTGGCCCGTTTCACTTGATATTCATTAATGGTGATCCCGACCACATTAGCCCCCGAGTGGGCCGCAATTGCTCTCATCGGACCACCCACCCCACAACCCGCATCAAGAATCCGAGCTCCAGGCTTTACATTCAACAGATCCACCGCCATCTCCTCGTGTATACGAGTAGCCTCCCGATGAGATTTTCCAGGAATAGAAGGAGAAAAATGAAATGACTGACCCCAACCCCATTCATAAATATCCGTCACCAGATTATAAAACGTATCCACGAACGCAGGCACCTTCTCCGCCTTCTCGATTTCTTTGGGTCGCTGGAAAAAAGACCAGTACTGCTTGTAATTGTCTTCGACATTTTCCTTGGCGATTGATCCGCCAGAAAGATGAACGGCGTGCTTGCCCTTCTGCTCGGCTGAACCCAGTATGCAAACAAACCAGTATAAGCCGCCGGCTAATAGAGCGGCGGTGCAAAAGAGAGTAACGAACTCCATGGATGGAGGACAAGAAGAATAGAGATAGAGAGAGATTAAAGTGATTACAGAGTACAGTGAAGTGACGGAGTGGCTTTTTTAAGTGTGGATTTGTGCGAGATTCGTGCTGTCAATCACGGTCGGGTCGCACGCCATTATCAAAGGAAATTGCAATTCAATTTAACAATTGCGGAGAAGTGAAAATTGCACCAATACTCTCCAATTTATTGACTTCGTCTCGTGCCAAACGAGAACATAGGTGGTAAAATATATCTTGCCCCATCTCGATGGGGACGGGAATGGAGATCATAACTATTTCAATTCTTTTTTTTTAGAGTGCGTTTGATAGAGATTATAAGCAGGTTTATAAATCGAAAGTAGTTTATTTGAGTTGAAATTGTTGACTTTTCGTGTTAAAATAAGTTGAAAAAGTCAAAAAATTATTGAAAAAAATCAAAAACGGTTTTTAATCTAAACCAAACACAAGCTTAATATCTTTATCCTTAATTTAAGTATTGAATTTTATTCAATTTCACTTATAACATATTTGAAGGATGAAATCGTCCTCTCAATATTAAAGCATAGAACTCAATGAATACGAAGTGGGGATGACATGCTGCTTTGTTCGAGTAAAATGAATAATTGTTCATATTGACTTGTATGCTTTAGTAGTGGAAAAACATCAAATAAGTCGTTTTAGGAGATTGACAGCTACATCGGGGACAAAACTGCAGAAAAAGAATGGGGACGGGCTTGTTACAAGGTCAATAAAGTTGAAGACTGCTGCTGTAATTTTCTCTTGTGAAAATCTTAAATTAACACTGATTAGCAATCAATCTAGTTTATATTCATAATTAATTTTAACAAATTTATCTAGTAAATTAATTACCCCCTTTTTGGGGTGGTAGGAAAGGGAAAAAAAGAGAAGGGATAGACACACAATACTATCAAAGTCAACTAGACCAAATCTTTTATCTCTCTACCAGCTTAGCTATCTTGACCAACGTATGTTTGGTAGTATGTACTTATAAATTTTAAGTTATATTGAATCTATTGGAAATGATGTTCTACCTATTTATTATGTTCATAATGAGATGTCATCACATAATTGATAGTTGATAGTTCATAGTCCCATTTCACACTCATTATTTTTATTAATCATGTGATGCCACCTCAGCGTGGTCAACATAAGTGGGTAGGAGATTATTTCTCTTAGATGTGTAGATAATAAGTGGATAGTAAGTTGTAAATTTTATAAAATATATAGATAAAAATATATTAAATTATTTTAACCAACTTAAATTATAATTTAAACTTTAACAAACATTTTCGCATCCCATTTTAAAAATTGTAATGGCAAGCCGCATGCTGAGTGTATTTATTAATAGGATCTTTGTTTCGAAATGTTTGTTACTTCCAGAAAAGAGGATCTTAATTAATTTAATGAAATTAAGGACTTATTTGGCGGAGTTTAAAAGTAGTTGTTTAGAAGATTTTGATAAAAATTGATTATATACATGGTTAAAGATTGATAAAAATTGTAGATCATGAAATATGTGGTTTGAAAATGTCTTTGTTTTTTATATATATATATATATCTTAGTTTTAATAGATGCGTTGCCGTGTATGATTATAACATTGTAAAATTTATGACAAATAAATGAATATTATAAATTTAGGACAAAATCCCACAAAAAAGAAAAAAAAATGGTCGAATTGAGCTTTCAACAAAATTTAAGATGAATAAAAATGTTGAAAAGATATTACGAAATTACATCTACGTACTCTTCCATTATATTGTGGTAACTTTTCTTTGTTTTTAATGTTGAGCTTATAGAATGCATTGGGGATATTCATTGACTTAATAGGTGATGAGATATAGTTTAGTGTTGCATCTAATAATTTATCTTAAAATTCTATAGTTTTTGGATTACCTAAATTCTTTTGTGCATTTTCATAACTTCCCTTTTGTCAAATGTATAATGAACAAAATTTTCAAACACGATACAAATTTCACTTCTGATTATAGTAGCCAAAACAATTACCAAGCATTGGAACCTAATTTTGTATTCCAGTCCTTGCGGATACAATCTCAAAGAATTGTGTCATTAACCTATAAATTAATTTTAACCTTTGATATGTCCGAAATGAATTTAAATACTTAAATTTTATTGTATTATGTTGTCTTTTCAATACAAAATTTAAGATGAATAAAAATGTTGAAAAGATATTCGAAATTACAGTATCAGTACTCTTCCATTATATTGTGGTAACTTTTCTTTGTTTTTTTAATGTTGAGCTTATAGAATGCATTGGGGATATTCATTGACTTAATAGGTGATGAGATATAGTTTAGTGTTGCATCTAATAATTTATCTTAAAATTCTATAGTTTTTGGATTACCTAAATTCTTTTGTTCATTTTCATAACTTCCCTTTTGTCAAATGTATAATGAACAAAATTTTCAAACACGATACAAATTTCACTTCTGATTATAGTAGCCAAAACAATTACCAAGCATTGGAACCTAATTTTGTATTCCCGTCCTTGCAGATACAATCTCCAAAGAATTGTGTCATTAACCTATAAATTAATTTTAACCTTTGATATGTCCGAAATGAATTTAAATACTTAAATTATATTGTATTATGTTGTCTTTTCAATATAAAATCAAAATAAATTAGGGCGCTAAACACATATATTTAGCAGTAAGATGTGATTAAATGATTTGGACTGCATTCTTGATTCTATTTTGAACTTCTTTGCTCATTATAAAGAGAGAGAATACAACATGACAAAAGGTTCAAGCATTATCATTAATTGTTGATTTTTTTCATTGAAAAAAAAATTAGAAATGGAAAAGCTCACCTTAAAAAAAAAAAAAAAAAAACTTTGCGTGAACAGTAACTCGAAAAAGTTTTTTTAAAAAATAAGATTAATGTTTAATATCATTTTGTCCAGTTACTCAACAAAGTCCAATTTGACAATTTTTAACCTTTTTTTTTTTTTGTCGAGTTACTCGATAAAGGGGGAAAAAATATAATTTTTTGGTAGGAAAAAAATTATTTTTTTTTTCGGTCGAATAACTCGACAAAGGGAAAAAAAAATTAATTTTTTTTTCTTTTTTGGTCGAGTAACTCAACAAAGGTAAAAAAAAAAAAAAAAATTCCCGACAATGCCCAATTTTTTTATTTATTTATTTTTTTGTCGATTTTTTCCATTTTTTTTCTGCCTATTCTAGTAGGATGTTTCAGTAAACATTTTAGTAAGCCGAAAAATTGGTACCACATATCAAAAATTGGTAGTCCGACAGCATGTTTAGGCATACTAAAATGCTCACCGTAAAACTTCCTAGGTCGCTTTTTCGGATTTATCTTTGTCATGCGTCTTGCCGGAATCACTATTATAAACCAATAAAAAAATTTTAAGTAGTGTAAATATCTTCTTAAACTTTTGTGGACCTTGGTTATGTGATAGTTTTAGTGGATTCCCATGTTTTGGTTACACGTTAATGATGTGAACTTGAAAGGTTTTGCTAAACTTTATGTTTCTCTAAGATGCAGTTTCTGTTGTCCAACTCAAAAATTCGCTGCACCTTATATACTAAGTATTTTTACATAATTTTAGTTGGAGACGATAGATATATGGGTTACCTAACCATTGGCTTTGGTTTCACATAATTTCATGTTATATAACTCAATTTATGGACAATTTTGTAAACTGTGACAACATGAATCCGAAAAACTACGTAGGATGTTTCGGTGAACATTTTAGTAAGCCGAAACATGCCTTCGGACTATCAAATTTTGATATGTGGTAGCTACATGAGTATTCTATGTTTCCTGAAAATTTCATATTTTTCGGTGATCGTTTTCTATGTCAAATGAATTTTTGTTAATCCATAACTAAGTGAAATTTTGAATTTTTTTTTTTTTCCTTTTTTCTCACTTTGTCAAGTTACTCGACAAAGTCATTTTTTAAAATCTTTTTTTGACTTTGAAATCTTCCCTTTTTTTTTTTTTTTTTTTTGTAATTTGTAGTTTTGGTCCACAACCTTTTTAATTTATAACAAATTTACTCATAATCTTTTTTTTTTTTTTTTGCATTGACCATGCCCGACCTTTGAATTTTTTTTTTCAAATTTTGTTTTGTCTCCCTCTTTAAATAAACAAAATAAAAACTAATAACAACAAAATAAAATAAAATTGTAAATATTTTATTTTTACTGGACAATATTTTTTTAAATTTTTCCTAAATATGTTTTTTATTTTAGAATTTTTTATTTCCTTTTTTGGGTTTTTGTCGCATTAGTCCACAAATTTATTTTTTAAATAAGATTAATGTTTAATATCATTTTGTCCAGTTACTCAACAAAGTCCAATTTGATAATTTTTTAACTTTTTTTTTTGTCGAGTTACTCGATAAAGGTGAAAAAAATATAATTTTTTGAATTTTTTGGTAGGAAAAAAATTTAATTTTTTTGGTCGAATAACTCGACAAAGGGAAAAAAATTAATTTTTTTTCTTTTTGGTTGAGTAACTCGACAAAGGTTAAAAAAAAAAATTCCCGACAAGGCCCAATTTTTTTATTTATTTTTTTTGTCGATTTTTTCCATTTTTTTCCCCTCTCTATTCCAGTAGAATATTTCGGTAAACATTTTAGTAAGTCGAAACATGCCATCGGACTATCAAATTTTGATATGTGGTAACTACATGCGTATTCTATGTTCTATGAAAATTTCATCTTGTTCGGTGATCGTTTTCTATGTCAAAAGAATTTTTTTTAATCCATGACTAAGTGAAGAAATTTTAGTAACACTACCTTATTTTGGCCATTTGATTTTTATTTGATTTTATTTTTTTGTTTAAAAAAATTAAGATTTTTACGAATTACAAAAAAAAAAAATTTAAATCTTTATCGGATAACTCGACAACAATTTGTTGAGTTACAATAAAAAAATTAAAAATAAAATCAAGACTTTTTCGAATTAATCTTTTGATTGAATTTTTTTTGTAATGACTTTGTCGAATCTTTTGAAATTTTTTTTTTTTTTTAGTTTTCTAGTAACTCGACAAATTTTTTTTTGATTTTTTTTTTACTCGAGAAAGTATTATATATATATATATATATATATATATATATATATATATATATATATATATATATTTACTTTCTCGAGTAACTCGAGAAAGTCATTTGGGAATTTTTTTTTTTTTTTAAATACTAATTTTGCCGAGTTAAAGCAAAGTGGGGAAAAAGGAAAAAAAAAATTTCAAAACTTCACTTAGTCATAGATTAACAAAAATTCATTTGACATAGAAAACGATCACCGAAAAATATGAAATTTTCAGAGAACATAGAATACTCATGTAGCTACCACATATCAAAATTTGATAGTCCGACGGCATGTTTCGGCTTACTAAAATGCTAACCGAAACATCCTAGTTAGTTTTTCGGATTCATGCTGTCACAGTTTACAAAATTGTCCATAAATTGAGTTATATAACATGAAATTATGTGAAATCAAAGCCAATGGTTAGGTGACCCATAGGGCTATCGTCTCCAACTGGAATTATGTAAAAATACTTAATATATAAGGTGCAGTAGATTTTTGAGTTGGACAACAGAAACTGCATCTTAGAGAAAAATGAAGTTTAGCAAAACCTTTCAAGTTCACATCATTAACGTGTAACCAAACATGGGAATCCACTAAAACTACCACAAAACCAAGGTCCACCAAAGTTTAAGAAGATATTTACACTACTTAAAGTTTTTTGATTGGTTTATAATAGCGATTCCAAGACGCCGACGGCATAAATTAGAAAAAACGACCTCAGAGGTTTCGCGGTGAGTATTTTAGTATGCCTAAACATGCCGTCGGACTACTAATTTTTAATATGTGGTAGCTACCTGAGTATTCTATGTCCCTTGAAAATTTTGTATTATTCGGTGATCGTTTTCTATGTCAAAGAATTTTTTGTTATTCCATGACCATGTAAATAAAATTTTCAAAATAAGAGCAGTGTTACTAAAATTTCTTCACCCGGTCATGGAGTAACAAAAATTTGTTTGACATAGGAAACGATCACCGAAAAATATGAAATTTTTATGGAACATAGAATACTCATTTAACTACCATATATCAAAATTTGATAGTCCGACGGCATGTTTTGGCTTACTAAAATGCTCACTGAAACACCCTAGGCTGTTTCTCGGATTCATGCGGTCGCAGTTTACAAAATTGACCATAACTTGAGTTATATAACATGAAATTATGTGAAACCAAAGCCAATGGTTAGGTAACCCATAGAGCTATCGTCTCCAGCTGAAATTATGTAAAAATACTTAATATATAAGGTACAACATATTTTTGAGTTGGTCAACAGAAAGTGCAGTTTGGAGAAACAATTCACCCAGTCATGAATCAAAAAAAAATTCTTTGACATAGAAAACGATCACCGAACAATATGAAATTTTCACGGAACGTAGAATACCATGTTGCTATCACATATAAAAATTTGATAATCCGACAGTATGTTTTGACATACTAAAATCCTCACCAAACATCCAAGGCAGTTTCTCGGATTCATGCTGTCGCAATTTATAAAATTGTCCATAACTTGAGTTATATAACATGAAATTATGTGAAATCAAAGCCAATGGTTAGTTAACCTATAGGGATATCGTCTCCAACTAGAATTATGTAAAAATACTTAATGTATAAGCTGCAGTAAATATTTAAGTTGGATGAACAAAAGCTGTAGTTTAGAGAAAATAAAATTTACCAAAACCTTTAGGAATCGATTGTATTTCGTCCTTTGTTCCCATAGCAACTGGGGATAAAAAGCACCAAATTTGATGACTTATTAAGGAAAAATGAATATATCTTTACTATAATATATAAAAAGTCAATAAAAGTCAATAATATATATATATATATAAATATATATATATATATATATATATATATAAAGAAAAGAAAAGAAAAGAAAAGATGAAGAAGTCAAAAATTATACTAAAAGATATTAATTTAATATAAAAAGTGTCAAAAGATTAGGACAAAAAGGTGAGATTTGGACGAAATTAGAAATACTAAATCAATAAAACGACGTCGTGTTGGTTGAAGGATGAGCGATAAGCAGAGTTGATAGATATTTATATTATAGTAAGATATATATATATATATATATATATATATATATATATATATATATATATATATATATATATATATATTAAATTCTATCAAACATGAGCTAAATTGGCCTTGTCCACCACATAAATAAATACACAGAACTTAATTTTTAGGATTTAAGGGTAAATTTCATCCATTGTGAACAAACTTTTAGTAAAATCTAATTGAATTATTTAACTTCAAATTTAATTTCAAATTGAGTTAATGAATTTCAATTTATTTTCAAATTTCACCACTTTATCACATATTATTCTCCAAAAGAAAGAAAATTACTTAACTATGCTTATGCCACGACGGATTTTTCACGTAATAGTTCCGTAGTATGTCAACATCTCATTACTTTTTTTAACATTTTAATCTAAAGATTGTCATAACCCGAATTTTACTATGTTTGCTTCTAGAATGTCACGTAGTGATTACATGGAGACAATAAATGATAGAATATGATATAAGATCAAATTTGAAACAAAATTAAAATTTAATTACCCAATTGAAACAAATTAATTTAGTAATTCAATTGAAATTTCGCTGAAAGTTCATGAAATTTAGCCAAGATTAAACAATAATTATAGTAGATGCAGGCGAATTAAAAAAAATTATTTAGAAACGAAAGATAAATAAAGTTTAGGGTAATTATATTAACACTGCATTATTTATTACACTGCATTTTAATTACATTTAACGTTTTCTATCTTTGCTTGTTGTAGCACCCATGTCTCTAACTGTTTTTATTACATTTTTATTCATAACTTTTCATTGATTAGTACATCTTGTGTCTGATAACAGTTTTCATCCAAAAATTCATTGGAAGGATGTAAAACGAAATACATCATATTTAAAAAAAAAAAATGCAAAAGTGTGACAATTTCTTTATTTCAAAGCATGCAAACAGATATCTTGATAGAAACCATCATCAAAGATGAGATGTGTTAATTTATGGAAGTTGATAATAAGAAGCTTCGATCCCAAAAAAAGATAAGAACACAAGTGCTATAATGGATAAAGATTAAATACTTTAAGTATAATTAAAATGTAGTGAACTTATGAGAAATTGAGTGACAATATAGCTACCCAAAGTTTAATGATGGTAAGAGGCCAAACAAAAGTGCAATTTAAGTGTTGTCTTTTCTTTAACTCTAGCTTGGTTAGTTTGTTTTGTGTTTGAACTATTAGAGAATCTCCAATGCATTCTATGAATTAGGGGTGGGAACAGTTCGGTTAGGTCCGGTTTCAAAGAGAACTGAACCGAGAACTAATGAGTATCTTGTAAATGGAACCATCGGTTCCAATTTTAATTATGGAACCAAACCATTCGGACCAGTTCGGTTCCATAGTTAAATTTTTATTATTTCAACAACTATTTTCATTCTCTTAATGTTTAAAACAACACAATAATCTAACAAATTATAACTTCCAAACTTTAATCCATTTACAAAAAACAACATATCGAGTTTTGAACATAATGTTCTAACTTAATACAAAATAGCAAGTCAAGTCCAAATTTACAAATACAAAAACAAGTTGTCTAATAAAAATTATTGACCAATGTACGTGAATAGTTCAGTTCTAGACTTAGAACTGATAACCGAATCATTACTAGTAGGTTCTCACTTCTAAAGTCTACTACCTATTTTAAATTTAAGAAGAACCGAACCGAATTGATCAATTCGATTCAGTCCCAGTTCAATTCGATTTGGTCCCAGTTCAATTCGATTTGGTTCCGTTTTGGGTGAGTATTTTTGTCCACTACTATGAATTGCTATTAGGTGACACAAATGTTGAAAAACTTTTAATCTATATGGCATTGATAATAGACATTTAAGTTCAAATTTAGTCTCAATGTATTATATAAATTGATATTTATGTGTACTTTATTTTATTAAAATAAAAACAAAATCAAATTTAAATGTGCATAGAAAATTTAAATTTTGCTGAGTTAATATGTGTAACAGAACTTCTAAATTTAAATGAAGCTCTAGACATTGCCTTTTTTTCCTACCACGTCAACTTGACTCTTTGACAACTTGCAGGAGAAGAATTTTTTAAGTCACGGTTGCACTGGAGATGCTCTTAATGCTAGCTTTATTGCAATTGGATTCACACATCCGACAATAAATAAAGTTCACATCCACATTCTAAAAAGAAATAAAATTCTCTCCACGCCGACTACTAATAATTCAAAAATACTTCCAAATATTCGCGACCCGTCAAAGTTCACCACACCTTCTATCGCCACACTCCCATGACCACCTCGCAGGATTGCAACCTCCTCGCACCCACTTTATGGGTGTGTAGAAGATTGTGTTTAGTGTTGAAGCATTAAGGTATAATTGCATTTACTGCTTTGCATTTGATTTTTTGTTAATAATGCCCTAGTTGTTAGGAAGAGTGATGTTAGTGTTTGAATTGGTCTTAGACCTCTTACGTCATTTTTTAGGTCGTGTTCAATGTGGGGTTTGTTTGCTTTCTGTTTCTTTGTAAAAGGCTTATATAAAGCTGCTATTTATTATTGAATAATACCAAGCTTCATCTTCCAAACACATTGAATGATACAACAAGTGGTATTATATAGTAGTAAAAATTATTCCACTGGCCCAAATATCCCAAAAATATACAACGATGCTCATAAAAAGGCCATTCAACAAAACGCCGCTTTGCCCCAACTTAAAGATGTCATATAACCCGAAAACATCACGGATCGGCCCAAAACCTCTTAAAGTCTATCATCAAACGATTCAGTTATATCGTAACAGACTTGACTAAATCTAGAAGGATGAGGCTTATCACAAAACCGATCAGAATATAACTGATCATATCTCTACCTAACCGAAATCCTCGAAGAATCACCACCAATTTTGACTAGACGATTGTGATATCGCTCCTATAAATACTACTATCTACCAGGTGAAAGGTACGCTCACTTGTAAACATTCAACTTCAATTACTCATTTTCAGTCTGACACTCTCGTATTCATCTCTACAAGCTTACTGACTTGACCGTAGGAGAGTCTTTGGTCGACACCACACCGGTGTCCTCTTGAGACCCTTTAACGGTTTTTCTTTCGTAGTGTATTTTTTTAGTTCTTTAGGATTGTTAGTGGCCCAATCGATCCGAAATTTTCAATTGTAGAATATACCGTCTACAATTTGGCGCCTACCGTAGGGCCTTAGCAATCATTCTGACGAATGAAGTTTTTCTTTTTTCTCGTATAACATTATTATCTACCACTCTCCAATATCACCATGTCTAGAACTTCTGAAACTATTGCACGTATGGCCTTATTGATTACACTTTCAATGAAGCGGCCCATTAAGAAGCAGAACGATTGATACTCCAAGAGGTGGAAGCAATAAGGTATGGCCCCACAACTGTCCAGCCAGCTACCGTCCAACCAACTACCGTCCAACCGAACACTGTTCATTCAACTGCCATCCATCCGGACTTCATCCACTCTCAACCTATCGCTCTACTGAGTGAGGTAACTACTCAACTAGCGCACCTCATCGAATTAACCAAGAAAAATTCTAAAATTGGAAAGACTAGAAGCGGAGAATCAAGGACTTCAAGATAAGGTAGAATCGTTAGCAGCAGATCCAGATCCGTCTATTATACGCCCCTCTCGATTCCAAACTTCTGTCAGGTTGATGCCTTCACTCGACCAAAATGCACTTAGGACAATCGATTCGAACATCCAATTCACTACACCGTTGCACGAAGAATCGGTTGACGCCCAACCTCAACCTACCGCTGGAAAGAATCTAGAGTTTGAATGAAAGCTAGCTGCAATCGAAGCCATGGTTCAACGCATCCTCGAAGTACTTGCACCAATCAAGAAGAGCGCAGCTAGTTGTTTTGCCAATTCTCCATTTGATGGCGAAAACGCCCTGGTAAAGATGCCTAAAAAGTTTAGCTTCTCCAACATGAAACTTTATGATGGAACGGATGATCCAAACGGCCATATAGCTCAATATAGACAAAGAATGTTTACCGCCGCCATACCAAAAGACATTCGCGAGGCCTGCATGTGTAAGGAGTTCGACTTCAGTCTTATGAGGTCGGACCTACAGTGGCATACAAACCTTTCTAACAACTCTATTTCATCATTCGCACAACTAACTGATACTTTTGTTGACAGTTTGCAAGCAGTAGAAAAATCGAGAAAAAGTCCGACGACCTTTATCATGTAGTGCAAAGAATAAGTGAATCACTCCGTGAATTTGTCGGGCGATTCAACCAAGAGAAAGTTTCCATTCCTAGTTGCAACCAACAAACTACGATTTCTGCCTTCCGAAAGGGGCTCCTACCCGGTACTAACTTATACAAAGAATTGACCAAGTACCCATGCAGCACAATGGAGGACGTCTTGGCTAAAGCTTGGGCCCAAATCAAATGGGAAGAAGACGATGCTAACTTCAATTTCACTGGGCACCATTCCTCTAGAGAAGAGCCCCAATGGCAAAACAGGAGAGAAAAACATCCCATAAGTTCTTATTCTCCTATAGACAGAAGGGACCCCAAACGCAGAGATTTACCTAGACCATCTGTGAGGACAAAGATTGGTATTCTTGAATATAATATTTCTATTGCACTAACTGAACTAATTACGGTGCTCAAAAGGATGTGTAATGCAGTGAATTGGCCCAGCAAGATGATGAGCTCTAGTGTCCAGTGTGACAAGAGTAAGTGGTGTGAGTTTTATGCAGACCATGGCCACCGGACAGATGATGGCATTGTACTAATGTTGAAAGTAGCAGAACTATTGAAACAGGGACATCTCTCAGACCTTCTAATTGAAAAAGGTAAAGAGAACTTAGCCAGACGAAAGCAACAGTCATGTGATAAGCAAGATTCTACTCCAACGCCTAAACCAACACATGATAGAACCACTAACTCCATCACTGACGGGTCAGAAGTTAGTGGGATACAAGGGCAGCAACACGAAGGCACGCTCGCCAAGCGACCCATCCAACCTAAAATGCAAATCAAGTAAACGAGTCGAACTCACCACAAATCATCAGCTTTACAACCTCAGAAGCTACAGAACAATTGAATCCACACCATGATGCTTTAGTCATATCTCTAAACATCGTGAACTGCTTAATCAAGTGCATTATGATAGACAATGGTAGTAGTACAAACATACTTTTCTTAGAAACAGTAAAGGCAATGGGCATTCCAGGAGAAAGTATTACTCGACGGACGACGATACTAATCGACTTTAGTGGAGAACAAAAGAACACTTTATGTGAGATCGTGCTACCTGTTTACGCTGAAAGAGTTAACCTCCACACCAGATTCTTAGTGATGGACTGTCCATCAGCATATAATGCCATCTTGGAGAGGCCTTGGATCCACGAAATGAATGATGTACCATCGACGTTTCATCAAGTGCTTCATTTCCCTACCAAATGGAGAATAAGGCAGATCCTTGGTGACCAAAGGGACTCCAGAACCTGCTATTAGAATTCACTCTGCTCCGGTCAGAACCTTTTATAGCAATTAAAGCAATGCCAGCTCAACATCCCAGACCATCTGGACATAGAAGACCTGGATGAAGTCCAGATCAACCCCGACTTTCTAGAACATAAAAATCAGGTGGGATCAAAGCTGGAGCCAAAACTCAGACAACGTCTAATCAAATTTCTCGTGGAACACCATGATTGCTTTGCTTGGTCTCACAAAGACATGACCGGTGTTGATCTGAAAATCATTACATGCAAGTTAAATGCTGACCCTGAATACATTCTAATCAAGCAGAAACGAAGAAGGTTTGTACCAGAAAGAAACTATATAATCAATAAAGAAATGCAAAAGCTCATAGAAGCTGGTTCTGTTCGAGAAGTTTACTATCCCGCATGGCTCGTCAATGTAGTTGTAGTAAAGAAGAAGAACGGAAAATGGAGAATCCGTATAGACTTCACAAACTTGAACAAGGCCTGCCCAAAGTGATAGTTTTCCTTTACCATACATCGACATAATGGTAGACGCAACAGCCGGACATGAACTTTTAAGCTTCATGGACGCTTTTTCAGGATACAACTAGATCTTGATGCATCCAAATGACCAAGAAAAAACTACTTTTGTGACAGAATGTGGTACATTTTACTACAAGGTGATGTCATTTGAACTCAAGAATGTCTGAGCAACATATCAATGACTGGTGAACAAAATGTTCGCTGATCACCTAGAAAAGACCATGGAAGTCTACATCGATGACATGCTAGTAAAATCCTTGATTGCAGAGCAACACATAGACCACCTCCGACAATATTTTGACATTCAGAAGAAATACAACATGAAGCTCAATCCAACCAAGTGTTCATTTGGAGTGTCATCCAGAAAGTTTCTCGGCTACTTAGTGACCTAACGGGGGATCGAGATAAATCTAGATCAAATCTATTCAATCATTAATATCCCATCTTCTACTAGCATCATAGAAGTTCAGAAGCTTACCGGAAGGCTTGCAGCTCTTAACAGGTTCATACCTTGATCTTCTGAAAAATGCCAACGATTCTACAACATTTTGAAGAAAAATAGAATTTTTGAATGGACTCCAAAATGTGAAGAAGCGCTCCAACATCTCAAACAATACTTAACTTTACCTCATTTCTTATCCAAACCAAAAGACGGAGAACAACTCTACATGTACTTAGCCGTATCAAAAACAGCGGTCAGCACTGTCTTGGTTCGTGAAGAAGAAGGAAGACAATTCTCCGTCTACTATGTCAGCAAAGCATTATTAAATGCATAAACCCACTACAGCCAATTGGAGAAATTAGCTTTATCACTCATCAGTGCAGCTCAGAAGTTAAGACATTACTTTTAAGGCTATTTGGTAACTGTCCTGACTACTTTTCCACTGAAGCATATACTTCACAAATCCGAACTATTCGTACGATTAACCAAATGGGCTATAGAGCTAAGTGAATACGACATATCTTTTGTACCTCGCACTGTCAAAAAATCTTAGTTACTTGCGAATTTCATTGCAGACTTCACTCCTAGTTCTCAAGCCCTTGTCGAAAAAGAACATCTCTTCTTAACGAACGTATCCAATTCAGGCACATGGCTGCTCCAAGTAGACGAAACAAACAATATCAGTGGTACAGGCCTTGGTATTATCTTGACATCACCAGAGGAAAACCAGATAGAACAAGCAGTCAGATGTAAATTCAAGGTGATCAACAGTGAGGCAGAGTATGAAACACTCATTGCTGGACTGAACGTAGCAAAAGAAATCGGAGTCACTCGAATAAATGCTTGTAGTGACTCTCAACTCATTGTAAGCCAAATCAATGACACCTTCCTAGCTAAAGACATAAAGATGAAATCTTATCTGGAGTTAGCCAAATAGCTTTGCAGTATGTTTGATGAATTCCAAATCACTCAAGTACCAAAGATTGATAACACCCCAACCAGACGCGTTAGCCGACCTGGGGCGACCACAAATACAAAACAAAGCAAAGTCATCCCAGTGGCTTATCTACAATCGCCATCAGTTTGGAAACCAACCGAAACGAAAATCCATCAATCGAAAGAGGAACACTCTAGGATGACTCCAATTGTCAAGTACTTAGAAAATGATGACTTGCCACAAAATAAGAGTGAGGCTCGACGAATAAAGGCGAAGGCCACCAGGTATTGCATTATAAACAAAAAATTATATAGAAGGTCTTTCTTTGGACCATACCTCCGATGTATTAACAACATTGAGTCCCAATATGTCTTAACTGAGCGGCATGAAGGAGAGTGTGTTAATCACTCTGGAGCCTGAAGCTTAACACATCGTGCACTTTTCGTCGGATACTATTGGCCACCAATGCGGGCGGACTCAATTGACCATGTTAAAAGATGTGACAGATGCCAAAGGTATGCTGATATTTCCCATCTCCCACCAGAACGGATTAACCCTATCCTTTCCTCCTAACCATTCATGAAGTGGAGAATGAACATTGCTCGAAAGGTTCCAACCGCACCAGGACAATGCATCTTCGTGCTTGCTGTCACAGACTATTTTACAAAGTGGATCTAAGTCAAAGCATTTTCACAGATACGTGACCGCGAAGTTATTCAATTAGTTTGGAAAAATATAATTTGCAGGTTTGGAGTCCCAAAAGAAATTGTAATCGACAATGGATCGCAATTCATCAGTATTGCATTCAAAGATTTTTGTAAGGAATGGAACATCAAGTTAAACTTATCTACTCCACGGTACCCCCAAGCTAATGGTCAGGCTGAATCCTCAAATAAAACAATCATGAAGACATTAAAGAAAAGACTCTCTGAATCGAAAGGAAAATGGGCAGACAAACTACCCGGAGTTCTTTGGTCATATCTCACCATTGCTCGCACATCGATTGGTGAAACACCTTTCTCCTTGGCCTATGGCGCGAAAGCAGTGATACTAGTAGAAAAAAGCATACCAACCTTTCGGTATGAATGGACAACTGATAAACAGAATCAAGTCGAATTATGCCATGAGTTAGACTTAACAGATGAACGAAGGGAAAAAGCACTAATTCGCAGAGCGGCATACCAACAAAAGATCGCCCGACACTACAACTATCTAGTAAGAGCCAGAACCTTCAAAGAATGTTATTGGATACTACGAAGAGCATTCCAGGATACAAAAGAGGCTGGTGCAGGTAAACTTGCAGCAAACTGGGAAGGACCATACTTAATTACCAAAGTGGTCGGGCATGGATCCTACAAATTACGCAGTCAAGATGGTAGAGACATAGGCAACAGTTGGAACGCCATCTACCTCCGCAAATACTACTTTTAAGTCTTCTAAACTCATACTTATTTTATTCTTGAATCTTTTCTATATGAGAATCATTGCTAACTTAAGCATCGGAGAGCCGGTGGCATCAATGACTTCGACGTTCCTAATATGTCTCGGCTTTCATGAGATTCACCAGGTAGAACGACCAAAAAGACAGCAAAATGGATGAATCCAGACCTTCGTCAGAGTATTATCTTTCTTTTTTCATTTCCATAGTTTTTTTAATACTATTATCAAAAAGACATTGCTGACTTAAGCATCGGAGAGTCGATGGTAGCAATGCCTTCAGCATTCCTAACATGTCTCGGCTTTCCCGAGATTCAACAGGTAGAACGACCAAAAAGACAGCAAAATGGATAAATCCAGACCTCCATCAGAGCATCATCTTACTTTTCACATTTCCATAGTTTTTTTAATACTTTTATAAAAAAGACATTGCTGACTTGAGCATCAGAGAGACGATGGCAGCAATGCCTTTGGCATTCCTAACATGTCTCGACTTTTATGAGATTCAACAAGTAGAATGACCAAAAAGACAGCAAAATAGATGAATCCAGACCTCAATCAGAGTATCATCTTAATTTTTGCATTTCCATAATTTTTTTATTACTTTTATCAAAAAGACATTGTTGACTTAAGCATCGGAGAGTTGATGTCAGCAATGCCTTCGACGTTCCTAACATGTCTCAACTTTATGAGATTCACCAAGTAGAACAAAGTGCCATTTGCAAAGTTCAAAACTTATCTCACCAGCCAGAATTCATGAAGTTTTGAACTTTGGGGAAGAAGAGCAAACATGAATACTCAAATGAATCAACTAAACATGCAGCCTCTCGCTGACCATCCGAAATCACATGGTTGCCATCAAGCCATCAAAGCGGAGATGAATGCACAGTCGCCATCAAGTCATTTAGAATTCGATGGTCACGCAAAATGAAGACTAAGTTACTTTCAAACAAGAGCAGCTTCAACCCGACAAGCAACATTGCTCATAATGTTCGGCTAGGGTAGACCAATTGAATTAACCGTATACATGTAAATTACCCTTTATGTTAAAGTATAGAAATAAAAGCCATTCACGGCAAAATTCATACTATATGTTTTATTTGTAATTAAGTAAAACTTTTTTAGAAGATTTTTGTTATCAGACTTATTTTCGCTTTGATCAAAACCGTGCATATTTTCAAAGTGGCTTACATATACGTTCCAGTCAAAGATGTGAGAAACTTTTTCAGCTATTTCTTTCTATTAAGCACTCAATCAAAATAAAGTTTACATGCTGCATAAATTCGAATACATAAATATAAGTACACACTATTCGAATAGGTAAGTCCAAAATATAAAATACATAAGTACGAAAACAAATTTAAGCAGACGTGGGAAAATGTGCAACCAAATGGTTTAAGCTTGGCCATTGTCATCATCACTGGGACCGACACCTCTGACCTCATATTCGGACTGCTCTTCTAACGTATTGCGCATTCCAAGCATCTGACACAACTCAGCAAACTCTGCAATCGCTTTGTCCACATCCCAATTGGTTTACTTGCCTTTTTTATATTCATTCATAAGGAAGACTATGGTGGCTATCTCAACCTCCAGCTGGCAATTCTCTAGACGATTTTCTAAAGAAGAAATATGAGCCCCCAACGACTATTTCAAGCCAGCAAGCTCCTCTTTCAACGAAAGATTTTTCCTAACCATCTCAGGTAACTCATTCATTGTTTTTTTTGCCGCCAAGTCAGCATCCTTCTTTCCAATAGACAACATTTCGTTCTCTCCACGTAAGGAGGTGTTTACATCCTGTAATGAGCGCACCCGTCTTGCCTGTCTAATGGCCTCGTCCTTCTGGAAAATAGCACCTTACAACCCCTGAAGTTAACAAAGGAAGTTAGGCACAATTAAATGGATCATTAAAAAAAAAAACTACTTGGATGATTTGGGCCATCATTCTCTCTGTTGCCTTCACTTGTCCAAGTTCTTCGTAACAAGCCCGATCTTCACGAAACAAAAGACCTTTGCCAAGAGCCACCACGCCTGGATTAGAGAATACAAAAGAGTCGACTGGAAAAGAAAACACGATCGAACCATCATCTCCAGAAGTCAGTATTGTACGACTGCGCTTCTATAATACCGGAGAAGTATCGTTAGGAAGCTCTGTCTGGCTCGGTAAGCCATGAAACGAGGCTGGAGGATCAACTGGTCTATTGAGGAAGAACGTGTCTTAGATTTCTTCTTCTCTTTCTCCTTTCTCCTCTCCAGAGCATCGAGCGAAGATCTCATCACTCTTGACATGACGTGATCTGCAACCTCACGTTCAGTTGAGTTAAGTGGGCCACACAAAGAGAGATCACTACCAATAATTTCCAGACCCCTCTTTATCATTACAATATGGACAATATGTCTAGAGAATTCAGATGGAATACCTCTTGGTTCTTCCAAAGCGTGAGCCCACAAACTACTTGAAGCTAGAACCTCCGAGGATAAAAGAAACCAACAATCCCTCTGACTTTCGGATATCGCTAAGATCTTTGAAATACGCTCCTTCACTAACAGGCCCTCAACCAGCTGCGTACTGAGGCGACGACCTATAAAAAAGTAGAATAAGAACATCAAATTAGTAAGATGCATTACAAAAATTACTAAAATACGGAACTCACCGCGTGACCATGCTGAATGAAACCTATAATCCCCCTATAAAACCAAATCCCCTGACGCGAGAAAATACGACCATTTCCAGCCCTTATCTCCAGAGTTAAGACCAACTATCAACCGCTTGGTCTTCTTTCTCACATTTAAAGAAAATCGACCTTTTTCTCCGTTGTGCTCCCTTATGAAATACCCATATAATAACTCCGGCATGCCAAACATAATATCATGCCACTCTGTAAAGACTTGGAGAGCCAGGAGCAACCGCTAAGAATTAGGCATAAGTTGACTTGGTACGATTTCAAAATAATCTAACACCATCGTGACCATCTAGAGAATCGAGAACCGAAAACCATCTTTGAAAGGCAACTCATAGAAAAAGGTCCAACCGAGAACGTTCCATGACACCCTTTTATGTTGTCGTGGTGAACGGAGACGAATAGATGTGGGTATACCATAGCTATCTCAAATTCTTACCAAATGAGCCTCTTTCAGACGGCTTGGTACATTACCTGTAAACAAATATCAACCCCGCCCAGACGGCTCTGCTTAGAAAAATCAAGTCCAAGATTGCCACCGTCTAGACTTGGACTAGTCGAATAACTTCCAACACGAATATTTTTCGAATCGGCTTGACATGATGAATAAATCCCAGGATCATCTATAAATCATGCAAGAGTCAGTTCGTCTGGATGGGTTAGACTTGTGTAATTTTTCGTCCAAAAGTTTTCTTTAGGATGGACATGTCGACCCGTACCTTCGTTCGATCAAATTCTGGATGGATTAATAAAATAATCTCTTTCTGCTCCGTTCGGATTACCACTAAAATCATTCCATTCCATTGTAAAAAATAACTATTCCTTATTACCCAAACTTTCTTATAGATCAAAACTCCGAAAACGTTGAATTAAACTCCCATCAACCACTCTTGAATATCCAAAAATTTTCGAAGATCGTTCAAACACATTCAAGAAAAATCGAAGAACAACTAAAATGAAGAAGAAAGAAAGAAAACTTACCAAAATCTCTTCAAGTCACCAATGATAAATGAGAAAGAATGAATGAAGTCCTTAAATCCTAGAAAGGCACGTCATACGAGAAAAAAAGTAGCTCCAAAATTCATCTAAATGTGTGCACTCAACCATTTGAATAGACACACCTACTGTCTGATACTTTAAGTGCGTATTTCGTATGGTCCAGTCCGATCAAATAAAATATTTGTTACATATGTTACCGCGCAGTATCTGGTGCGAAGTGGCAAAAAATATATAGATATACATATAAAAAATATACACACACACACACACACACACACACACACATAATTTTAATGGTGCATTTACCGCTCGGCAACAACTACCGAGCGGAAAGACCATTTTGCATGCATGCAACTTGTGCATGCATGTAACACTTGCTGCCACAAGGCACAACCTGTCGTGTGGCAGTAATTAATTCCACATGGCCGAGCCGTGTGGTTCATTTACTAACCACAAGGTTCCGTGGCGTGTGGAATTTTTGAAATATCTCCGAGTCGAATCACTCGCATTTATCTAGCTAAGTAGAGGATTACCGCATGGTTCCAATCGTGTGATGGACTTTATCTAGTCACCGAGCTATGGTTCGGTAATTTATTTTCGTCTAAAATTTCACTTTTCGACTGGAAATTATTTTCGCACGAAATTCTGAATTTCTACCTGATAACTTATCCGAACGTTTTGAATTAATTTCCGATAAATCATTTGAGATATTATTTCATCCTACATTTGTCGTAAATGTCAAATAAATGAAAAATCATTCGACCATGCCGAACCAAATGGTCAAACGGTCCATACCTATGACCAACACATACCACCTCAGGGTCTGATCAGCCATTGGTTATGTCTTACATTAAACAAAGTTCGTACAAGTTCAATAATTTTCTATCTTCCAATGAATAATATTGACACGAGAATTACTCTTTAATTCGAGTATCACTCGAAATAAAGAGTAGAGGACAAATTGTAGTAGTAAAAATTATTCTACTGGTCCAAATATCTCAAAAATATACAACGAGGCTCGTAAAATACCGCTTTGGTCCAACTTAAAGATGTCATATAACCCGAAAACATCACGGGTCGGCTCAAAACCTCTGAAGTCTATCATCAAACGATTCAGTTATATCGTATCAGACTTGACAAAATCTAGACAGATGAGACTTATCACAAAACCGATCAGAATACAACTGATTATATCTAACTAACCAAAAATCTCAAAGAATCACCATCGATTTCAAATAGATGGTTGTGATATCGCTCTTATAAATACTACTATCTACCAGGTGAAAGGTACGCTCACTTGAAAACATTCAACTTCAATTACTCATTTCTTGTCTGACACTCTCGTATTCATCTCTACAAGCTTACTGACTTGACCGTCGGAGAGTCTACAACCGAAACCACACCGATGTCCTCTTGAGACCCTTTAACGATTTTTCTTTCGTAGTGTATTTTTTGAGTTCTTCAGGATTGCTGGTGGCCCAATCGATCTGAAATTTTCAATTGTAGAATCTACCATCTACATATTAGAGCCACATTAGGGCCTGATTGAGTGTTATGAGAAACTACAGTTTCTTAAGGAAGAAGCAAGAGAGAGAGATCAGAAAATGAGGAAAAAGCAAGAGAGTGAATCATGGCGACAGAGAACAACAGCTATTTTCAGCCGGCGATTCTAAGGTTTGATGATCATTACAACCATTGGGCTATGCTCATGGAGAATTTCTTCAAATCGAATGAGTATTGGGGCTTGATAGAGAATGGGATACCTACAGCAACAGAAGGGGTAGAGCCAACAGAGAAGTATTGTAACACCATCGCAGATCTAAAACTAAAAGATTTAAAGGTCAAGAACTATCTATTCCAAGCTATAGATAGAACTATTTTTGAGACCATTCTAAATAAGGAGACTGCGAAGGCCATCTGGGATTCGATAAGACTGAAGTATCAAAGCTTTACCAAAGTGAAACATGCTCAGCTACAGGCTTTGCAAAGAGAATTCGAGAAGTATGAAGGATGATGAAAGCACATGGAGAAAAGATGGAGTAGAGTGTGATCATTGAGAAAATCTTAAGATCAATGACTCTCAAGTTCAATTATGTAGTATGTTCGATAGAAGAGTCCAATGATCTCTCTATCATGACCATAGATGAGCTTCAGAGTACCTTGTTAGTCCACAAACAAATGATGCAAGGACAGAAGGAGGAAGAGCACGGTTTGAACATCACCAATTCAGAGAAGGTTGGAAGAAGAGATGAATACATAGTTGAAGGGAGAGGAAGAGGTCGAGGTAAGGGTAGGTAGCCCTTCAATAAAGATCTTGTGGAATGCTTCAGGTGCCACAAACTAGGGCATTTTCAATACGAATGCCCTAGTTGGGAGAAAGGTGCAAACTACGCTGAGTTGGATTAAAACGATGAGATGTTATTAATGTCATATGTCAAGATGAACAATTCAACAAGGGAGAATGTGTGGTTTTTGATTTCGAGTGCAGCAACCACATGTGTGGTACTAAGGAATGGTTCTCGGATCTTGATGAAAGGTTCAAGCAATATGTGAGACTTGGGGACAATTCAAGTATGATGGTGAAGGGAAAAGGAAATATCAGACTACAAGTGGTTGGCATGACTCAAGTAATCACCGAAGTTTACTTTGTGCCTGAGTTAAAGAATAATCTTTTGAGCATTGGCCAACTGCAAGAAAAAAGTCTTGCCATCCTAATTAAAAATGGGATGTGCAACCTTTATCATCCAAGGAGGGAATTAATTATGCAAAATGTCAGCAAATATGATGTTCGTTGTGTTGGCTTCGGTGATGCCTCAAGCTACAACATGCTTTCAAACTATGACGGAAGACAACTCGCATTTGTGGCACTGTAGATTCGAGCATCTCAGTTTCAAGGGCTTACGAACTCTTACCTACAAGAAAATGGTGAGAGGACTACCAATGCTCAAAGCTCCATCAAAGGTTTGTTCTGACTGCGTGGTGGAAAAGCAACACCAAGAAGTAATTCCCAAGAAAAGCCTGTGGAGAGCCTCACTACGTCTTCAATTGATTCATGCATATATCTGTGGACCCATCAAGCCCGAATCACACAGCCACAAAAGGTACTTAATCAACTTTACTGATGATTATAGTATGAAGACATGGGTTTATTTCTTGTCAGAAAAGTCTGAGGCGTTTGGTATGTTTAAGAAGTACAAAGAACTTGTTGAAAGGGAAACTGATGACTTTATTTGCTGTCTACGTACTGATAGAGGTGGAGAGTTTACCTCGTTGGAGTTTAATCAGTTTTGCAGTGCAAATAGAATAGCTATGCAGCTTAATACTGCTTACACACTCCAACAAAATGGGGTGGTAGAGAAGAAAAACTACACTGTTATGAACATGGTACGTAGCATGTTATCAGAGAAGCAGATCCATAAGGAGTTTTGGCCTGAAGCTGTTAATTGGACGATACATGTATTGAACTAGAGTCCAACTTTAGTTGTGAAGGAGGTAACACCTGAAAAGGCCTGGAGCGGTAACAAACTTACTGTGGATTATTTTAGAGTATTTGGATGTGTTGGTCATGTCCATATTCCAGATAGTCAAAGATCAAAGTTGGATGATAAGAGTGTGAGGTGTGTCTTGTTGGGTGTAAGTGACGAGTCGAAAGCCTATAGGCTATACAATCCAGTTTCGAAGGAGGTAGTGATTAGTAAGGATGTGGTATTTGCTGAAGATGAGAAATGGGATTAGGGAAGAAGCACTGATGAGTTGAAAGCTGATGTATTGGAGTGGGGTGATGAGGAAGAAATCAAGAATCAATAAGATCAAGATGAAATGTGAATGCTGAAAATGATGAAGTAAAAGAATGAGGAGGTATCAATTCTCCATCTGGTGAATCAAATAAAGAAGGTTCTTTTAGTCCAGTTCAAGGGAGGAACATAAGAGAGCCTCCTTGGATGCAAGACTATGTGTCAGGTGAAGGTTTATCAGATGAAGATGAGATTGAGAACTTAGTGATGTTCATTACTTCTGAAGACCCCATATCATTTAAGGAAGCTGTCAAGAGTTCGAAGTGGAGAGAGGCCATGAAATTGGATATCAAAGCTATCGAAGAGAATGAGACTTGGGAGTTAATAACCCTACCAGAACGAGCAAAGAAAATAGGGATGAAATGGGTGTACAAAACCAAGCTTAACAAAAAGGTGAGGTGGACAAGTTTAAGGCTCGTCTTGTGGCAAAGGGTTACTCACAGCAGCATGGTATCGATTACAATGAGGTGTTTGCTCCGGTGGCCAGATGGGATACTATTAGAGTGATTCTTGCTCTTGCAACACAAAAGGGTTGGTATGTGTATCAATTGGACGTGAAAAGCGTGTTCTTGCATGTAGAATTAAATAAGCATGTGTTTGTTGATCAACCACAAGGGTTTAAAAGAAGAGGAGAAGAACACAAGGTTTCCAGACTTAGAAGAGCAATGTACACTCAAGCAAGCTCCCCGAGCTTGGTACAGCAGAATTGAGGGGTACTTCATTAAAGAGGGCTTCAAGAAATGCTACTGTGAGCACACCCTATTTGTGAAGACTGAAGATGGACTCATTGTGAGTCTTTACGTAGATGGTTTGATTTTTATTGGAAACAATGAGGATATGTTTGTGAGATTTAAAGAGCCAATGAAGAAGGAATTTTCCATGACTGATCTTGGAAAAATAAAGTATTTCTTTGGTGTAGAATCATACTGAATGAGCATTGAATATTTATCTATCAGAAGAAGTATGCACATGAAGCGTTGGAGAGGTTTGGGATGCTAAATAGCAACTTGGTGAAGAATCCAATCTTTGCAGGGTTCAGATTGACAAAGAATGAATGAGGAGATGCTATAGATGCAACAATGTTCAAGCAAATGATAGGCAGCCTCATGTACCTAACTGCCACATGGCCGGACTTGATGTATTCTGTTTGTTTGATTAGTAGATATATGGAGAGGCCCATTAAACTACACTTGCAAGCTGCAAAAAGAGTCCTAACATATTTGAAGGGAACAGCTGAGCTAGGAATTGCTTATAAAAGAAGTGAAGAAGAAGAATTGGTGGAGTTTGCTGATAGTGATTATGCAGGAGACATCGATGATAGGAAAAGCACTTCTGGTTACACCTTTATGCTTGTAGTTGGAGCAGTTTCACGGTCTTCGAAGAAGCAACCAGTTGTGACCTTGTCTACTACAGAGGCCGAATTCATTGCTGCAGCATCTTGTGCATGACAAGGAGTTTGGTTGAGAATAGTTCTTAAGAAGCTGGGGCATACTCAAAGTAAGTGTACAACAATTTATTGTGATAACAATTCAGCCATAAAACTTTTGAAAAATCCAGTCATGCATGGGAAGAGCAAACATATAGATGTGAGATTTCATTTTTTGCATGACTTGACATAGGAGGAAACTGTTGAATTGGTGCACTGCAACACACAAGAACAGCTTTCACACATTATGACAAAGCCTCTCAAATTGAAGGTGTTCTTAAGGCTGCGTGATAAGCTTGGTATGTGTTTGAAGTTGGAGTAAACTGATTGCATTTTGCAATTTAGTTTAATGGAGGATATGTTGAAACATTAAAGTTTACTTGCATTTAATGCTTTGCATTTGATTTTCTGTTAATAATGACCTAGTTGTTAAGAATAGTGTTGTTAGTGTTTGAATTAGTCTTAGACCTCTTACCACATTTTTAGGTCGTGTTCAACGTGGAGCTTGTTTGTTTTCCGTTTCCTTGTGTATAAAGCTGCTATCTATTATGAATAATACCAAGCTTCATCTTCCAAACACAGCAAGTGATACAACATTTAGATCAAGATCCAAAACCGAATACATGTTCAGTTCCGAGAAATTCAAGGAACGATAACAGGAAATTTAGAAATGAAGAAACAAAAGAACAAACGTACATGGTTCATTCAAGAATTGCAAGTGATTCAGTCCACACTCCACACTATGAATTTACAATTGGGGCAGGAAGTCCACTGCCTCAATTGTGGGTTTATTTGAAACGCCCAAGTTGAGGCTTTTTATGCAGCCGCGAGACACGCACATACGAATGCACCAAGTTGAGAGTACACAATCTATCTTGTCTTAAACTAGGATAAACTCAGGTGTATATACTGCTAAATCATAAGAAAAACTGGAATATTGTAATAAGCACAGCGCGCGCGCACAGAAAGAGAGCCATGCACTTGCCATGATACGTATGTCTCCCGATGTTTCCACGGTAGAAAAGCTAGGTCTAAGCAGATACAAGTTACAAACACAGGCATCAAGGTTGGTTGATATCCATAGGAATGGAGGCAGATTCTCTGATGGAGAAAGTAAATTTAAGGCAGAATAGCGTGAGAGATTATCAGCGTATTAGCAGTCAGAGCATAGCCTTGTTATGAACTAAGACAAACAAATAAATAATTATATAAGAAAAGAAAACATACAAAAACCTCCTACTTTACTCTGCTCTCGAACGCATAACAAGCCGGAGGAAGCCAGTGAGGACTTGGGGAAATTATTGGGTGAACATATTAAAGGTTAGTCATTTTATCCATCAAAAAGTGACATGGTGGCGTGCCTTCTCAACAGTCAAGTGGATGAAAAACTTCCACTCGGAATCAAATTGCTACAATCTTGAAAGGTTAGGTAAAAGCTTCCTACAAATTTTGATATTTTAAAAAGAGGGCCATGAAGTTCATCAATGACTCCAAAGGTTTCTTTACGACCATGGGCAGGAAAACATTTGATTTAAAAAATAAAAATAAAGATGTGAGTATGACAGATAAACCAAAGAGCTGCTGCATTCAATTACATTTTGTGTTCTATCGGCAGCAATGCCATCGGAAAATGCATTTCTAAAATGTGGTTCATCAGAATCCCTGTGTGAGAGCCTGAGGAGTAAGAATGTATGTGTGGGTGAAGGACTGTTTCAAAAGCGCACCCGTTGTTCATCAGAAACTTTTCCATCATTACAATCCTAACCTTAAAACATCAAAGCAAGATATACCTATCACATGATAATAGAAATGATGATATGTGATGAACAATGCCGAGGATCTCTGATATTGACAAAAATGGTTAAGGAAGAAAAGAATGGTGACATTGTGATGCTCATGCACTGGTTGAATAGAATATCAAATTGAGAAACTGAAAAAAAGTAACAGAAGCTGGATAGATCGAGTTCAACTTCCAGACAAATAAGAGCATAGAGATCTACAAAACATAAATTATTCAACTCCTCAAAAGTAGCACATGCACCAACTTCATGATTATATAAATCAATTTACATAGTGGAAGTTCATAAGCCACGATAAGACAATAATCGAAACCAGGAGGGTGCTGCCTGAATCAACACATGTTACATTTCTGACAAGAAGAAAGTGGAGAGTTGTCTACCAGGACGGAGATCAGTCCACATGTGTGATCTTCCACCGGAGAGAGTTCCATGTTTGAAATTTTTCAATTTTTTCCTAAATATATATTAAAAAGTTGCTTATGGGACAAATTTTCATCTCAATTGTAAAGTCATAGCCACAGAACTACTCTAGCCAAATTTGACATCTTCATGTTTTTGAAAGCTGTCTCAAACATCCCAAGTACGGAAGGACCACGGACAGACCTCACACGAGTCATCTAATGTAAAATACAGCTAACTAAATCACGTGTCATGTCCGCTCAATAATTTATCAAGTAAAGACGATTACAGCTATTTTACAGCCACATGCCACCATAGCTTACAACTCAACTCGAAACTAATCCAGCCAACCAGTTTTAAATTGAAAAGCTGGATACTTTTGGATTTAATAACCATAAGAAATTGTGGTTGGAATTACAATAAAGCAGTTTTTTTTTTTTTTTTTTTTTTCTAACTTTTTTAGAGATACTTTATATCAACATGTATAAAGCAGCGCAACACAAGTACGCCAAACAGGACTTTAGTGGCCAACACGAATGTTATAATTAAAGTAATGCAACACTAATCAAAGCAAAGACACGAGTGGAAGATAGTGCGATAGTACATATACAGGGGAAAAAAGAAACAACAAAAGAAGAGCAATAACACATTAAAATTCACTTGACATTCAATGCTCCATTGCACTACATTTTCCCACTAAAATCTGAACATTTACAATTCTCAGGAATTGATCATTATTGAAAATATTACAAAGAAGCAGATAAGCCAATTTGAGAAACTAATAAGTTAAAGCACATTGTCAACTTTCTCAGTAATTTTTCTCTTCCAGAAAACAACTAACACGATCCAATCTACTTCACACGTCCAACATCAAAAATAAAATTAGACAAACAGGAGAATCTCATTTTTCTATGAAAGCAAGCAAATTAAGCTAAAAAAGATAAAGTAGTTAAATAAAATCCAATAAGCAACAATAAAGCACAGATAACAAAAAACAACAGCACGAAATTGGCAATCCTTGATCAATTCTTATGCATTACATTGCATCTCTTAATCTGAATTCAGACCAGACTTACTTTCGGGCTTCCTGCAGAGAATCATATGCATAGGAGTGAAAATCCCGGACTCACCGCCTCTAGTCAAGTAATCTGCAGTCACGAACAGCATCTTGTGCACATCCACCACACCCTTTGGCGCAATCCCCAGCCATGCGAGGACTGTGACTAAAATGTGGTTCCTCCAATACGCAATCCTTCCCATCTTCAGCCTAGTCCACCACGGGTTTGACGGTGGTTTAGCCAAATCCTTTTCCTTGATCACTTCAAACCCAACTTTCTTCGCGACTTCAGCAATGTCTTTGTAACTCCTGAGCCCGGGTAAAGCATCTCCTCTTTCAATCCCCTGGATAACCTCCACGTGTTCCGGGTCTTCCCCACTGTACAGTTCAGTGGTCACCCATTCATAAGATACATACAAAGACCCGGGCTTCAAAACCCTATAGATCTCACTGTACACTTCTTCCAATTTCGGTGCATGGCACGTTGCCTCAATTGAATACACCCCGTCAAAACTGTTGTCGGTAAAGGGCATCTGGAGAAAATTACCACACACCACCTCACATTGCTTATCAAGGCCGGCCTTCTTATTGTGCGTCCTGGCCCGATTCACCTGGTACTCATTTATGGTAATCCCAACCACATTAGCCCCCGAGTGGGCTGCAATTGCACGCATCGGGCCACCAACCCCACAACCCGCGTCGAGAATACGGGCCCCAGGCTTGACGTTCAAGAGATCCACGGCCATCTCCTCGTGCATACGAGTGGCTTCTCGGTGGGATTTTCCAGGAATCGAAGGAGAAAAATGAAATGACTGACCCCAACCCCATTCATAAATATCCGTCACCAGATTGTAAAAAGTATCAACGAAAGCAGGTACATTCTCTACCGTCTCGATTTCTTTTGGCCGGCGGAAAAAAGACCAGTACTGCTTGTAATTGTCTTGGACATTTTCCTTGGCGATTGAGCCTCCGGAAAGTTGAACGGCGTACTTGCCCTTTCGCTCTGCTGATCCGAGTACGCAAACAAACCAGTATAAACCGCCGGCTAAGAGAGCGGCGGTGCAAAAAATAGTAAAAAATTCCATGGATGGTAAAGAAAAGCAGAGATAAAGAAAGTTTAAGGCGAGTACAGACTATAGAGCAAAAGCAAAGTGTGGAGTAGCTTTTTTATGCGCTAGCCGGTGGATTTTGTGCGAGATTCCTGTTGCCAATCACGTTCCCACACATCGCTATCAGAGAAAAATCTGATCTTTGCTTGATTATTCAATTAATTTTGACGATGATCTCAATCGATCTTAGCTAATTTGATAATAATTGTTTGATAAGAAATTAAGATAGTCTAATACTTTATACAACGCTAAACATAAACTAGGGTTTTTGATAAAAAAATTAAATACTGCAATGGCAGGCTGGGTGAATAGATAAATGGAAGATGTTTTGAATTGAATTGTATTTGTGGGTGGAATCTTTGTTTGGAAGTGTTTGTCACCTTCAAGAGGAAACATAGTTAAAACGGAAGACCACTATCAAATGCAAAGGTCTTCCTTTGGGCCCAACAAATAAATCCAAATAAAAATTGGGATAATTATGTGGACACCACAATTTCTTCAAAAAGTTAAAAATATATCATATTTTTTAATTCTTTGATTTTAACCCTACGTCTAATTAACACATTTACAAAAATACATGTATTCTCGCTATTATATAAACTTTTTTTAAAAAAATACTTATTTACCATTCTATATACAAAATACAAGAAATTAATATCTAATTCTCTCTCTCCAATCTGTCAAACCCTAACACTATAGACCACCACTCCCAAACCCACGCACCTTGGCAGTGGTGTTGTCGCGCAACAACAATTGCTAGAACATCTGGATATGCGTGACTCCAACTCCAAGTCTAGATGGATCGTGCGACGATCTAAATTTTGTTGTCACTGACTGTTTAGATGGTAGGTGAAGGCTTGAACTTTTCGATATACAATTCTAGGTTTGAAATTTTAAAAATTTAGATTGATTTTTCTATGTTGTGATGGCTGTGGATCTTTGATTTTGGTGGAGATTGGTGGTGTTAGTGGATTTTGGAAGACAGTGGTGGTGTTTGGGAGCTCGATTATGAGCGTGGAGGTGGTGGTGGAAAGTGTTGATTGACGGTGTTTCGATTGTTTTCGATTTGGGTCGGTCGGGTTATAATAGTAACACACTATGTTACTTGGCCAATTTGGATTGTAGATATGGGTTGCGAATTAGTGGTGGTGTGGTGGTAATGGATTTTGATTTGGATAATGAAAGTGGTGGTAACACAATGTGTTACTTTCAGTAAAAACTACTTGATTGTAACAGTATGTTATTAGGTGAATTTATATGTGAATTTGAATTGTGAATGAAGACAGTAGGTCGTTGAGTTGAGAAAATGGTGCTAGTTGGGAAAAAGAAGCGTGTGGTGCTTGAGATTGGAGAAATTCGACATGATTGGTGGCGATGATAATTGAAAGTGTCAATGGTGAAAAACAATGATAAAGGAAGTAGTATTAGAGTTTGAAATAGAATAATAGAGTAATACATGTTACCTTACATTTACAATAACATATATATTACTATATAAATCATAAAATAAGTAATATGTTCTACAAATCAAAAAATAAGTAACACGATAACATATATATTATTCTACAAATAACACAGTGTTACACCTAGTGTGTTGTTTTTTATTAATATATATATATATATTATATATATATATATATATATATATATATATATATATATATATATATATATATTAATGTTATTACAAGTAACACACAGTAACACATGTTGTCCGAACATATAACTTGTAAAAATAATGTTTTCTCTTGGAAAATTGAAGTGTTGATTTTAAACCAAAAAGAGGTATTAAAAAAAAAAAAAAAATTGAAAAGAGGATATTTTTTAATTTTTCAAAGAAAAGTAGGATATATCAAAATTTCCGAATAAAAATTAATCAATTTTTTTTTTTTTTTTAAAAGTATTTGAGTTGAATTTGTAGTATTTATCTTTTCAAAATTTGTCCAGCTCAACCCCACATTTTATGCAATGATTACTCCCCCACCCACATCACTTCTCTCCTTCCATCGTATTCGACCCCGTAAGTTCATCAACCCTACCAACGGTCCCATGGTCCCCTCCCCCCTCTCTCCTGGTGGGGAAAAGGGGTTGATTGAAGGAAACAAGTTTTCTAATTTTTGTCTTTTCCACTTTTCTGTTTTAATTCAAAACATTATATAATTGTGTTTAACTAAACTTTAACTTTCTAATGGACAAATGAATAGAAATTCTCCACTAGAATTCTAATTGGTAAAAGCTTTAAAATTTGAGGAACCAAATGCCAAATATAAAAGTTGGGGGCTGAAATACTGCATTGCATATAGAGTAAGGACTATATTGTAATTTTCCCAACTGTTTATTTCTGTGTACTATATAAATTACTCCAACTATGGAAACATGGCAAAAGTAAAAAAATTGTGATGGTATTTATTAGTAGGAAATGTGAGCAAATGGTCCCTAATTTATAGTCTATGGTGCGATTTTGGCCTATAATATTTTTTTTTACATTGACATCCTCAACCTATTTTTTTAGTACACACATAGTCCTCTTTTACGATTTCTGTCATTTTACCGTTAATAAATCAATTTTTTTTAATTAAATTATTTACAATTCCCTTACCTTTAGTTAAATAAATAAAAAAAGAAAAGAAAAAGAAGACAAAACCCCTAAGTCAAACCAAACACTAATCAATATTATCATTGTTCAAGTCCCCACATGTATGGCAGTAGTAAAATTGGAGGATTCTTCATAGAAGATCGAGAGTTCGAATCCCTGCGGCACCTGGAAGGCAACATTTAATGTTAAAAAGCAACAACTATGTTGGAAGGCGATGGTCGCAAAGAGAGGAGAACCAGTCGAATGTCCTACCTAAAATGTATAAAGTTCATGATCAGATCCAAATTTATCCGGGTGATGAGCCAGGGAGAAAAAGCCACCACTCGCCGTAATTAGTTAGATTTAAGCTTGGAACCCGGTATAAAAAAATTATTATCATTGTTCAAATTCAAACAAAATAAATTACAATAACTCAAGAAACATTTATGGCTACAATTTGAATATTTGATCCATCAGATTAATGGATTCCTCACGAGAGTTGAAAAACTCAAATTCCATCAAGAGTCGATATAGAGTTCACAAACTTCAAAAAAAATATCAAAGAAAAAAAGCATACTCGTTGAAAACAACAACAATGTATACAAATTGAGAGGGTCCTCCAATACTTCAATTGTGTCATCTTCTTCACTGAGGTGAACTTCACCACCAGAGCCCTGGTCATTGTATTTTTGAGAAGCATACAAGTGGCACCTCTAGATGCATTCATGACCTTGCAAGCACTAAGTACTTGTAGTCATTAAGCAATACCGACCTTGCAATTTCTATCGAAATCAACACTTATTTCATTAGGGACACAATCAGGAATTTTTCTTTGAGTGGACAAAAATTAAATAGCAAAAAAGTTCTGAAATAATATAACACTAATGAAAATATTTCGATATATTACAACAATTGTTCCTTACAAGTTTTTCATACTTTGAAAATATTGTATAATTATATCATTATCAATTTTGTGAAACGACTCACTTCCAACGTGGTTATCATGTAATTTCACATCAAAATTAAAATATTAATTTTATAAGAAAATTAATTTTATTAAAATTTAAAATAATGAGCAATTGGTTTTGTTGGTTATCACTTTATTCACATTAATATTCTTTTCTTTAGTTATTCATATTTCATATATCACCAAAAAACTATTTTAGATTTACATTAAAATTTTGTCATCTATGTGACTCCGAATGGACCATCTCCTCTCTCCTCAAGCTCTTTTCGACTATTTCTTAGATAGTTAATCTAAATCTAAGAGGCAGTGAAGAAAAAATTATATGGGTTTGGGTTAGTCTATCTTTTTAGCTGGATGTCGTTCTTTTTTAAAGAATAACCACGAAGAGAGTAAGCTAAAACCCTCATCTCCTAGTTCCTCTGCGAGCTTGTCAATTGGATTAATAGATTTAAGACTGATTTTGGATTATTGTAGTTTTAATTTGAAGAAATAGAGTGAAAATTACAATCGAATTAGGCCGCAATTATCTACAGAAAAGACAATTGAATAGATTATATCAATTGAGCTTGGGAACTTGGGGGTATGTAGCTGCTGATATAAATTAAAACTTGAGACTTTTGTCAATTTGGACTGAAACTTGAATTAAAACATTTTGGATTGGGACTGGGACTTGGGTTATTTTAGGCTAATTTATATTTTTGGATTTGGAGTTGGGCTATTTTTCAAAATCTTTGTAGGGTCATTTGACTTCTTTTGTCCCTTAATGACTCCTCCTCTGTATTACATTGACATCTAACAGCTCCCACAATATTGAATCATAATCGAACTCTTCTAACGGCAATGCTTCAAGTGATTTGCATGTCAGCCTATTTCTATATTCAAATTCCACTTAATTTTCTATTTTTATTTCACAAAAATTAAATTCGATAATTCTGGACTATAGAAAAAAGAGATAATTGCATGAAAGGTCTCTAATGTTTCAAAATCGTTGGGGATATGCCCATAACCTAAAAAAATAGTATCACATGTCTCCAACGTATGAAGAAATAGGCATCGTAGGTCTCTCCTCATAATTTTCGTCAATTCTGTCCGTTAGAAGTCAAAATTGGGCTGCACGCGATTCATTTCTCCAAAAAACGCGAGTGGAATTACAGGTGGTTTTGGAAGAGAAGAAATCGTGGTTTTGATTCGCCTCAAGAGTGGAGAAGAAATGGTGATTTTTGAAGAAAATTGACAAAGCCACTTTTTGAATGTGATTATTCTTGGCCTGCACATCCATGATTGTAAACCGACTGGAAATGCCATGGTAAGAAGTTCACCTTCACATTATGGTTGGAGGACTATGGCTGATAGTGATGTCATTTCCATCTTCGAGTCAAGCCATATTTGGGTCGATCACAACTCGCTCTCTAATGGGTGGAGAAGAAGAAAAACTCATTTGAAAGATAGATGGATTTTTGTTGCTAATCACCCTCAAAATCTTCATTAAAACAACAACCAATTTCTCTCTCTTTTCTTCGATGATTTTATCTCTCAAATAGGTGGAGAAGAAGAAGAACCCATTTGAAAGATAGATGGATTTTTGCTGCTAATCACCCTCAAAATCTACATTAAAACAACAAAAACAACAACTCATTCTCTCTCTTTTCTCCAATGATTTCTCTCTCTCAAATGGGTGGAGAAGAAGAAGAATCCATTTGGAAGATAGATGAATTTTTTCTGCTAATCACCCTCAAAATCTTCATTAAAATAATAAAAATAACAACTCATTTCTCTCTTTTTTCTCCGATGATTTATCTCTCTTAAATGGGTGGAGAAGAAGCAAAACTCAATAGGAAGAGAAATGGATTTCTGCTGTTAATCACCCTCAAAATCTTCATTAAATTAACAAAAATAACAACTTATTTGTCTCTTTTTTCTCCAATGATTTTCTCTCTTAAATGGTGGAGAATAAGAAGAACACATTTGGAAGAGATGGATTTTTGCTGCTACTCATCAACCTCAAAATCTCAGTTGCGTTTTCCTCCAAAATATAGAAAAATGACGGAAATTGTGAAGAGAGACATACGATGCATATTTCTTCATACGTTGAGGACATTTTGTGCTATTATTTTAGGTTATGGGACATATCCCCAACGATTTTGAAACGTTGGGAGGTTTTTATTCAATTATCTCTAGAAAAAACATAAAATACACCTGTGCCCAAAAAACCAAAAGAAAAAAAAAGATGAAATTTGACAAACCTAATTTTGAGAAGTGGTCTCCTACCCACAGCAGGTAATTTTATATTCTTTCGCATTCAATGTGTCACGACGCATTAAATGAATTGTCGCGTAAGTAAATGTCGCACATGATTAAATACAATATGTAAGTAGTGACACAATAGATATAGACAACATAATAACTGTTCATTGGAGACAAGATATCACATCTCACCTAATTTTATTAAACCGACCTAGAAAAATGATAATGTTTTCTACCGACCCATAAATGAAAAGTTGAAAACTGATGTTTCAACACTACAAAACCTATAAATTAAGCTAAAGATTTGACCTTTTGAAAAGCTTCACTACACCCCATAAATGGCGGGGTAGAAACGCACACCGAAACACATGGACCAATACATGAGCAAGTGCAACCTACTCTCCAAAATACCTCAACTCCACCCGCTCTAATCTTTTACAAGACAATAGAGGAAATTGGACACGTTTTAAATTGAGAGAAAAAACAAACAACAATAAAAATAATAATAAATAATGGGCCAAAATGGAAGGGGAACACTTTGCAGTAAAACTTTAAAAAAATTGTATTCCAGAAACTGGGCTCTCAAACTTCGACTATGGACAATAGCCATCTCCAAAAATCTGACAAAAAGCTATTGGAATCAGAAAAATAGTAAAAAAGCGTATGATTAGAGAAAATGGGATAATCCCAAAATGAGCCCTGATCTCCTGATTTTTGGAGACAGATTTACCCACCACCTACTGAGGTCAATTAAAATTATAGACTACCACCGCTTGTTGTGAGGAGATCAGTTCTCATCCCAAAATACCATAAATTTTAATTCAGCAATAAAAATAAAATTAAAATGAGTAGAAAACTCACTTTATTATGTAGGGTTTGAAATTTAGATGGTTATTGAAAACTTTTCTAAATATAATCGATTATGGAAGATCCATTTGAATATTTGAGAATGACATTTCTATGAGAAAAGAGAAAGTAGAAAATAGGTTTCACCGTTTCACATACCACTAGTATACCACTTTTCTGCTTCTGCAGGATCCAAATAGTATCTTCTATTATGACGATGGATTGAAGCGATTTAAGGAGATGAATTGAAGCGCTAAGCAAATTTTGGAGGAAATGATTTTGTGAGAGGAGAAATTGAAAATGTAATGACACACGGATATTTAAGTACTTTTTCTTCTCTTAGCAGAGAAACTTTCTACAATCGTGATAAAAAGAAGAACTGAATTGATAATTTTTTTGACATTGTGATTTTCTTCAAATAATATGGTATGTTAAATTTTGGTTCCTTGAAATGAGGATATTTCCATTGCAAATCCTACAATTACATAATTAATTTGATTATAATATAATTACTGTATTTTATGAAGAATATAACAACACCAGTATATTTCAATTTCAATTTCAAGATAAGTGGGTAGAGGACCGTTCTTAAATAAAAACTAATACATGTCCTAATTTTCTCAAAACATCATATGCATTCAACATTTGGGGATAGATTTACCACCTGGCGTCCGGCGGAAATGGTGGGTGTTGTGGGGTGGGCCCAATTGGGAGATTGGTTTGGTAGGAATGAATTATTTATTTTCTTTTTTATTATTAACTAAAACTAAGTGATTTGACACATTGTAATGTTTTTTTATAAAAGAAAAAAAATATAATGATTAAATGAATGGAAACCATGAAAAATCCATAAACCATATGTTGAGGACGTTAGTGTAAAAAAAAAAATGTTAAAGATAAATTTCATTAAGACCATTTGACCAATTTTCCATATTAGAACATGTTCGGTAGAGTTTTTTTTTCCAAAAAATCTATTTTTTTGCTTACAATTTTTGACTTTTCAACCCTTTTTACACTATAAAAAAGTTGAAAAGTGAAAAAGTAACAAAAAAAATCTATTTTTTCTCAAAAAAACACTCTACCGAACAAGCCCTTAATATAGTTAGGTTACAAGTTCTAAATATTTATTCAATTAAACATATTTCAAACTTAATTTTGACAAAAAATCATGCATTGTAATTATAGGAAGAGAGATCAAAGGGAAAGCGCAATCCCCCATGGAGACTATTTGAGTTGTTCAATCTTTTCTTGTAATTGCTCTAAGTTTGAGTTTTTGTGTGGCTTTGTAGTAAATTTCATAAATTGAAGTTTTCTTTTTCCCTGCAAAATCTCAATAGAGTTTCGAGTGTTCACAAAGGCGAAAGAAAAAAAAACTTAAAAAATATGTGATTGAAAGTTCCATCAACAATTAGTTCATTAAATTTTGTTTATGAATTATACAGATACACTTGTAGAAGAAGAAATTGAAGAAAATCAATCAATAATTTAATGAGGCGTGTGTATTTGGGGTGGTAGTGATGGGGGACGGCTGCTAGAGATTTGCTAGGGTCTGGCTACAATCAGAATAAGGTGGTGATGTTGGTGAGAAAGGGTGTGGGCCAGATAATTGTGGCAAAGGTAGTTGGCAATGACAGCATGTGTGACACTATATGTTGTGCAACACAATATTTCTAAAAATAATTTACTTTTATAGAATATTTATGAACATTGCCCAAATTTAATAAAAGGACGATGGCGGCCACCACATAACCAGAACGGTCCATTTACACCTCTATAAGGATGGAAACCCAGAAATGTCAATTGATTGTTCCTCTGAATGATTCAATCTTAATCACAACTAGCTTCAATTCTTTTTGTATGCTTTAGCGCAAAGTGCAGCATCTCACCTTTACAGATGAAATGATTGTGAATATGGTGTTAGAGGTGAAAAACCAAATCTCAGATGAAGAAAGTTTCAAAGTGTTATTTGTCTGCATCAAATTTGCTATAAATTTCTGTTGAAACTTAGACGAAACATCAAATATCATGCAGAATCTGAATATGTGAGAGAGAAAACTTGGAAATGTTACGCAGATATACATGCAAGTAGGAATGAATAACCAGATTTGAAGGAAAAATGTGACATTTACAGCTCTAAAACTACTTCAGAATTTCATTGGGGCATTAGATCAAACATTATTTGAACTGACAGTTACATATCATCTGAAAGCTCAATCATATAGGATTTTTGCTATCCTTTTTGAAGCTATCTTTACAATGTGCATATAACGAATCAATTGCTGGCAGCCTGTAACATCTAGATACTGAAGTTCCTTGCAATTGGTAACAATAGTAAACAGGTCTATATCCACAATGGTCGAATAGGACAGATTCAAAAGCCTCAATCTTGGAAACCATTTAGTTAGATCATAAGCAAAGTTCGGTTCAAGGTCACCTTTCCTTCTAATCCCTCTAATTTTAGGACAGCAGCAACTCAATTCTTGTAAAATCAAAGGATTGAAATATGGGGAGTTGGAGAAGTCAATAAGCTCCAGTTCTCGACAGCTGCGAAAAACGTCGAATATCGCTTCCTCTGAGGCATGGTAAGATCCATGAAAGGAAAGGTGCTTCAAGTTTGGGCAGCTGCAAAAGACAAAACAAAACCAGTGTTGTTGGAGAAATCATTTTAGGAAATGTGAAACTTAGAGCATTTCTATATTAAACAGTGTAAAAAGTTCCGAAACTATAACACTCAAGGGTCTTCTATCAAGTTTAATCACACCCATAAAGATTGATAATATTCATTTTGCATTGGCACATCCACATAAATGACCTTGGTCTTGAGTGACAACTATTACACCAGCTGGAAGAAAACAGAGTTAAAGAATGTGTGGTGAATCCCATACCATAAATCTCACACAAAATCCCATTAATTGAATCACTATTTCGAGCATTACAACACATCTAAGTCATAAAGAAATCTATACACTAATAAGATGAAGGATAACCGTGAACTAGATTGTGGTCTGATATCAGCCAGATATGTGAGAGGGCCACTCTAGCCCTCACAAGAGCAAACAGTAACATTAGAGCTCGATACTGATTAAAGACCTTCCATGAATAGTTCCAAAAAGAGCTGCTAGCCGGCATTATTTAGAGTGACATGTATATTTATGCGTCTCCAAGTTAGCTGTCACCACCCGAACCTACAAATCAGGCCATTTCAAAATGCTAGCATGTCGGCACATGCCAAGTAAGTGGCCTCAAAACTTGAAACCATCATTTTTAATTGACAACTACACTTCTAGAAAAGAAAAGGCATTCTTACAATGGCACATGCAAACGTATACACAAATTACACAGATTCACTCTCTGTATTATCTTAAATCACCATTTAGGGCTAACCGAGCTGTTAATTTTGCAGAACAAGCAAGCTAATTTCTCAAGAGGTTGACTTAAAATCTTCTCCATATTTCACTATCAACATTAAGAGTCTAAAAGAACCTCAATATTTTGTCAAGAGATCAGGCTTAAGATATCTTATCACAGTTTGTGTATAAAGGGATCCCCAATTTGGCCGATTCCGTGGTAATTAATTTTTAGGTCAGGTAATATTCCACCACAATTAGCATAAATATCAAATGTACTCAAACAAATTTCCATTCACAAAACAATTCTACAAAAGTACTTACTGATTAGCTATGAGCCCAAGAAGCGCATCATCATTTTGAGGGCCGTCGAAAGAAGTAAGAAACGGGAAGCAATAAAGCGAATTGACAGCGAATCCGCCACCAGCTCTTCCGATCAGCGCTTGAAGGCAGACTATGCCACGGAGGGGATCGTCGCTGCGTCTCCCATCAAAAGGGTCTACAAAACTGGCAGCATAAGGATAATAATCCTTAAGAAAAGCAACCTCAAAAGATTCTGATTCTGAATAGTAATTGTCGGCGATCATGGAAACCCAGCAGTGAGGGTGGCCAGAAGCATGAGCCCATGATTTGCAAACAAGTGGGATGTTTCGAGATCGGTCTTTAATGGAGGTTCTGTTGAATATATTGAGTAGGGCTGAACTCGGTAGAGCATCCCATGGTCTCTGATGCTTCATCATTCTTTGAATTTTTCTTTTATTTTTCACTTGTTTTAAGTGAACTCTCTTATTGCTGCCACTGTTAGAATTGAAGCCGGACCGCAACGAAGGAAAATTTTCTTCGGCTAAATTCCACCGGAGGTCGTTGCACTCCTATCTCAAATCTTTAAAAATCGTGGTATTCATGTCTTGAAGAAATTTATTCAAACGTCAAATGATCCCCCAAAATTCATATTCATGTGATGTAAAAAAAATTAGTAAAATTGTCTAAGTGGATTGCGGTGGAATTTGACCGTAGATTCTGTTATAATAATAGATTGAAGCGGTGAATAGATTTTGGAGATGATTGGTAAAATGAGATGATCGATTGAGGTGGTTGGATTGAGAAAATGAACAAATTTTAGAGGTGGTCCGTTGAAGAAAATGATTGAACAATAAATTTTAGAAGAGATGAAATTGAAGACGTAGTGACACACAAAAGTACTTTTTTCTTCTCGTACGGAAAAAACTCTCTAAGATAATGATAATATAAGATAAACGGTAAATTCAACTTTTATTTAAAAAATTCGAATATAATAAAAACACAGCCCCTTGCTCCTACATCACAGTGGCCATTTATCATTTAAATAATTTTTCTGTTATGGTGTGTTTGATTGCACTCACTTTCTATGGAAAATTGACATTTTTCAAATTTAAGGGTGCGTTTGATTTCAATACATTTTCCATAGAAAAAACATTTTTCCACATTTTTTCATGGAAAAAACATTTTCCCACCTATTTACCAACCACACATTTGATTGATTTGTATTTTTTTTTCCAAGTAAAGCATTTTCTCATTTACCTTAAAAGTGCAACATTTTCCTTAAAAACAATGAAAATATTTTTTTAGGGGAGAATGAGGTTTTATTTTCCATGAAAAATTTGTCTTCTAAATTGATATTTTCAATTAACAATTTCTTGGCAATTCAATTCTAAGGAATTCATTTTCTTTCCACCCAAATTTCTTGCTTGTAATCAAACACAGCATAACTGTTTGATTGCCAACATTTTCCATGTAAAAATGACCTTATTTTCCTCAAAAACGACGAGGAGGAGGAGGGAGAGGGAGAGGGAGAGGGAGAGGTTTATTTTCCATGGAAGTTGGAATTCATTTTCTTCTCTACTTGTGCAATCAAACACACCGTTAGCGACAAACATGGATGCTACTAGTTTCAAATGTTGAAAACACAAGTATAACAAATAAGAAGTTGACGATATATCACAATTACAAAAAGTTCGAGACCCCCCATATGGAATTTGCCAAAAAAAATATTTATAGAACATGCCATCTTATATGCATTTTTTTATTAAAAAATTATCATGGATATGGTGTTCTCAACTCAAATTTTAAAAGATTTCTTAATATGTATAAATTCTCATAAGTTTCATGAATTTGCATAGAATTCCTTAGAATTTATAAGATTTCAACATAATTCTATATTATAGATTTTAATGAATTCTCAAGGATTTTTATAGATTTTCATAAATTTGCGGTCTTTTTATAAAAAATCTTAATTTTCCACAATTACTCAAATTTCAACTTGGAATAGAGAAAATTTTAAAATTTCACGTATCATTGCACTATTTTCTTTGTTATGAATAGACTAATGCCCTTAAAAAATAAAAATAAAAATAGACCACTAATTTATATCCACTATTACAATAATAAAAAAATTAAAGTAGCCTTCAAATGTGACATGCTCATATGGATTGCTGTAATTATTTTCAACCACAAATAACAAAAGTAATATGTTTTACTACCATAATAAAAAAACTTTTACTTCAAAGAATTTAATAGAAGGAATTTTTATCATTCTTCATTCACATCGTTCACGTTATCCCTCCACATTTCTGATGCTATATTAGCTCTCCATTCATTTGCATACTCTTTTTGTTGCTCTTGATTTTCAAAAATATTATCATCATCTTCAAATCCTACTAATGATGGAGATGAAGCTTCATTATTTGGTTCAACAAGAAATTCATCATCATCTACTTGTGTTCTAAATGGATATGGGGGTGCCGATTTAAAAATAGTGAATCACGATTTAAATATGCCAAATATTCTCTCGATTACATTTCTCAAGGAAGCATGATGAAGATTGAATACTTCATTAGCATTTTCAGGATTACAACCTTGGCCACCAAAATCTTGGAGATGATATCGAACACCTCGAAATGGAACTAACAATTGACGACGATTCGCAAATCTACAATCCACAAGAAAATATTTACCTGTAAATACACAAATCGTATGTAATACTGATCTCGTGTAAAAGAAAAAGATAAAGTGTCATTTCGAACAAAAAACATATAACTTATAACACAATTCAAAAAACAAAAAAAAAAGTACAAACCCTATGGTACTTTAAGTCCATTTCTTCTTACTAACACGTCATTTAGTAGTTTTGAATCATGAGTTGAACCCTCCCATCCACTAAGGATATAAATGAATTCCAAATCAAAGTTGCAAGTGCCAATACATTTTGTTATAATGTTCTATGGCGATTACGATAGCTGCTCACGTTACGTCTTGATATCATAGCCGGTATATGTGTGCCGTCAATAGTTCCAACACTATCCTAAATAAATGAAATATTTTAAAAATAATTTCTATACGAATATAAAAAAGCTAAAGCTTTCTCTACTCAACCAAATAAGTAATTGTTATAAACAATGTTGTATAATTTACATTAAAATAAGGATAAAATCTTGTACTTTCTCTTATTTTACTTGGTACTGTAAATTCCAGGTTTGACCATCATATCAGATGCAATTGTGTTCAAAGCCTTTAGAATTTTGTTGAAATTTCTGCTAGATGTGGAATGTGCTCGACCAAATGTCTTTCGAGTAAGACAATATCGAGAATTTTGACCAACGGTGAGTAAGAATGTTGTAAGCATTTCAACACATATATATCGTGTATTTTGGAGAGGTGTTTTTTCTCTAATCATAATACAAAGCTTTAGAAACACATTAGAATACATCATATACATCTTCCTGAAGTGCTCATGATCTTCTTTCAATACATACGAATGTAATCATATCCAACAGTAGTAATTGATTGTCGAATTGGACGTTCTATATATTCACCACATATGATAACCATTAACCCACTTAACATTTGAAGTATTGCTTGAAGTGCCATTAAAACTAACTTGATAGTTTCATCAATTCTTCCTCAATTTCTTGTTATGTTCATTCTTCCATTCCTTCTCCTAAAATATATACAGAAAAAAAGGGGATCATAATATACATAAAAAACAGGTTCATGCTATGAACATAGAAAATCAACTATACGATAAATATAACAAATTGTCCGTAATCAAATCAAAGTTTAAAAAAATAACTCAATTCAAAGTTTCGTCAAAGTTACAAACCAAATAAAAAAATCAACAAAGTAATCTAAAATCACATTATCTTGAAGAATTAAAAATGTTAAACATTTTTCCAAATAAGCAAACCCATTCCACATTATATTTTATCCACTCCCAACGCTCTTCATGTGACATTTTTTTTTTTTAAAAGCATCTTTCATTCCAAGCTGATGAATGAATGCAAGTGATTTGTAGCAAGTGTGATTATCCAAGTTTGGAGTTTCTTTGATAGCATTCCATATGTTGTTCTTGATCTCTATTTCTTTTTTTTTTCCCCTATCTCTTTCATTTTTCTCCATCAGCTTAAGCATTCCTCAAATATCAATTACAATTTCAGCAATAGAATACATGCCAAGAGAAATCCTTGCTTGAACATCAGCTCAAGTTATGGTATCAAATGAGCTACAATTATCTTCATATTCCATTCTCGTTCGCTTCTTAGGACCTTTATTTTCTGCATGAAACCCCTTGTTAGTTTCCATGGTCGCGGGAGAAGAAGTACAATTTTCATATGATGGAACATTGTTTGATTGATCATTTTGACTTTGTATGTACGCATCCTGACTCTCATCAAACACTTAGTCGTAGAGATGACAAAAATATTCGATCCGCCCCAAACCCGATGGATACCCGATCCGAATAAGAGTGAAAAATACCTGATCCGCGGATCGGGGTGTGGATCGGGGCAAATATCTGTGATTCGCCACGGATCTCGGGCGGATCTGTGATTGACCGCCCACGGATGCAATTGCAAGGTGTGGATCGGGGCAAATATCTGTGATTCGCCACGGATCTCGGGGCGGATCGGATCGGGGCTGCCCTGATTTGACCCTCCCCGTATTAAAAAAAAGGATTAAATTATAACAAGATAAAAAATTTGGGGCAAGGGCTGCAATTGCAATTTCAAATTTCTTAATTCCTAATTTGTTTATTCCTAAACCTAGGTTCTTGATTCCATGAAGTTATGAAGATGAGATAATAAACAATTTGCTTTTTTTTTTAATTGTGTATTTTGAGTATTCAATTTTTAATTAAGTAATTGATGTCGTTTGTTTCTTTTGGACATTTAATTAAGTAGTTAATGTATTTTAGAATGTTGTTTAATCTATAGTATAGTAGTAAAGCTTGTTTCAATATATTTTAAATTTTTTGTAGGAGTGGGCATTTTATCCAGAACCGAAGTTCCCGAACAGGAGCAGAATCCTGACCGAACCGGCGGATTCGGTCCGGTTCCTATCACTAAATAAATGGATCCGGTTCTAAAGAACTGAGAACCGGCGGTTTCGGTCCGGTTCCGGTTCTTAGGAACCGGTTCCGGATACCCGGTTTAGAACCGAAAAATTTAATTTTTTTATTTTATTTTTAGATTTGTAATTTTTTTTTTTTACTTTTCATATTTTTTTTTTTACCAAATTAACTCCATTATACATTAATCCAAAAGCCAAAGGAAAAACAAATTAACCCATGACCCATTAGTGATGAATCCATTACGGCATTATCCAAACCCAATAATTTATTTGCACTACCCAATGCCCATTTTCAAAATTAATATTGACTAATAGATCAAGGACCAAAAGTATGAAAAAGAGTAAATAACTAATAATTTAATTCACATTATTGAATGTTTTTCATGCTATTTTTTGGTGCCTATAATTTAAAAATTTGTTTATTTGTGCATTTAGTTTGAAATGATGATTATTAAAAAAAATCGGATAGCAGGAGGAATCGAACCGAGCCGGTGGTTCTGGATCCCGGTTCGGTTCCGGTTGAAAGTGGGTGGTTCCGATTCTTTTACAAAATACTCGAACATGAGCGGGTGGTTCGGTTCTTCTACTATCCGAACCGAACCACCCGACGCCCACCCTTAATTTTTGAATTGAATGCAAAAAAAAGGACGAAGATATCGGATCATGGTTACGATCCGCCCGATCCGTATATGATCCATCCCGAAAAATAACGGATCACGGGGTGAATTTAGATCTCCTACAATTATTGCGGGACAGATTTGGATCAAGCCGATCCTCCCCGTTGCCATCACTACATGATCGTCTATCGTGACATGTCTATTTTCTTCAACTCTATATATTCGTGTATCTGATTCATCACTCAAACCAATTGAGTTTCTTCCTGTAGCAGTTGCTTTGCCAATTGTCATTCATAAATCTTCATAGTCAGCAATAGTGTCGGTGCGAAAGTGCCTCTGTTTTGGGTGGGACTAGCAAATAAGAAGTACACAAAATAATTATTAAGTCGTCTTTTATTGTGTTAAAATGTTGTAAATTTATCCACAAGAAAAAAAATCATAATCTTACCTCGAAGTAATTTTCCCACATTTCATCAATAGCAGTGAATTTTTTTGTGATTGGTCCCATCCAAACTAGAACTATATCGCATAAACTCAGAGTATTTGTTCAATTTTTGCTTGAACCAAATCAATCGACTTTGGTACATAGCAAAGTTCTTTTGACATCCAAGTCTTTCATTCAACATAGGAAGTATTTTTTTTTTCAAATGTCTGTTTGCTTAATATTCTATTGCTATTACGCCATCCACGATTAGCAGTATCAACCATAAACTCTAATAATACAGAGCTCTCTTCCACGGTCCATGAATTATACCCAAATCTTTGTTTTCCTTGTGAATCTCCCATTTATAATCGCACTACATTATTCGTGATATAAAAACAACAAAAAAGGACCCAATTAATGGACCCCCAAAGTATTGCTAAAGGACTCAATCTAGAATTAATCATTGCAAATCATAAAACTCTGTTGCATTCTTAACACGAAAAAATAGAAGAAGTAATTTAAGCTAAATGATAAATTAAAGAATCTATAAAGTGATAAATAAATAGAATATATGCATTTAAATGTCAGTTAATATGAATCACGTATTCTAATTAAAAAAAGTGTTTTTTAACAATATATTATGCAATGAAATATTATATTTCTAGCAAAGAATAAAAGAAAAAAGAATGTTTAAAAAACATATTTTAATCACAAAAATGTTAGCTTTAATGTTGCACATGGTGATGGAACCGGAAAGGCCTTGCTCTCACTGAGCCTTAGGAAAATGTCCAATTTATCTTCTTCCAAAGGTTCTCAACTTTTACTTCCTTTTCTGTTTTCTACATGTCATAGTCATATACACAAATAAATAAACTGGTATCCCTAAATTTGTATTGTTTTTACTCTCTTGACACTATTAGTTGATGATAATGTGAAGAAATTCACAATGGTCATAACATCAGCCAAAACGTAGTATCAGTTAATAGTTAAATTTTGGGACAGTATAAGTAACCATTTCACCTACTCATACAGTATCTACTTGCTTGTATGTGCAATTTTCAGACTTCCAAAATCATTTGATTGAACAACAATAAACAGAAAGCTCCATACTTGAATAAAATTTTGCTAAAAATCAACTGCTTCATTTGTCCTAATCATACTATTATTTACAGACGTCCTCAAAAACATTATCATCTCACTAATGAAGCTTTTGAATGTAATGATCAATTAAGGTCCAGTGCATGCTTCCATTTGAATTGCCATATAACTCAATTTACAAATTAATCAAAGCAAAATCGACACCACAACATCATCATTTTTTAATTATAAAAAAATCCAACAAAAAAATAGAAAGGCCAACTCTTTTAAAGAATTTATAATACAATAATCAGTCAACTTGATTTGAACAAGCTCAACATTCATAAAAATCCATTCCTAGATTTCTTCAATCCAATAATGGCTTTGGCACTTCATTACACGTGGGTCTCCTCTTTTGCTCCCATATGAATTTTTTTATTTCTATCTTTCTCACTAGTTTATATAGATTATGTGTGTTATTGTTTTTTTCAAATCTCACATTTGAATTGGTAACATTTCCACATTAATGAAAGGGAAAAAATCTACAAAAATCAGCAAAACATAGCACTATACGAAAATTTTCACATATAGATCTTGGTTGTAGAAAACAAAGTAGAAGACGAATAAATAAGCAAATAATGGCAAAATAGAGCACTATATGAAGAACAAAATATTTAGAAATAAAACACATTGTGCTTTTTTTAACCAATCTTCAATACATATGTTAGCAATAAATCAACAAAGAACAGCAAAATAGAGCACAAAACGAAGTAAACAACAAAAAATAGAAAAAGTTACCGTCGAATGTGAGAAATTTGTTCGGATGATAAAGAAACCTTGATAATCTCTCTTAGAGAAAGCTGTAAAAGTAGTGAGATGAGAGAAGCAAGAGGTAAAGTAGAGAGGCTTGAGAGGATGTGGGTTGAAATTTTGATATTCTGACTAGAATTTGTAAAGAATTTAGTATTTATATTTATGTGCTAGAAATCCATTAAAATCTATTCAAATTTTCTAATTAATAAAATCTTTAAAAATCTACTAGTTATTGAAGACACTAAAATTTCTAAAGAATCTATTTAAATCTGAGTTGGAGACACGTATATTTAAATAGAATTTATTAAAATCTAAATTAGGAACATTTGTATTTAAACAAAATTTATTAAAATCTATATTGAAGACACCTAAATTTATATGAATTTTTAAAATTCACTCAAATATGAGTTGGAGAGACCCTCTTTAAGTTCCTTCAAATACAAACTAAATTCATTTTTTCTCCAAAGCGAAGGAACAAACTAAATTCATTGTTTCACCAAAGCCTGCACAATGTTTAGGCAATTTAAAACCCAATCTTTTTGAAATTAGGTTGTTATCTAATCTAAAAGCTTAAACTATTAAAAAGAGGATATAGATTCACAAAAAATCATACGTCTTGAGTGTCAACCAGTAAGATGAGCAATCCACACAGCACGCTCTAACACTGAAAGTTACAAGCCAGCATGCACGGGTCATTTATTTTCCTAGCAGGCCAAATAGCCCCTGCTTCATTAGTTTTTCAAACGAGTGAAGTGGACGTTTTCACTTTATATGATAGGCATAGAATAAAGGGCAAAAATAAATACAGAACAAATACAATAAACCTTAAAATGTTGCCAATTATTCACGGTACTATGTACAATTGATGAGAAGAAAATGTTGTTCCAAGATCGCTCAAGTAGAACATTCTTCAGCACCAGTAATATCTCCCTCATCATCTCTGTCATCATCACCTGATGAACCATCACTGTTACCGTCAAATGTTAAGAGCATCTGTAGCAGGTCTCGTCTGACATCCGAATTCTGTCCACTGCTCTCCTGCCTTGTCCTCCGCCTTTGTAGAGAAACTAACTGCAGCATCAGGTCCTCCGGGGAAATCATGCGATGCATCCAGCGCCTTGGTTTGGGCCTTCGCTGCAAAAATCAATAGGCATAGGTAGAAGGTTAATTTGGGTGGCGAAGAGAAAATACATTTACAAACTTAAAAGGATTCTTACATGTGGACTTACTACTAGAATTGTTATACGCAAACTTAGATATAGGTAAATGCAACCCAACTAAACATCTAAGCAAATAACCTGAACTATGATTAACAACCTTGGTTGACCGTTAGTTTGAGGTGAAAAGCATATAAATATTTGGAGGTGATGCCCATTTTTAAAAAACATTTTGAGGCTTACAGCCTTACACCTCGTGAGGCTTTCATTAAACGCCTCAAGGCCCAAGGCTTATGTCTTAAATGCCATTTGTGAAGCTTAAGCCTTAAGACTAAGCCTCAAGACGACTAAAGTGCTCACCCATTTGTCTTGCCTTTTCTTAGCATTTTATTACTTGCTTTAGCTCATTGGAGCTTTTTCTAATTATTTGCTACTTTATTGATCTATTTTATGTGTAAGTTAAACTTTTAATTTTTGTTAATTTATTTTATTATATATTTTTTAAGATTGTTTGTCTTTTATTATGATCATATTTTTTATTATTTTTTGTTATTTTATTGGTCATCTCGAGGCTTACAATAAAATGCCTCGGTGCTAACCTTTTTAAACAACAGTATTGTAAATGCTTTTGACAAAGTTTTCTGAACACAGCCAAAATATTTGACAAATATGACATCCTTATCACAAACAATGTCCATGCAAACGAGCAATTTCTTTGAAAAATAATTTTGCGACATGGCATGAGTAGATTTTAAAGAAGGAATGAACTAAAACATTTATGAGAATTGGTGGTGTCCTAAGTCAAGAAGGTCATGATGCAGCCTATTTTTGCCAATAACTAAACAAGGCTAAACAGAGGTATTTGACCTATAACAAGTTCTATGCGGTGGTGCAATTTCTTCGTCATTGGCACTGTTATCTGCTGGATGAGTAGTAACATGCACGTGAACAATAATTGGGTCAAAGAAATGGATAGACTCTGATACCAAATTGATGCACAACGTAACACAAAAAGAATAATAGAGAAGGAAAGAGAGAGAGAGACAGAAAAGAAAAGAAATTTAGAGCAAGGAATTCTATAATCAGATTCAATACTAATAATAGTGTTGTGAATAAAATGATAGGCCCGTTTCATAGAACACAGCCTTTAAGTCTAAGGGAACTTCTAATAGATAACAATGAATAAAGTTAGTTATGAATAAAATAACTAACTCCTAATTGACACAAACTACTGAAATCTAGAATACATCAAACTCTATCCTTTACTCTTGTTTCACCCAGAGAAGACTTTTAATTGTTTTCCATCAATGTCGCTCCTACTCCATAATGGGAACTTAAAAAGGATGGTGTCTATTTATCTTCTCAAACCCAGATTAAATTTGTGGGATAGATATTTCTAGAAAAATAAGACTAGATTAAAACACAACGATTAACTACAACCATTGCCCGCTAAGCTCTTGTGAATATTAGGAATTATGGAAAATATATGTGGTGAGCTGAAAATAGTAACATACCATTTCAATGTTTGCAGGTAGAGTAGCTCTATCAATGGCCTTTGGAATCCATACTTTGATGTCATTCTCTATTCCACTGCTGGCAAGCATCATAGTATGAGGATGAGGTTCGATACAATTAACCACATGCTTATCTGCTTCCATGACACGGATGAGCTTTCCGCCCTTCTTCTTCCAAATGAAAATTCGACCACAATCTGACCCACTCACAACATACTCGCATCTAGGCCCATAGAAATTCACTCCCTTCACAGTCTCACAGTTCATGTGCCCTTTGTAGACCTGGGGAGCAGCTTTCGCGTTGCCATCAATGTCTGCTGGAGATGCAACAGAATGATGATCGGGGATCATACCACCTGCATCACTGTCATCAGAGAGTGAGGATGTGGGAACTGGATCAGGTCCTAGTCCCATGTCCCCTGTAAAAAGATAGATGAACTCATTATTGTAAGACACAAGAAGCTCTCTCTGATCAGAGAATGCCAACCCTGTAATTCCCACATTCTCATCACCAACTAAATGTGGGGGACAAAAGAAGTTGACGGGTTGACCAAACTCAGTCGATCCGTCCCACTTATATTTGCGGATATCAAATAGTCGAGCAAACTGATCTGATCCGCCAACAGCAAAGAAATTAGGATTTCTTGGATCAATTGCAATTGCATTAAGTTGAACATCAGACGTGTAATTCTGATGCTGGACAGATTGGCAAGTAAAAAGTTCTGTAGCAATTGAAGTTCTCAGATCAATCTGTGGAATATATAATGACATCATTAGATTTGTATATTTGGGACAGGAAAAGATGATACAAAAATTGATTAATATCACTAAAAGCATTGCTGTATGACGTGATAGCCATCTGCACTTTCCTGTCCTAATATTCCTATTAAAATGAAATAGGAAACTCCCATCAAGGTGATCAACAATAATGTTGAACAAGCCTATGATCACTGCAGGCAAAAAATGTGAGGGCTTTCCGTTTCAGTCGACTCAAAACGAATTATTAACATGGATTCTAAAAAGAAGCTCCGGAGGTCTGATTTCCCTCTGGAGACATGATCAGTGCAACTTATCTATAGCACTTTTCTTTTATCAAAATATTTATAGTTGTCAGCCCATTAGTCTTGTTCAATATTCTTCTAATGAAAGAACCAAATAATGGGGTTGTTTGTTTTGTTGGGGAGGGATGGGGGAATATAGTAGGATTAAATTAACATACATGCTGAACTAATCCATCTTCACCACAGGTATAAAATATGTGAGGGCTGCCAGGTTCAATGGCCAACTTATGAGCTCGTCCCTCATGTTCTGCTAGTAGCTTAGTCTCCACTTTTCCACGCTCAAGAATCTGAGCATGCCTCACCTGAAAGTAGGAACTCACCTTTATAAGAACAAAGTCGTTCACTTTCATAGTAGACAAAGTAATAGTATTACAATCATACTTAGTGAGACACAAGTTTTTCAATATTTTCTTCAAGCCAATTGTATAGTTCAATTCTACACTCTTCCCTTCAATACCAATACTATTGAGGGTCCACAATGGCACACCTTGATGGTAAAACATAGGACTCCTTGATGTAAAATGAAATAAAATTATCGATCTATGTTCAAAATAACCATCACTCATGACTTGAGTTCAATTTTATCTTGTTCTCAGGAAAATTACAAGGCAAAAAATTACCTGCCCATCAGCAGCACAGGTAACAATGCTTCGGTCCTCTGTGTAAGGCATGATTTTTGCTTGGAAAACATTGTTGTGATGACCAGAATGGAAAGAAAGTCTAACACGACCAGTTTCCCAATCCCAGAGTATGACCCTCCGGTCGTCAGAGCCCGATACAAGAATGTCACCATCAGGGTTGAAGCTAACAGTGTTCACACAACCTTTGTGCTTCTCAAGCTTCCGGAGGATATCAAGACGAAGAACAACATCCTTATACCAGAAATTGGAAATTGCGAGTCAATTAGCTTGGGGCTGAAAATTGGATAGTTATACTGTTTTCTGATTCTGAACTTGACTTTCAAATAAAGTAACACGAGAAACTGTGTGTGTCTAGCACTAATTGAATAGGGAGTCCAGAAGTGAAATCATTTTTATAACAAGGAAGAATAAGTGAAGAAGATATCAGTTAATTAAAGTGGGCAGTAATTTAATATGTCCCAAAAGGGGAATGAAGACGTTCAATTTGGGGAAGAGTGAATTTATGGTAAGTCAGTGATAACTGATAAGCTAGCATTTACAACAACCCAGTTAAAGTACACGTCAAACAGGAATTATTGACAATCAGACAATTTATCCAATCTACAGGCCATAAAATTTCAACATAACAATATTCAAGAAAATATCTGCTTAAGGAAGAAAAATCGTCCTTTATTTAAGTGAAAAAAACTACTATCATGTTTGAAAAAAAAAAAAAAAAGCCTAAAAACAGCCTACATATGATTCAAGGTGTTGTATGGATCTTTTTTCTTCTTTTATTTTTGTGGGGTGAATTCATGAAGATTGACTGATGGTATATAATAGCAAATATTATTTTTTTCACTTCCAAATATACGCAAGTAGGAAAGAATAAAAAAATTGTGAAGGAAACGTGACACTGGCGAGAATAAAAAAGAAACAAAAAGGATTACACTTAAAACTTGTACACAACAACATTTCCAGTCAGCTAACTATTCTTATTTCTTATGATTCCTGAAGACTGAAGAGAAAGAAAATAGAATACTTCAGCTGGACATAAATAGGATATGAAGTTCAGAGAAAGCAAAAAGAAAAAAAATACTTCTTTCAACTAGGGACTCAGTTCCAGGCATTACTTCTGCTAAACCAAATTAAGGATCCATAGTTTGTATATTCAATATAATTCATAGTTCCCCTCTGAAAAGTCAAGATTTTATCATCAAATCAATAAAATCGCAGTGAAGTTCAACATTAAAGGTACTGTAGGTCTACACCCCTTGGGGCTCAGAAGTAAACTACCAGATGCAATAACAATTGTTTTAAGAAACTATGCACAGTAACACACTCACGCAGGTAACGCCAAGTGCAAATTAACAACTTGCCAAGTCAAAAGTGCATCAACATCACTGAGGCGCAAGCTAAGCACACAATAAGTCAATAACTAGTCTCTTAAGGATATTTTTGTTTCCTTCTCATTTCCTGTCTACATTAAGACAGTATAAAATATGAACATGTATAACTTACGCTGAAAACTGATGATTCTAATAGCCACTGATGTCGTACATAGATGAATTAAGTAAATAGAAGTATCGTCAGATGTTCACAAACAATACTCCACGCACCAAAAAAGCAATGGCCTAAACTTCCTAACAAGTTGAACAGTTCTTTTCTTCCCATGTTCCTCAAATAGCTCTTGAAAGATACCACAGAAGCAACAGTAGGTTTGGCTGCATGACACGCGAAGTTCATCATTGCAGTGTATAACATCTAACAAGAAATTAGGTCCCAGCCCACATCACGGAAGTGTCATCATTTACTTGTCAAGATAGTCTCGACTCTGAAGTCTGATCTTCTCTTGAGAGGATTTGGCAACACCACCATCTCAAGATCATCTAAAACCAAAATCACAAACAAAAAGCATGCTAAAAAGAAAAGGCACAATAACCCAAGTAGATTCAGTACATGGAGTAGTAACTGTCTTGATTCAACTAAAAAGACAAATACGCTACACAAAATAAGAACATAATTTCTACTTGCTTCAACCACAAAGTAATAAATAACAAACATTTAAATCGATTAAAATACAGTCAAATAAACCAAAATTCCATCATCGCACATAGATAAATAGGAATTAGAAACTTTATAATCAAGATTGGGATTGGGAAATAACCTCGGAAGCGGCGAGGCGGTGAGCGAAGTTTCTGGAGGATAGCTCGCCGACTTCACGTTTCCATACATCGAAGATCGTCGAATCCATGCTCGTTCTTGCTCTCTTTCTCATCATATCAATAACCCTAAAAACAACAATTCAAATTTCCAAACAGGTATAGAATAAATACTAAATTAATGTTCTCAAATTAATTATACATTAATCGGGGTAATAACAACAACTAACTCCACACAAATTCGTGTTGATCTCATGTATATATATGTATAGAGAGAGAAAAAGGAGAATTCCCCTCGAGAAAGGGATGGAATGAATCCATAATTCGATGAAACTCTTGGTATACTGGGAGTCTGGGATGATCTGTTGAAGATGTCGCTGTGGAATCAGTTTAGTGATACAGCACACAATTTTCTTTGTTTATTTTAATAGCTAGCTTTCATGAGGCTTATTTAATTGAGAGTTGTAAAGAATTTTATACACTTATAAATATGTGAATTTAGTGGAGTTCTTGGACTTTTAAATGAATTTTACAAATCTGTTAGGAATTAATAAAAATATTCAAAAAATTGGAAAAGATCGATACTTTTGGTAAAGGTGGAGGAAAAGATACGCAATTGTCTCCAAAATTGGGAATTTGTAATGGCTATTTCCAATTAATGTATTCCATCAATTTTATAATTGACAAGGCACATGACCCCTCACAATTTGAGATTTGAATGATGAAATTTGTATAATATTTAATTGTAATAATAAATAAATAAATAAGGAAACATTGAGAAACAAAACAAAACAAACAAAACAAAAATACAACCTCCTTCCTTATCTAGCTTGCCGTCCGTATCCCAAAATCCCCTCGAGGCTCGAGTGCCCTGCCGCCCGTCCCCTTTCTTGGTTTATCTTCTTTCAAAGAGCATATTTTCAACATAAAGACTATTTTGAATAAATTTTAAACAAAGAAAATTGTCTCCGTAAAATAAAGTACATGAATAATAAAAAGTAGTGTATAAATGCTAGGAAAACTTGCTACACATTTAAAAGGTCAAGGGCCTCGCTATCAAAATAAAATAATATTAATTAATAAAAAGTAATTATATTGACATTTTTATGAAATTAGAATGAGAAGTTAGAAAAATATAAGAGTGAGAAATGAATTGTGTAATTTTATTATAATCATGGACCCATATTTATAAAATTTCGAAAAGAAAATACAAACTGATTTAGATACAGATTTATAGATCAAATAGGACTTATTTAAATATCTTCACATAATTTTACAACACTACATTTTTATATCTATCTATCACTTTTTAATTGCTCTAAAGATCTCCGACCTTTGTTATCGCAATAGTCCTCAACTTTTTTTTTTTTTTGGTCGCATTATTATTGTCAAACTTCCATCAATTAACATAAATTGTCTCCAATGATAATTTCCGTCCAAAAGTTCCATGAAGTGGACAAAAAAAGACTCACTTGTCTTTCATATTTTTAAATTAAAAAAAATACCAAAATACTATGAAATATTTACTTCATTTCAAAACACACTACCAAAATATTTAAATAGAAACCATCATTATAGACCAAATGTGCTAACTAATAAAAAATTTATAGAACATTGATAATAAGAATACAACCAATAAAAAATGTAAGTATATATAATCACGGCCATGATCGTGGGCAGCTTATTTGGCCCACGCGTCGGCGGCGTGCCGACCGTGGGCCGTCCATGATAAAAGCAACTTTTATCATAGGCGACCACGTCGCGACGTCGGCCGTCTATGATAAAAGTTGCTTTTATCATGGGCGACCAGCGTCGCGACCGGCGTCGACGACGTGGGCGAATAAGCTACCCACTCGTGCAAGCAGATCGGTTCCCTATATAATCATGACAATAAATAATGATTGAAAACTTTTTATACAATTAAAAAATAGTGACAAAAAAAAACCCTAAAACCACTCACAATAAAACATGAATGGGTAGTAGAGTAAATGTGCATTCTACCCTAATAAGACTAGTTAGACACGGGTGCATTGTACGTGCTTATGTAATTATATTGTCAATTTTTAATATTTTTAGTTTTTAGTTTTTAATAATTGAAATGTTAAAGTAGCAATTACAATAAAGATAAAAAAAAAACACAATTCTTGATAACATAATATTTTGTATTGTTCGATGTTGATTTTTTTTTTCGATTGACGAGTAATTGATGGAATTACGAATGGGGTTGGTGTTATGAGTTTCTTTGTAAGAGAAGGTATCAACTTCTGTCTTCCTCTTTCTGGCATCTGGTGGAAATGTTATCTCAATCGATCAGTTTCTTCTACTCTATGCTACTAAAAGCTTAACCATGCCCTACCACCAAAAATAGATTCTTGCCATCTATTTAGAGGAAAAACTTCTTCTTCAACAAAATAAATCGCAGCTCCTAGTCCGACAGTTCGCTCCGCACCTTGTTTTTTTTTATAGAATTTACTTGGATTAATATAACCCTAAGGGAGTTGCCGGACCTAAAAACGGAACTTTACTTTAACAAAGAGGTTGCATGGGTGCCAAACCTTCCGTTTTCTCGCTTTTTGGTGTTCTATGATTCACCTCCGAATAATGAGTAGGTAGTTCGATTCTTTTTATTGTTCTCAATAAAAACCTAGGCTTTCCTGCATCCGATTGACTCATACCTCCCATCCCTGTCTCCAGGATCTCATTCAATATTGCAATCAGAGATGAGTTTTATATAGTAATAATACGAATAGTAATTTGAACCTAATAAAGAGCTTTTGATGATTGACGAACCATTGATATCAAATCTTATGGAATTAATAATGTATTAATATAGATCTTCAGGGCTGCATTTTATGATGAATAAAATTAATTATTACTAATTTTATTGTGAGAGAATGTGATGATTGACTATATAATATTGAAAATTTGTTGGAGTTGTTGACATATAAAATATTTGCCCATATGAAGGCCCAAAGCAAAGGCCAAGTGCAGATTGAGCAAGGCCCAGTAGAGATTGAGCGAAATGTAAAAAACTTGGGCCAGGACGAGAAAGAACAAGACTTGGGCGATTGAAGGAACAGTAGCATCGCATAACTATTGGATCAGTTTTCATACGTGAATGATGGTCCAAAGTAACAGTTAATTAATGATAGAGACATCACGGCAAACAAAGGAAGTTATAAGGTGTTATGGCGATCATGGCAAATGCAAGCGATTATGTGAATATGGAAAGTTATGAGGAGTTACTTGAGAAGTAGTGTCAAGTAGGGATGGCAATGGGGCGGGTCGGGCGGGTCGGCCCCGCCTCGCCCGCCACGCTGAATGGTCAGCGAGGCATGGGGGTGAAAAGGGTCGGCCGTTGGACCCGCCAACCGCCCATGAACTTTTTTTTTTTTTTTTTTTTTGTTAAACTGAAAAATAATTAAAAATATATATACAATTTTTTAAATATTTATACCAAGCAAAACAAAAAAATTATATGATTTGGGTTGTGGTAAAGTGGTTAATGTTAATAGTTTATAAGTTTTAACTTGGGTTTGATTCGTCTTTAGTTTATTTTTAGTGAAAATCATAATTTCTACTATATTTTATGATTTTTAAAAAAAAAAAAAAAAAAATTTTTTTAGGGGCGGGTCATGGGCAGGGGGGGGGGGCGGGGGTCGCCGGACCCGCCCGGACCCGGCCGGCAGATTTTTCTGCCCAAACCCGCCCTATTGCCGTGGGGGCGGGCGGGCGGCTTTGGGGGCAAGGCGGGGCGGGTTGGTCGGTGAGTTTTTTTTTGCCATCCCTAGTGTCGAGGTTAGTGTGTAGTTATGGCCAAAATCGGTGCTAACCATGATGAAAGCAAAAATAAGGAGAGAAACAATCAGGGGGGGAAAAAAACGATCTCACAAAGAAATATGTGAATTTACATTTAAGTCTTTTACTCCTTATTTTTGAATCTTGTAACTTTGTGTGCTTGCGCCCCTTGGAGGCAAGTTGCATAATATAGTCTTTCAATTCAAACACCCCCTTGTTGAGACATTGTCTCAAGAGGTTTTGTCCCTTACACATCGTCTGAATAATCTCTTAAATTGTTAGCATGACAATCAAACATGCGAAATAATTTGGCACGCCTAGTAGGACATTTGGTGTTAGAAAGATCGGAAGCATCATGCCTCAAAGAATTCCGACAAGGAGCCAGCGAACCAACAAACTGTTCATTTTGTGATCGAACAATTTGAGGGTCAACATAGCACACCAGATATGGAAATGCCAAATGCTAATCGCTATGAATCTATGAAAGAATTAAATCTATGCACCACGTGTACATTGTTGGGTGAACTCATACAAGATACTGCAACACATTCATGCTGTAGAAAAACTCACTCAAAATGGAAACAATCATTATGACCATATGGCTGAACAATTGAGTATGTTGAACAAACTAATGAACAAAAATTACAAAATGGTAAACCAAGTATGTCAATCAAATCCTTTGGACATAGGAAGTCATTTTCAAACCAGAAGTCGAGTCAAGGAGTTGAAACACCTCACATAGGACCAGCCACGACCAACGTAGGGAGTGCTCAGACATCTAACATGAGGGGTAGTCCTAAGAGAAAACGTTCAATATATGGGACAAAATGCTACACGCATCAACGATGAGGAGAATCCATATCTCAACGGCAATAATTGGCCGAATAATGGCACTTTCATGCCAAACATGGGGCCAAATGTTGTTAGGCCTCAGACAGTTCCATATGTACACCAACACATAGGAGTCAATTTTTTTCCAATGCCATTTTAAGAGATCAAGTTGTGGAAATCATGCAAGATCAGTTGGCTTTTGGAATGTGGCCAATAATTTGGCCTACGTACAAAAAGTCTTACCTAGATTGGGTAGATCGGGCATATCCATGGCCTAGAGGATATAAGGTGCTTGCATTTTCTTTGTTCACTAGTTTAGGATAAGTGTCCACTTTAGGACATATAAGGCATTTCACATTACAATGTGGTGAAGTTATTCATTTCCACAAGATGAGATTATTCTCAAATTTGCTAACTGTGGTAGCTTTTTTATGGTTCATTAAATTGCCAGCAAATTCTGTCCAAACTTGGCAACATTAGAGCAATTATTTCACGCCCAATTTTACAAAACTGAATCCGAAGTTACTTTGGCAGATTTAGTAAATTTACATCAGATGCCAAATGAATGTGCTGAATCTTTCCTTCAAAGATTTAAAACTGCCATAAATAAGTGTTTTGTATCTTTATCTGAAAAAGAATTTGTATGGATAGCTCAGAGTTGTTTGAATTTGGATCTAAAAAAGAAGTTTCAAGATAGAGAATTCTTTTAGCGATTGATATGCACGATGTTGACATTAATCAAGATCAAACTAAAGTCGAAGTGTATTTGGCCGAATTGATCAAGAGAGACACGTATCTGTGCTCGATAATGGCTAAATCGAAAATTCCTATCAAGAATGAGCCTACAAAAGAAGAGAATAAAATAGCTAGATCATTTTCATTTGATATAACAAAAGCCAACATAATATTTGATCGGTTATATAAAGATAAGCAAATAAGGCTAAGTGAAAAGACAAAAACTGTCAAACCCTGAGCAAATCAAAGGTAAATAATATTGTAAATGGTATAATGCATGGTCTCATACGACTAATAGTTGTTTGGTTCTTCGTCATGTCTTGCAGGACGCTATTGAGTTAGGGCGAATCACATTTGAATCCAAGAAAAATATGGCAGTGGACGAAAATCCATTTCCACAGCCAATTGACATCAATATGGTCATCCAAAATTTGGACAAATTTGGTCTACCGAGATTCAAGTTAGTAGTTGACAATGGTGAGAACAAACCACGTCCCAGGGCATTTGAGCGTTTGAAAGAAAGGGTGATGGTGAACGAGGAAATGAATTTATGTGCTAGATGCCAAAAGGAGATTGACAATGTCACAGAAAGGTTGAGCGCGTATGAACAACAAACTCGCACCAGCTAACGCCACTAATTTTCATCAATTTAGAGGGCAAGTAAGACCATCATATGGGAGGCATCATGGGTCATTTCAGGGTATCAGAACGTTCAGACCACAACATCAGCGCCCAAATGTTTGGCATTCATACAATTCTAAAGTGGGGAGCGCGATTCCATTCAATGAAATGATAAGAACCCAACAAAGACGTTTCCAAAGAAACTACGGACAAATGATGAGACAACAACAGTGCGTGGAATGTTCAAGAGCTACGATTGAGAGCAAGGTGGAAAATCAGAATGTCCTTGAGAATGGAGAGGAATAAGATACAAAAGCGTCAAAAAAGAGCCGTTAAAAGAGGAATGTGTTGGAAAATAAAAGTTTGAACATAGAAAGAAGGATGAGGATAATGACGATGCTGGGCAATTGATCACTATTCAGTTTGGCACTATGTCCCCAGTTATGGCTAATAACTATTTATTGGTTAATGAATTTAAGAATAAAGAACATGATAAGATGATGGAAGAAAATGAATAAGCAGTTTGTACATTAGAATGTGGAGAAGGTACATTTGCTGGGAATCAATTCACTCACAACAATGACGAAGAGGGAGATGATGGAATGACAGACATAGAAGAAGAAATTGATTTAGAAGTAGAGCGAAGAATAAGAGGAATTTCGTACAACAATCTACTCAAACAGCTATACCAAGAAGGTAATCCGGTAGTAGGTTTGTTGGAAAAACCATCTGGGAGATCATTCGATTATTATGTTTTGTATGGAACGCCTACAAGAAAGAAAATGGTGTCTCGGGTTGAGAAATATAGGCCACCTCCTGTAATAGTACATCTGTCCACAGGTTGGAAAGAGCCATCAAGAGATATCGTGCAAATTGAGGAAACAGGGAGAATCCATGGCAAATAAATATAGCAGGTAGGCCAATCCAATGAAGCTGAAGCTGAGGAAAATAATGAAAAAGTAGAAGTAAATGCAAACGAAAGAGTTGTATTTAAAACGATGCCAATAAAATTGACTAAGCATCCAAACCCCTACATGTCAAAGCTTTGGTTAATGGCATTCTAGTTGTCAAAGTTCTCATTGATAATGGGGCGGCAATAAATACAATCCCTTACAGAATGATAAAAAAGTTTGCAGTCTGAGAACGACATGATTTCGACGGGAATAATTCTGACTAGTTTCAATGGAGGAGCTACTTCGGTCAAGGGAGGTAATGCCGTTGGACTTAACAGTGAAAAGTACAACAAGGACCATGGTTTTCTTGATAATAGATGGTCCTACTAGTTATAATATACTGTTTGGGAGAGATTCGATACATGGGAGTCGGTGCGTCCCTTCCTCGCTCCATCAATGCTTGGTTTTTTAGAACGAAAAAGGTGAGGCAAAAGTCGTGCAAACTGATCACGGGCATTTTCTCACAGAAGCAAATTCAGTAGAACGATACATGTATATGGGCCAATTAGAGTGGTTCAGGAAGGAGAAAAAATGCAAATAGTGGCGCAGAACGAGTAGCCATTCTTAATGGACGCCCTCACAGAGTTATTTGACCAAATGAGGCCAAATATAGTAGCCTTTGACCATATGAGGCCAAATATAGTAGCCTTTGATGAGCCAATAATTGGCAAGAAGATAGTCAAAGAAAAGTAATAAATAGACAATCACAAAAAAAATTGGCTGAAATTACGGCCTTTAAAGCCAGATTGATGGCTTATAATAAAGAATGCAAAAAAAAAGTTGAAGAAGAAAAAGCAGTGATGTTATTAAGGAATAAGCTGGCGGTGCTCAGCCTGGAACAGGAGATGCAGAGCGAAATCAATAAAGTGGATTGTTTAGAAGAAGGAGTTTTTGCAAGGATATTGGAGGGCGACTTGAAGAAGATTGCAAAGCCAGGATAAGCACAAGCACAAGACCCATTGACAAAGATAAATCTATGTGATGAAGGAGAAGACCTTCCAACCTTCATCAACCAGTTACTCGACAAAGAAGTAAGTATTAAGTTGATCTCTTTGCTGAAATAATTTAAGGATTGTTTTGCTTGGGAATATAAACAAATGCATGGTTTAGATAGAAATCTGGTAGAGCATAGATTGCCCACCAAGCCAAGTTTAAGCCGCATAGACAACCACCAAGACGTTTTGTACCTAATGTGTTACCAGAAGTAAAGAAAGAAATTGAACGATTGTTGAAAGTGGATTTTATAAGAATATCCAGATACGTCGAATGGTTATCTAATATAGAGCATGTGTTAAAGATTGTGAATGTAATTATACAGCTATAGAAAAATTGTGTTTAGCTCTTTATTTTACTTGTACGAAATTAAGGGCCTATCTTCTGCCTGTGACTGTGTATTTAGTGTGTAAAGTAAATCTAATAAAGTACATATTTTCTCACCCTATTTTGTATCAAAGGATCGATCTTTGGACTTTAGCTCTGTCTGAATTCGAAATTCAATACATCTCACAAAAGGCCATCAAGAACCAGGCCTTGCTGATTTTTTAGCTAATCATCCATATGTCAATGCCCCAAATGAAATGAAACTAGTCATTGATCTGTGCGAAGCAAAACTATGGACATTATATTTTGATGGTTCAAAAACAGCCAAAGGGACAGGAGTAGGCGTAGCATTAATAGATGCTTTTGGTGTAAATTACTAGTGTTTCTCTACACTGAATGATTTATGCACCAATAATTAGGCCGAATATGAAGCGCTTATAGTAGGCCTAGAGTTATTACTAGAGATGAGAGTTAAAAATGTGATCGTTAAAGGTGATTCCCAACTAGTAATTAACCAACTGAGTGGTATATTTAAATGCCAAAGTAGTTTTGTTATAAGCTTGTATGAAATCGCTCAGGAGTTACTAGAAGAGTTTGACCAAGTGGAAATTCAATATGTAAATAGAATATATAACGATTTATCGAATGAATTGGCCCAAATGGCCTCTGGTTACTCCAAAATATTGAACTTGGAGTTTGTGTGTGAGTACGGAGTGATAATACCTACAATACAATGAAGGGCAAATAGATTCGACATCCATTGCATAGAAAATGAGAATATGGCGGATTGGAGAGAAGAAATAAAAGAGTTTCTAGAAAAGCCTAACAAAAAGAGTGAGGAAGATTCGATTGCGCGCCCTAAATTATGTATTAATAGACAAAGACTTATATAAGAAACGTGTAGATAGAGTTTTGTTAAAATGCGTTAATTTGAGCGATACCAAAACTAGCAGAAGTGCACGAAGGAATATGTGGGGCCCATCAAGCTGGCGAAAAAATAAGATGGTTGATTATTAGGAGTGGATATTTTTGGCCAAAGTTGGGAGACCTATGCGTCCAATATGCCAAGAGCTGTTTAACATGTCAAAAACATGGACCAATCCAAAGGATACCAGCCAGAGAAATGACACCTATCATAAAACCTTGGCCGTTTAGAGATTGGGCTATATATTTGATAAGAAAGATATACCCCATTCATCCAAACAACATACATTCATCATAGTGGCTACGAATTTTTTTCACCAAATGGGTAGAGGCCATCCCGCTAAAGGAAATCTCGCAAGAGAAGGTCATCAAATTTATCCAAGATCATATAATTTGTAGGTTTGGGATACTACAAACCTTAATAACCTTAATAGTAGATCATGGAACATCTTTAAATGGAGATCAAGTAATGCAATTTTTGGACGAATTCGGCATCAAGTTGGTGAATTCCACACCTTATTATGCTCAATCCAATGGCCAGATAGAATCTACAAATAAGGTCTTAAAAATCATTATAAGAAAGATGACAGAGGAAAATGCTAGGACATGGCATGAGTATTTGAACAAAGCTTTATAGGCATATAGAATGTGTCCACGTTCAAGTACGAGAGTTACACCATTTCAACTTACTTACGGACAAGAGGTAGTATTGCCTATGGAGATTAATGTACAATTAATTAAAGTGGCTTTGCAAAATAATTTGAGCGGAGAGCAACATACAGAAGCTTTAGCCCAAAGTATCTTAGAACTGGACGAAATAAAGATAGACATCCTAGATAGACGACAGATTCAAAAGCAGAAAATGGCCAAGTATTATAACAAGAAAGTTATGGTAAAATTTTTAAGATAGGCGAGTTAGTTTGGAATACCATATTGCCTTTAAATAGTAAAAATCTAAAATATGGAAAATGGTCGCCCAATTGGAAAGGGCCATATAGGATGGAAAGAGTATTGCCCAATGGAGCTTATCATTTGGAAGATTTAGATGGTAAAAAATATGCGAGATCTATTAATGGAAAGTACTTAAAGAAATACGTTCCGTCTGTCTAGAAAAGTGAACGATTAGATGTTTGAAGTGTGAATTCAGATAAGCCAAAGAATAAATTGTTTCATTAAAAACATTAAAGATCAGGTAACATTACAAAATTTAGGACGTCATCGTCCGATCCTACATCACATCAGCCTTTATACTAGGCTGAAAATACTATTGGTATACCCCATCTAGCTCATCTAGTACAGACCGCATTTGGTCTCTAAGTTTTGAACATTCAGAGCGCTGACGAGTATCAACGGCAGACAAAGTCTCCATAACTGCATCAGGGTCATCCGCCATCACTTCTGAATAGCGCGCTATCAAAGCCTTAGTTCGCTCGATCTCTAAAGAGGCGTTACATTTCTTAGCAGCCAGCTTCATCTTGTAGTCATTAATTTTGGCTTGGAGTTCTTTATCTCGAATTCTAGACTAATTAACAAATAATCTTCGATCATTACCTCAGAAGAAAGCTCGTTCAATTTGGACTTGGCTGAATTAATGTCAATATTCAAATATTCCTTTTAGCCATAGCATGAACGAAACTCGTCTTCTTAGCCCTCAACTCCATGTTCTCATAAAGCAAAAGGCTCACTTCCAGGTGGATCTCTCTCAAAGACAATCTTATTGAAACTGAAAGTTCAAGAGAATGACGTTTGAGAGCAGCAGCCAGATCTTCACTAAGGCGTTCAAGTAATTCATTCTAACTGTCATCACTCGCTCTAAATATGTCCTTATCCATGAAGGAAGTATAAGCTAACACTACCCTATTTAGAGCATTCGTGTCCTTAGTGGAATGAGTGGAAGAGGTTGAAGGACAAGTTGCAGAAGAAGCGCGAATGATAGAACTCGTTTGGACTTGCTCTGAAGATGTAAATAATGCTTGGATGGATCGCAAGACGGAGTCGGCATCCTATGAGGAAAGGATAGTATACATCATTTCTGCTGTGGTCATTACGAATATGTGAAAGAAAGAAAAGAAAATAATTACTTCATCAGCAGCTTTGGGCGAATGAGAAACTTCTTTGGACAAATTGGGAAGGACGTCAGCTTGAGATTGACTTTCAAACGATATAGGAGCTTTCTCTTTGTCGTCTAGACGAGAAGGCTCTTTCACCATGGAGATCTCAATAGGAGCTTCTGAGAAAGCAAGGGTCAAATATGAAAAAACTTCATATATACAAAAGTATGGTATTAGAAAGGGTGCTACCTTCTGGTTTCCAGAACTATTGGACGATCTATTGGGATTGGGGAGTGTAAATCACTATAGCCAAACCTTTAACGGAGGGAGATAGAGTTCTATCAGGCTTCTAAGCAAGGAATTTCGAGCTTTGAGGCTCCCTAGTTGCAAGAATCACTGGAGAATCAAGAATGATTGGCTGCTGTAAAACAATGGAATGAGGGATAGATCGACTCTAACAGAAACAAATAGCAGGTTAATATGTCATATATATGCAGTAATACAGGCAAATAGGGAATAATTATTAGAAACTTAATACCTTCTTTTCTAAGAAGAGAATGATTGTTCCCTTTATCTAAATCATCGGCCTGATGTGGGCTTGGCCGTTTACTGCCCGAAGTCCTCTTTTGACTGGTTTGAAAATGTGGAATAGATTGAGGTTCAGCCAAATGAGATATAACGTTCCATTTAGAACTAGGCGCAGCGGAAGAAGAAGTTTTTCTAGGCGACTTTGAAAAAGGATTCGATTCGAAGGTGTGAAACATAAAATGAACGTTGGAAACAAAAAACATGCGCCTAACGTTGGGCCAAAATTCGTTGAAAAGAGAGTGAGTAGTGAAGGTAGGATTGAAGGGTACGAGAGAAAAACTAGTCATTAGAGATTATTACGACTCTCAATAATTGTTGCGTCATCTCGAGAAATGGTACAAAAATACTCCTTAAGATTGATTGAATAGCAATGAGGAATTGGCCAAGTCTGGCCGAACCCAAATTGACGAGTAAAGAATTGAGAAGCATAAACTTCAACCCCAGCGTTCGCATTCATTCCAGTAATCAAACCATAGAACAACTCTCGTCCAACTAAAAACTGAGCTCAAATAGATACAGAGGCTTCTACTTCATTAAAGTTTGAAGGGAGTTGAACATACAGAGGGATTTGATGTGCAGAAGGCAAAAAGTAAGAAGGCAAAAAATCAAAGTATAAAAATAAGTAAAAATATCCCTACTGGAGTGAGTTGTTGGACTAAGTTGGTTAACTACCAACCCATAACATCTGACTGGGCGAGTAGCTGATGAATGAACGCCAAAATAAGATAAATATGCCCTAAGTCATAACTAGGCACGCCAAAGGGGCCCACTACCAGTAGGAGAAGCAGAAGATCGCAATTGGTCTTGGAGGGTGGCCATACCTCTGTAAAGACCATCCAGAAGAAAAAACCAAGATTTAAAATTTTTCCATGGGTGAGTTCACTAGAAATACGTAGGTAACATATGGAAGGCTTGATATTGGGAACGCAGATAACGAACTTACACTACCAGTAATGGATGAAGGAAACACGTTCAATATGATTGGGCTCAGCTGCAGTATTACTGCGAAGTGTTAGAAGTTGCTTATAGGAGCTAAATAATTGCTTCTCGATTAAAGGAAGTGTATGAGTAACAACCATTGTAGGTGAAATAATGGCACCAATTGGAGGTAAATAAGTTAAAGCACTAATGTCCCTAAGGGTGACAGACATTGGGCCCAGAGGAAAAACGAAGATGTTGTAATCAGAAGTCCAAAAGCATAGGACGATGGAAAAGAAAGTGAGGTCAAAGGCAGGAATATCAAGGGTGAGCTCTAAAAGCTCCAAAATTCTGACTCGGTCAAAAAAATCTCTAGTAGGGCTATGACCAACCATACGTTTGTGCAAAGCACAAAAATCGGTATCGGACTTGGGCCATGTGCGTATGCCAGCACTACGAAGTGAAGGTAATGGAAGTGGCTCAAGAAAATGGAAGGCATAAGATGTAGGAAAAATCTGGGCGATGGGAGAACGCCCAACAACGTCAGCGACATTGAATGCCGGACCTAAATGAAATTCATGATTTCGAGTGTTTGCTGGTAGTAAACAACTTTGAGTGATGAAAGGTTGAGAAAGAAAAGCACGATAATCTTCAAAGGAAAGAGAATTTGTTGATGCCATTATATTTAAGGACAAGAATAACAATGTTATCTTCTTGGTGAAATGGTTAAAGGATAGAGATGTGAGGAATAAGAATGAATAGTGGGGTATTATAGGTGAGCGACGTGGCAAAGTTTTGCCAAAAAAGGAGACACACATCAACGCCGTTAAGAAGAGTATACCAAAAGATTTTTTACTTATTGGAATTCCAAAAGACGTGGGAAAGTGTGTAAAGTTTTGAATATGGCAAAAGTAATGGTTAACATTAATTAAGCCATATTATGGGTAATTGTTGACACATAAAATATTTGCCCATATGAAGGCCCAAAGCAAAGGCCCAGTGGAGATTGAGCGAGGCCTAGTAGAGATTAAGCGAAATGTAAAAGACTTGGGCCAGGACGAGAAAGAGCAAAACCTGGACGATTGAAGGAACATCAGCATCGGACAACTATTGGAGCAGTTTTCACACATGAATGATAGTCCAAATTAACAATTAATTAATGATATAGACATCACGGCAAACATGGGAAGTTATAAGGTGTTATGGCGATCATGGCAAATGTAAGCAGTTATGTGAATGTGAAAAGTTATGAGGAGTTACTTGAGAAGTGGTGTTAAGGTTAGTGGGCAGTTATGGCCAAAATCAGTGCTAACTGTGATGAAATCATAAATAAGGAAAGAAACAATCAGGAAAAAAAAAACAACGATCTCACAAAGAAATATGTGAATTTACATTTAAGTCTTTTACTTCTTATCTTCGAATCTTCTATCTTTGTGTGCTTGCGCCCCTTGGAGGCAAGTTGCATAATATAGTCTTTCAATTCAATCACCTCTTGTTGAGACATTGTCTGAAGAGGTTTTATCTATTACACATCGTCTGAATAATCTTTTAATTGTTAGCACAACAATCAAACGCGCGAAACAGAAGTAGTAGCTTCTTCTAAACAATATTTTTTGTATATGTTCTTTTTTTGTTAAGCGTGTCTGATTTGACGATATAAATGAAAACAACATAATTGAAAGTATTGTATATGTTCTTTTTTTGTTAAGCGCGTCTGATTTGACGATATAAATGAAAACAACATAATTGAAAGTATTGATGATGTAAATGAAAAAACAACATAAATGAAAGTAATATATATATATATATATATATATATATATATATATATATATATATATATATATATATATATATTAAATTAAATTAAAAATTTAAAAAGTTTCAAATGTTAGTTGTGAACTATAATCATTTGTAATATAATGTATTAAAAATAATCTTTTTCATCTCAATTTCGTTTAGACAACCATGATTTGAATTTTAATACGATAATGAAAAAAATTACAATTTTTCCCATTCATTTTTTTTTTAAATTCATTTCTCATTTCTTTCATCTACGTAATGCAAAAAAAAAAAAAAAAAAAAGATTGAGATCATCTTATATACCTTCATATTTAATTTAATATATATATATATATATATATATATTAAATATTTTATTTAATTTAATTTAAAATTAAATTTATTTCAAATTTTAGTTGTGAAATATAATCACTAATCTAATGTGTTAAAAACAATCTTTTCATCTTCATTTCGGTTTTGACAACTATAATTTGAATTTTAATGCGGTAATAAAAAAGTTACAATTTTTCCCGTTCATTTTTTTAAAAAAAATTCATTTCTCATTTCTTTCATCTACGTAATGTAAAAAAAAAAAAAATTGAGATCATCTTTGCACTTTCATATTTAATTTAATATATTAAATGTTAAAAATTATAATCGTACATTTAATATATTGTTAAAAAATTAATGTATGATTATAATAAACAATAAAAGAGTAATAAATAAAATGTTAAAAGATAATTACATTCATGGAAGTATAATTACAATCAAAGATGAGTTTTATATGGTGATAATACCAATAATAACTTGAATCACTGAAGACCTTTTAGTGATTTAAACTTTGATGATTGACGAACCTTTGATATCAAATCTTAGAAAATTAATGATCTCCGGACTACATTTTACAAAGAATAAAATTAATAATTACTAAATTTATTGTGAAAAAATATAATGATTGACTACATAATATTGTGTTTTGTTGGAGTTGTAGTTTCTTATAAATAATATTATTTATTTATATTCTCTTTTTATTAGACGTATATGATTTGACGACGTAAATCAAAACGTCATAATTGAAAGTAAGAAACAAAAATAAAAGAAATGTCAATGCTTGTCTATGTTGTGAGAATATTGTTGAGGGATAGAAGGAAGATTAGAAGAACGCTATATATATATATATATATATATATATCCTTACAATAATATAAGAGCCTTAAATTTTTTACTGTTCATTTTTTCGTCCTACACGACGTTGTTTTACAATTTTAATTTGTTTTATTCTCTAATACTTTTGAAGCTTAGCAGACTTTTATTGACCACTAGAATTAGAATTCAAATTCAGACTGGAGCTCCGTCCTTTTACAACTTTAATTTTAATTTGTTTTATTGTCTATTACTTTTCAAGCTTTGGGAGCAGATTTTATTCACCATTAGAATTAGAATTCTAGAATTTAGACTGGAGCTGAGTTTTGAGAGATTGGATCGTAGAATTCAGATTTTCAGACATTGTAAGTATTACAATAACAACATTTTAAAGCTTTACTGTCCATTTTTTGTCCAAGTTTTACAATTATCATTTATTTTTTACCTATTTCATTCTATTTCATTCCTCTCTTTGTCTCTTCTTGCATACTGTTGGACTTTCTTCATACTGTTGGACTTAGAATTTAGACTTTTAGATTGGTGTATGTTATTTGTTTTGAAGGAAAATTTATCCCTTTTTCCAATTTTTTCCAATTTGAAGAGTATTTGTAATTACAACAGGGGAAATTTCAAATATGTGGTTTCTTTGCATGGGACCTCGATCACTGATCATGAAGTTGTCTATTGCATAACCTCTAGGCAGCTGACCACTGTTGTTGTTGCCGAGCCTCGGCCATCACTGTGGCTCGGCAACCAATGCTTGGCCATTACAGTGGTTGCCGAGCTGTTTGTTAGTGTGCTCGGCAACCACATGTGGTGGTGGTTGCCCAGCAGCTCGGCAACCAATGTGGTTGCCCATTGGTTGCCGAGCTACAGTGGTTGCCTCGGTAACGGTTGACGAGCCTCGTGTTGTTGCCCACCGTTCTTCCAGCTCTTGCTAAATTACTTGGAAATGATGAAGTTATACTGAGTTACATTGCAAAATTATATTAAATACTAACAGTTTTGTTTACAATTATCATTTCTTTTTTACCTATTTCATTTCTCTCTTTGTCTTCCTCCCTTTTGTTAGACCTTAGAATTTAGACTTGCTGTATATTATCTGCTTTGAAGGAAAATTTCATTTTGTTT